>OX346257.1:0-336693 GCA_947049275.1 Epinotia bilunana
ACCTACTCTTATCAACTAAATTGTAGGATCTTAACCCATTATTACTGACAATCTTAGCTTCTCGCCATACATTTTTGTTTGGTTCTTTCTGAACCACACTTGTTGTCCATTATGGAATACATTTTTATGCCTAGCTGTACTATTGTAATGTATAACATTTCTTTGTAATGTTCTACTAAATTGCCGTTCCACATTAAAATTGAGTTTGGGTTTTAGATATTCATCCGTAACTATGGCTTTTGTCTTTAAATTCCTGTTCATGAGTAATTGACTTGGTGAAAAATCTGTACCGGACACCGGTGATGACCTGTACTGTAAGAGTGCTGTCACTTACCCAACGTCCTATCCCTAAAATGAAAACCACCTGTGCTTCTAAAATATATATTAACCTAAAGAAATATAAATGATATTAAAATTAACTCGATTTGGCCAATAGATCGTCTAGTGTCTACGTTATGTTCCGAGCAACCTAAATTCTTTTATGTGTAGCAAATTAGATTTTGACTCCTTCCTACCTACTCAACCCTACGTACATCTACTGTATCCTGGTTCAAGAAAATAACCATGTAATAAATAAAATTTGTTTTTGGTTACTAAACCCCAACCAGATCCTACCGTGGCCGGTTAACGTAATGGTAGCTTTATCAATATTTTCTCAACATAATATTTTCTTAAATCAAAGCCTTTGTTCCTTTATTACCAAAACGTTGCCTAAATTTATAATCATATCATCAAATTAGATAACAGTCCAACCTAGCTAGATAATTATTTATTGTCATTATCGTATGGAAGATTCTCTTTTATCCATACTTATGCTACCATTTCCGTCTGGATGTGGGTCTGGCCATCTAGCTAATTAAATACCCATTTTATTATATTTTGTTTATAATAGGTATTCCTAACATTTCTGATGAGAAGAAGCACTCAACAAACTCATCAGACCTACGAATTGAATATTATTTCATTCAAGGAAAATTATGTATTAAGGCATTATTCCACCCTTTACATAGAGAATATAATGTATCCATTAGATTCCATTAAATATGAAATATTGAACCTGAAGTTTACCCTAAATACTTAATGAGTATATTCCACTCATGATAATTCGATACCTTAATATTAGACATAATGGACTGCTCCGCTTGCCATTAGCCTAGAATCATTTCATCTTTTTGAAACAATTCTGATATCCTAATCATAACTGGAAGTATAATACCTTGACGACAATATGCAATACAATTATTACACCTTTAATATTTCATATGTAATAATATACGGAACCCAATATTACTGATCCACACACAATAACTAATTCCTATTCAGTTATTCATGATTGCAATTAAACCTTCAAATAAATGCTATTTGATTTGTAAACCTTCTTTCTAATTATCCATCCCTAAGAATAGTATTCCTAATACCCTATTACGGTGTTTGACTCTATTCCTAAGCCTACCTACCACTTAATCCTAAACTACTCTATGCAAAACTCCCATCATTACTTTTAACGATATGTGATGTGTATGTTCTAAACTAGGGACCTAAGCTGTAAATCGTTCGGAAGGCTAGTCCGAGAATGCAACCTAGAGCCTGTGTAATGTACATTTCACAACGTGTCCGTGGACTTAAGGGTTCTATGAAATGCACGCCCTATTTTATAACATATAAATATATATTCAATAAAAGAACAAGCCTTAAGCACACACAAGATCTCAACGAGTGGATAACAATCCTAGCGATCGACTTATGGGAAATGGCGATCTTCTCGCTTCAGCCTGTGGCCAACCTTAAGGCGAGTGAGAGCCCCATCAAAGATAGGCTACACCATCTGTGTTGTTAAAAAGATGGTACCACGTTTCTTTCAAACCTGGCCTACTACTAACAGGATCCCGAAGTATATTTCCTTGTCACCGTCAGGGGAAATGCACTTCGTTAAGTTGACCATGCAACTAGGACTTTGATCTGGTTCGAAATAATAATAAAATCATCTAAAATAAACCCAAAATTTAACAGAAAGTGAAATAGTTCATTACTACGCAACATAATTGCATAATACTGAACCTTAGAATAAACTCAGAATCTAATAAGTAGTGGAATAGTTCAATACTATGCAAAGCAAACGCACAATATTGAACCTTCCCGCCACAACAATAATGTATCCACGAATGTTTACGTTACGAATTTAAGCTCGACCCAGAGTCAATGACAATCCGACAGTTCGCTAGAGAAAGAATCCATCCGTCTACCCGGTGTGCCGGTCTTATATACACTAAAAAGGTCTGAATCGCTTGATTGGCTCGAAGCGCTCGATCGGCTCGATGTGCTTGACGTAAACGAAATTATACCTTACAATCATTAACTTAAGGTTTACTTTCAATCGTGCGCGTACATATTTATTCCCTATTGGAACCAACTTTACTCATTGTGCGTAGTGTTTGCGCCAGCATCCTAGCGACAACACGTGTTTAAGAGTGCTATTGAAAAAAGCGCTCGCTCAGGATTCGGTATTTTGAGACGCGTAGTGCGTAGTGTGTGTGTAAATACTACTAGCACGCACACAAGCTTACTGTAGCTGTATAGCGCACCGTTGGGGCGAATGCGCGACCGATATTAATACTTGCACTAAAATATGGTAAGTATTACTTCGCTAACCGGGTGCCCTAACTTAAACAAAGTACGTATTTGCTTTTTGTTCACATATTTTATATTCGTTGCGTTTTTAAAGTTGTCAGTAATAAGAATACGTAAATTTAGCAGGCATAATATTTTGTGTAACGAATATTGTACAGTCTTAAATATATAGTGCAACCACAAAGTGACATATTAGGCTTATATATATACATATAGAATAATTTCGTTATATATAATTTCGTTCCATAGTTTATATATGTTATACTATAAGCCTAATATGTCACTTTGTGGTTGCACGAGATTATGTGTCAATTTCTTGAATTTATGGATATGTTCATGCAATAGCTCAATTCAAAAGTTATTATTAAATACTTACTCAACTAACGTAACCTAACGGTAACGTTTAATATTTTTCTGATATTTCGAGTGGTAGCTTGAAATCAGATACCTAAACAGGTTTAACTTAGTTTTAGTCAAAAGTTCGATTCTAAATTTAATCTCAAGTAGTAAAGTAGGTAGTGTAGGAGCTTTATAATGTACCTAAGTGCAGAAATTCTGAAGCAGATATCCGAATCAAGAAAGTCGCCAACTATTTTTCAGACGACTCGTTATAATTATATGCTGAATGAAAATGGAGTGTTTGCAAGTGGTTTTAAATCGAGGAATAGACAAAAACGGCTCCTAAACGTTGAGGAGTTGTACCTTCCATCATCAGCCCACCAACATGAACTGATGACTACCAGACGCAAATTCATACCTGAAAAGCTTTAGAGAATTCATGAAACACGTAATAAGTACGTAATATTTGAGGGTTGCCCTCGATTTCCCTGGGATCCCATCATCAGATCCTGACTTGGTGACGCTGGGACCATCTCAGAAGTATACATTTTTTAAATATATTTTTTTAATCGGGCCATAACTGACGGAGAAATCGGCGAACGTACGTACATAAAAAAAAAATATTGAAACATATGACCTCCTCCTTTTTTGAAGTCGGTTAAAAAGTTTTTTATTCATATTGTTATTTTCAACAACCCTGCATATTATGTCGGTGGTTTGTAGTTTCTTGTACAGAGAAATGAAATACTTTAAAGCCGTTGGGGCGGAAAGGTTCTCGAGCGGAGACCACGTACCAGATGGCGCAGCGGACCCCCCACAAAGTGGACTGATGAAATTGGGTTGCGTCTTTTAATTACGGAGCTCCTATGGCTACCTTCCAGCTCCATCATCAGACCTTGGTTACCATAAAGTACCAAAGTACTCGTCAAGACGAATTAAACGAGCCCAAACTCGATGGGGTTGCGTCGTTTAATTACAGAATTCTTATGACCACCTTCTAGCTCCATCATCAGACCCTGGTTACCAAGTACTCGTCAAGACGAATTAATGGAGCCCAGACTCGATGGGGTTGCGTCATTTAATTACGGAGTTCCTATGGCTACCTTCCAGCTCCATCATCAGACCTTGGTTACCATATAGTACCAGAGTACTCGTCAAGACGAATTAAACGAGCCCAAACTCGATGGGGTTGCGTGCGTCGTTTAATTACAGAATTCCTATGACCACCTTCCAGCTCCATCATCAGACCCTGGTCACGAAGTACTCGTCAAGAAGAATTAAACGAGCCCAAACTCGATGGGGTTGCGTCGTTTAATTACGGAATTCCTATGACCACCTTCCAGCTCCATCATCAGACCCTGGTTACCAAGTACTCGTCAAGACGAATTAATGGAGCCCAGACTCGATGGGGTTGCGTCATTTAATTACGGAGTTCCTATGGCTACCTTCCAGCTCCATCATCAGACCTTGGTTACCATATAGTACCAGAGTACTCGTCAAGACGAATTAAACGAGCCCAAACTCGATGGGGTTGCGTCGTTTAATTACAGAATTCTTATGACCACCTTCTAGCTCCATCATCAGACCCTGGTTACCAAGTACTCGTCAAGACGAATTAATGGAGCCCAGACTCGATGGGGTTGCGTCATTTAATTACGGAGTTCCTATGGCTACCTTCCAGCTCCATCATCAGACCTTGGTTACCATAAAGTACCAAAGTACTCGTCAAGACGAATTAAACGAGCCCAAACTCGATGGGGTTGCGTCGTTTAATTACAGAATTCTTATGACCACCTTCTAGCTCCATCATCAGACCCTGGTTACCAAGTACTCGTCAAGACGAATTAATGGAGCCCAGACTCGATGGGGTTGCGTCATTTAATTACGGAGTTCCTATGGCTACCTTCCAGCTCCATCATCAGACCTTGGTTACCATATAGTACCAGAGTACTCGTCAAGACGAATTAAACGAGCCCAAACTCGATGGGGTTGCGTGCGTCGTTTAATTACAGAATTCCTATGACCACCTTCCAGCTCCATCATCAGACCCTGGTCACGAAGTACTCGTCAAGAAGAATTAAACGAGCCCAAACTCGATGGGGTTGCGTCGTTTAATTACGGAATTCCTATGACCACCTTCCAGCTCCATCATCAGACCCTGGTTACCAAGTACTCGTCAAGACGAATTAATGGAGCCCAAACTCGATGGGGTTGCGTCATTTAATTACGTAGTTCCTATGGCCACCTTCCAGCTCCATCATCAGATCAGCTTTATGTCATAATAATAATACATTGTCATCCAATTTATACATGCATGCAAAATTTCAGCTCAATCGGAAACCAGGAAATGGATCAAATTTAACTTGAAAGATTGAATTACAGGCAACGGATAGGTGAACTAAATAAAAGCTTATAAAAAATCACCAAGTATCACGATCACTCGTAAAATAATTGACATGGCAGTTATGCAATTCGTAAGTTGTCTCGATTAGCCTCACGAATGACTCACTAGTATAGTTTGACCCCGACGTTGATAACAACTATGCCTAGTCGGAGATCAAAATAATATTTTAGTCGAGGGTAGCCTTCGTGAATAGCCACAATTACACGATGTACAGGTCCAACCCGGACAACGGCTAAGCCGGTACTGGCAAGAGATCGCGCGCGACGGTAAATTTATACTATGTTTGAAAGATTATTTAAAAATATAAATGTTGGAAAAAGTTGTATTTTTTTTACTGTATTGTGTTGGTAAATGTATGAACTTTAATGTTATTTAAGATTCAATTTACTAATAATTCAACAATAATGAGAAAATCCTTGTGTTTTCAGTACGATATTGTTGCAAAATATGGTGTAATTGAGATCAATTTACATATACATACGTGAAAAAAAGGAAAATTCGAGGCCGCTACGCACAATACGGACATATTACAATAGTGAAAAGAAAAAAAAACAACTAGGTTCTCATGTAACATCATGGAGAATTAGGCGGTCAAATTTATGGCTCGGCGCTGTTTTCCGAAAACTACTGTCGGTAATCGGGTATATTCGGTCAACATATTCAGTTTTTCTTAAATCCGAGGCCGCTACGCACAATAAAAGGAGTTGAGCTATGCAAATAAGTAATCGGAATCTATAAAAATCTTTCCGTTTCTTAGATTAAGACCGTCAAAAATCGGTAATTGTCGCTTATTCCTGACGAATTTTTGAACGCCCTCTTAATTTACTGAGAAATATGAAAATATTACGTTTTGTTACGTACAAACGTCGATGAAATTATGTACTATTATATTCTATTCAGGTGTCCATATAAATTCGATTCATATCCAATGATGATGACGATTAATGTATTAATCTTTATTATATTGTATCATTGCTTCATTTAGCATTCATTAAAGACCATAATAGAGCCATAGTTCTAGCCATAGGCATAGTTCTAGTTAGTTCTAGTTAGCTTAGTTAGTGCCGTTCTCACATCAGTCCTATCTTCATTGCATTTAAGTAGAATTTTCTTTGCAATCTGTACCCCTCTTTCGGCTATTCCGTTAGACTGGGGGTACCTGGGGCTTGTATAGTTAAAAACATATCCACTTTCTCGAGCGAAATCACGGCATTCTTTGGAATCGAATGGTACGTAATCAGAAACTACTTCTTTAGGAAAACCAAAAATCGAAAAAATGACCGTCAGCACCTCAATTATAGACTTAGCACTTTTGTTACGCAAATATTAAATTTCTAACCACTTCGAGAAATGATCATATACTATGAGATAGCTTTTCCCTTTAAATTCCATAATATCAGTTGCTAATTTGTGGAAAGGTAACTTAGGAACCTCGTGCGATCTCTCAAGACGATTATTGCGAAGACTTACCAGATAACTGTTCAGAGAGGTCCCGATGGAAAATACACCGTAAAAATGCCAATGCGCGATAACTTCGAAGAAAAACTGGGTAATTCCAAATCGGTATTCGACTTCAAACATGAAGACTCCACGAGAACTTTAGTACTTGGCTGGAATCCTAATTTGGACACTTTTGTGGTCAATTGGAACCTATCCGAAAAAACTAGATACCCATTAACTAAACGGGATCTCTTATCAGAAATATCACGCCTATACGACCCCTTAGGCTGGTATAGTGCTGTCACGGTGACAGCTAAACTAATCTTTCAAAAGGTGTGGACCAACCCTCACCTAACTTGGGACGCAGCTTTACCTGTCGACATACAAGAACAATGGCTAAAGCTAGAAAACGAACTACCTCTATTAAAAAAGGTTAAACTTAACCGATGGATCGGCGGCACAACAAAACAGATCGAACTTCTAGGCTACTGTGACGCAAGCGAAAAAGCCTTTTCCTCCGTCATTTACACTCGCACCAACGACGAAAACGGAAAGCCAAGAACGACATTACTAACTGCCAAAACTAGGGTTGCCCCTATATATCAAAAAACCACTCTGCCGAAACTGGAACTTTGCGGAGCTCTTTTACTATCGCAACTCATGAAAAAAAGTGATGGAAGCGTACCAAGACTACGACATAACTATACAAGCATTTTGTGACTCCCAAATAGTCCTAGCTTGGCTCCAAGGAGATGTGGCACGTTGGGAAAAGTACGTGGCTAACCGAGTGACGAAAATTAAACAAGTAATACGAGCAGAGAAGTGGCAGTACATCGAATCTGAGCAGAACCCTGCTAACTGCGCTTCTAGAGGAATGTACCCGAGCAAGCTGATTAACTTTGACCTCTGGTGGCACGGACCGTCACTTGACGAAATTGACCAAAAAGAAGCACTTCCAAACTTAAATTGTCACTTTACAACTAACATCGGAACTGCGAAAAAAGAAGAGACAACCCTAACTACAAATCAAGATAACTTTATTAATAACCTACTTCAAAATCACAGCTCGCTAACACGAGTAATAAGAATCACCGCGTGGATATTGCGATTTACTGCAACTTTACGTCGCAAACAGAGACCTGATAGCGGCTATTGAACTACAAACGAATTACTCGCCGCTAATAAAGAAATAACTACATGCGCACAAAGAATCTCATTTCCGGAGGAATATAAACTGTTATTAAAAAACGAAACTTTAACTAAAAGGAGCTGTATGTGCAAGCTGAAACCTTACTTGGCTGAAAAGGGACTTCTTCGCATTGGAGGACGTCTAAGCAACTAACTTACCGCCGGGAATGAAAAACCCTCTCATCTTACCCAGGAAAGGGCGTTTAACTTTTACATTGTCATTCACCACGGTCATATGGCAACTTTACACGGCGGGGCGCGACAAGCCCTCAACTACATAAGGCAACGTTATTGGATAATCGGTGGAAACAGGGCGGTAAAAGAACAACTGCGAGGCTGCATACGCTGTCACCGATTTAAACCGTCCGATAATTACCAACTAATGGCGGACTTACCACCGCAACGAACTAACCCATCAAGGCCCTTCACACACACGGGAGCAGATTTTACGGGACACGTTGAGGTCAAAATAAACAAGGGACGAGGTGTCAAAACGTCGAAAGGATATATAGTCATCTTCGTGTGCTTCGCCACCAAGGCCGTGCACATAGAACTCACATCCGACATGAGCGCTGAAATCTTCCTAGCCGCGTTTGAACGATTATGCGCCCGCAGAGGCAAGCCTAAACATTTCTACTCGGACTGCGGACCAAACTTCATTAAAGCATTCAAAATTTTACGGCAAGAGTTCGGCCAATTCAAACAAATGTTGACAAACTCAAATTTTTTCGATGAAATTGGAAAAATGGAAGTAGAGTGGCACTTTAACGCACCGGCGTTTCCCAGCGAAGGTGGGATTTGGGAAGGTGCAGTAGTCCTTGAAGTATCATTTAAAAAGAGTACTTGGGGAGCAAAAACTAACTTTTGAAGAATTCACCACGTTGCTGACGAAAATAGAAGCGTGTCTGAATTCAAGGCCGTTGTGTCCTCTTACTGAGAACCCCGACGAATACTACAATTGCCTTAATCCGGGACATTTTCTGACGGGTACATCTACACTTTCACTGCCTCACTCAGACCACATGGACTCCAAAAACATCGACCTGCGACGACGTTGGCAACTAACTGTACAAATGATGCAACGATTCTGGAAAACTTGGTCTAGCGACTATTTAACTCAACTTCAACGTCGAAGCAACTGGAATATACCAACAAAAAACATAAAAAAGGATGACATCGTGCTTGTGAAAGAGGACAACTTGCCGCCAGGAAAATGGGCCCTGGGTCGCGTTGTAGAGGTCCATCCCGGCTCCGACGGTTACGTACGTGTAACGACAATCAAAACTCAAACGGGTACTTTCAAACGGCACATCCTCAAACTTTCACCATTACCATTGGAAACAAACAGTACACAAAACGACGTACGAACGTCACAAACCAACTCGAAGAAACCTGCACGATACATGCTAAGGAATAAAAACACAAAACAATGTTTTCTAACACTGTTTACAACTTTCATAACCATGTGCGCACTCATAACAAGCTCACGGTCAGCCGGCGTGCCGACGTCAGCTCAAATTACGAACCTGGAACCCAAGCGACCTATATACTACGATACGATAGGCAAAGTACAAGTTATTCATAACATGGATATTACTGACGTACTACGAGTACAACTTAACTAACTATTGGGATGGAATTCGTCGCATTGAGACTTACCTGCAAGGAGTGGACGACTGGTGCCAGAAAACAGACCCGAGGTACTGCAAAACTACGCTTCACCAGTTGTACCATGAAATGGATCTCTTGCAGTACTACAACACTATGTTACTCACCCCGCAGAAGCATCTAACTGACAGAAAGAAACGAGGACTCATAGATGGGGTGGGATACATAACTAACAGTTTATTCGGAATTCTGGATCAACGATTCGCCGAAAAATATAAAAGCGACATAGAAGCCGTGCATAACAACGAAAACTTCTTACTTGAACTTATGAAAAACCAAACGTCCATTGTCGAGATGGAAAACAAGGTTTTGAAGAAAAATGAAGTCAACATTCAGGAACAGTTTGAGGTCATAGAAAACTTCATGAAACAAACGGATATAAGCTTCGCCAGAGTTGAGTCGGCAGTGGAAATAGCAATGGCCACAAGTTACTTTAACTCTGCCGCTTTGTCAGCCTATCTTCTTATTAATAACTTGAAGAACATGCAAAAAATGCTGTTTAACACTTTAACTGATGTCTATAAAGGTCATATCGACGTGCACCTCGTCACACCCGTAAATCTGATAGAACAGATGAACGTCATTGCGGGAAAACTACCCAGAACTCTGTCGCTGCCCGTGGATAACATACGAGAAGACATCAAGGACTTATACAAACTATTATACGTCAAAGCGCGAGTCACTGACAAATATTTTTTATTCGAGCTTGATACGATACTTTGATGGTTTACTATCCAATTAGCATCACTACGTTATCAATTTGAACATGAGGTATCATGCCTATTGCGTCGCTCACAATAACATTGTACATTTTCAAAATGAAATCAATACGCTATTAAATCTAACCACTCTCCGATCGCCAAGCTAACTTGCAGTTGAGTTAAACTAATTATTGTTTTAGCGAGTAGACCCCACTTCTACAGGTCACTCGGACCGGCTTGATTGTGCCGATGAAACTTTTTTCATCTACATTGTCATACGGCAGGAGCTAAAGTTATCGAAAGCAGTGTTGGTTTGAACTCCTTGGAAGGTTACACGCCAATTTTTCAGGGTTTTGGGTATCGCTAGGCTGCCTGTACTCATGCGGACAGTGTCGTGGCATAATATTATTAATAGGTTAATTAAAAAAACGCCTTTATTTTGTTTGAAATCGGTATAAGTGTAAAAATGTCAAAGGGAATATTCAAAGAAAGATTTTTATAAACAATCGATTTATTCGTCTATCAAAAGAAATTCGACTCATTTTCGATCACGTTATTTCGTCGTATAAACTAATATAATTATTTTTTTATGTACAAAGAGGTGGTGGGGCTCGGGCGCGCCTACCGCGGCGGCGGCGGCGGCGGCGGGCGCGGCTTGGCGGTGGCGTACGCGATCTCGGAGAGGCGCACGTCGATGGGTGCGCGCTCGTCGTACAGCGTGGGCGCCTGCAGGATGATGCCGGCCGAGCCCACCAGCACGGCCAGCGTGAAGATCCACAGGAACAGCCGGTCCAGCACCATCGCCACGTACTTCCAGTCCTCCTTCACCTGCGCATACACACGCCTTGTCAGTCGCAACACAATAAATCCAATACGGATGTAAACTCGAAAATTATCCATACTCCAAGAGAAAGAAGGCAAAAAATATGCCTATATAGTGACGAAAATCCCATTCAGATATCTCAAAGAATAACGGAGCTACAACCGTTAATATTGCTTGTTAGAGAGAGAAAACGCTCGCAGTTAGAGACGTCACAATCTGGGAGCGTAATAGTAAATGACAATCGTTTCATATGAAGTGCTTGCCCCCTTCTTAAAACTTTGGACACTTAAATATTATTTAACCTCTTGCGTTGCTTTTTTCTCAATTTGACTACATGTGTAATCCTTTTCGAGAAAATACGACATATTTAGTGTCTACATCCCTATTCCAGCGGAATACTGCACTACTACTGCGGGGGTGGAAACAGTGAAACTGCTGAGTTTCCGGCTATGGTAGGTATGCTATAGAGGGGGTTCTGTGGGGCTAGCACAACTGACGCCGCGCCGCGACGCGAGTCGAGAAAGATCTACCCTCCTTTTTCTAATAAGTAAGGTGCGACTGAGACATGAGACACTCAGTCGCGCGCGAAGCGACTGAGCAGCAAGTTGTGCTACTTAAACGTACTGCCTGTTCTCCGATTTTTTTGTCCGAATTTCACTTGCCGACCAACTTTTCGCCGATGATTCACTTTGACAACTAATGGCAGTACTCAAACAAAACCATTCTGCTACTCGAAAGGTGGCATTTTGAAGTGACTATAAAAAATAAAAAAAACCGGCCAAGTGCGATTCGGACTCGCGCACCGAGGGTTCCGTAAAATTTAATTTCGGTTTTCGCAATTTTTCCTTTATGACGTTGCTTCGTACCAAATTTCAAGATTCTGAGTTCATGGGAAGTACCCTGTAGGTTTTGATTCCCTTGCGAGTTTCGAAAATTTGCGGAAATTTGCGGCATAAACGGCTGTATCTTTTGATTGCGTTAGCTTAGAAGTTTGATTTTATCACAGCTCCAAGGGACAGTAGACCTGAGTATTTGATATAAATTTTAGCTTGATACCTAAACGCGTTCCTGAGAAAAAGGGTCTTGACAGACGGTCGGACGGACAACAAAGTGATCCTCTAAGGGTTCCGTTTTTTACTTTTGAGGTACATACGCCAAATAGGCTAAACTCAATAAGTCAAAAGCAAGTTCCGGAAAGGAGCTCCCGACTATGCATCAATCATTCACTGGTCGCTATTATAATGTTTTTTACATTTTTTGCAGACGCAAAAAGTGTCGCGCAAACGTACATGGCCTCCTGACCTTACACCTTCTTACCCTTGTGGACTCCTCCTCCTTGCGCGTCTGGTCGGCGATGTAGTTGATGCCGTCGATGGCCTTGTGAAGCTCGGGGCAGTGGTGCCAGCGGCGCAGCGCGTCGCACAGCGCCGGCGCGTCGTGCAGGCGGCACGAGGCGGCCGGCGGCAGCGGTGCGGGCGGCACGACCTCCGCCCCCGCGCCGCACCACCCCGCCTCGTGCTCCCACTGCACCGCCTCCGTCGCACTCGCCAGCCCGGCGCTGCAACACATAGCGTCAACTATTGTACCAACACGACTTCAACATGAGAGGCAAACAGAAAACGTGGACGGTCACAGTACGTTCATTAGTTGGCTCAACGAGTTACTTATGGAAGTGGATATCCGTCATGTGACTCACAAGCGGCTGCGGTGCGGGTCGGGGCGGTAGTGCGGGCGGCGCATAACGAGCAGGCGCGGCAGCACGTGGATGAACACGCGGCGCACCCACGGCGCCATCGTGTGCGTCTGCGGCGACCGGAAGTGCACGTTCAGCACCACTACCGTCACGCATATGCTGTAAATACACGTCACACATTACAGGTCAGTCATTATTGCCTTGGCGTATATGAACTATCCATTGATATTTTTTTAATTTATTTATTTTTATTTATTTAGAGACACGAACAGTCGCATAAACAAATATATAAGCGGTACACTAGTTCCAACAGACATAATGCTAAACTAAAGACCTGGAGGTTCATTAACATTATGATAATTGTGTCAATAAAAAAAAGACATATGTTTAACGGACCACCAGATATAGTAAAATATAACGCCAAAAAAACACTTTTTAGTGCCAAAAATAGTAAATGATCACCAAAATTTTATCTCCATTTTATTGTGAAATAGTAACCCAAATTGTAACATCCTATTAAAGCAAATCCTAATAAATCATTGCTAATCCAAAAATAGTTAAATGATCACCATAATGTTATCTCCTATTATTGTGAAATAACAACCCAAATTCATCTTACTATCCTATTAAAGAAAATGGTATCCTAATAAATCATTACTAACCCAAAAAATAATAAATGATCACCAAAATCTTATCTCCTATTAATGTGAAATAATAACCCAAATTATAACATCTTACTATCCTATTAAAGAAAATGCTATTGACGGAGCCCCGCTTTCGTTTCTGGAACCCAGTCTCCCGCCCTCCGCCCGGGCTCCCGCCAGAAACTCGCTTCATCGGCCCTTCGTTTCACGTGCGCACTCGACCTACGCTCCGCTCGGGAGGTCGCCGGCTCGCTTCGCTCGCCACCTTCCCCCACTCGCTTCGCTTCGGCCTCGTGCACCCCGTTCAACTCAGGACCTCCTTCGCGAGCTTCAGATTCAGATTCAGATTCAGATTCATTTATTTCTCAATTAGTGTTACATTATTTTCAATTACAAAAACTTATAATAAAAACATTAGCACATACTGAGATCGTCAATAACTAAACTATATTACAATAAGGTTCATTAAATAGAGTCAATACAATTATAATTTCGCTATCCATAATCATTATTCAAATATTCTTTAATATGGTACAATGTCTTACTGAGTAATAGAGTTTTGACTTTATTACGAAAAGTATAAATGTTATGTTCAGATTTGATTTCTGCTGGCAGCTTATTGTACAGTTTTTCTGCCATTATCTTAGGACATTTTTTTGTCATGGCTAACCTACATTTACTTTGCTTTAGGTTATCTGGATATCGTGTAGGGCGTTTATTCACATCACCGTTTCGTACAAACTCGCTCGGATTGTTTCTCACATATAAGGCTATCTCTAGAATGTATGTCGACACAGATGTTAGGACCTCTAGGTTTTTAAAATGTTCTCTGCAACTATCTCTGTAACGTGCATTAGCCAGAACTCGTATTGCACGTTTTTGCATTTTGAGCACACGTTCGAAATCTGTGGAGTTTCCCCACAACAGTATTCCATAAGAGAGGATTGAATGTATATATGCATAATATGCTTCTTTAAGGTGGTCGCTCGAAACGATTGGCTTTAATTGTTTGAGGATATATACTCCTTTTGCTATCTTTCCACATACCGAATTTATGTGTGTTTTCCATGAGAATGTTGGATCCAAATGAAATCCCAGTAATTTTACATGCTGTACACTTTGAATCATTGCGCCGTCTGGAAGGATTACATCTAACTTATCAGTCACTTTGTTTTGCGTATTAAATTTAACAATGTTAGTCTTTTCTGAATTTAATTTAAGTCCATTCATTTTAAACCACTTTTCTAATGCAAGTAGAGTTCTCGTTATCTTATCAACTAATTTATTCTCAGATTCGTCGTTGATGATTATTGTCGTGTCATCTGCATATAAAATTATTTCACCATCTATGTCTAGTTCTGTAATGTCATTTAAAAATATAGAGAATAATATGTTTCCTAATGAAGACCCTTGTGGAACTCCTATATTTATTAATTGTGGCTTAGACCTATAATGCTTTCCGTTTACTTTAATTTCCAACGTTTGTTCTCTGTTTGATAGAAAAGATTGTAACAATTCAGCACTCTGACCTTTTATTCCGTATTGATGGAGTTTTGCCAAAAGCAGAGTGTGGTCCACAGAATCTTCTGTCTCCGCGGGCTTTTATATACACTCTAAGGGTAGGACAGACGAGACCACGTGGAAGTGGGGTGCGCTGATTTGGGTTTTGGTAGCTATTTTTACCTTTCGATCGCTATAAACAAGTACGTGTACCAAAAACGTCACTGATCACCCTAGAAGTAGCGCAACGCACGGTTTTAAAGGTCATGTATTCGTTGCCCTTTACTTTCTCCACCCAAATTTTGTACATAAAAGCTAAAACCTTAAGTGTAAGACAACTCTTCATCCTTGCCACTGTAGTTAGATTTCACAATGGACACAGTTATATTACAAATAAAACGCCACAAAATGCCCGCAGACCCCAAAATATCGGAACGCAAGATAACAACTTTAAAACCAAATTTATAAACTCATTTATACATTTGAATGGGCCTTTTATTTATAATAAAATAAATAATATACTACCTAATCATATATCTATCCAATGTCAAAAAATGCTTGTAAAGAAGTTGTCACCACCTGCTTGCTAAACAAAGATTATGATGCCACTGAATTTTTCCTGACTGTAGTAGTATGAAGTAAAAACTATCCTAAAAATATGAGTATTGTAACAAATTAGACAAAATCACGAGCACACACATACGTATACACACATGGCATCATTATACTTTATTTGATAACATGAATACACTTTATGGCAATCATAGTGGGTTATTTAGGTAGAAATATTGTATTAATTTGCTCGCTAAGATTTGGTGATCATTTACTGGTCTTCGAATACATATTAATGTGCAGTCGTTAATAAAACAGCTAGTACTATTGTAATGCTAGAATTATTATTTTTGGTGTTCAGTATTTTTTTTTGGTAAAAGAGGGTATCAAAGCATTTTTTGGTGGTCATTATATTTCATGACATAAAAAAAACTTAATCATGCAACTAAAAATAAATGTAGACATTTTTCGGTTAGAATACAAAGAGATCTGAAAAGTAACATTTACATTGGGTAATTATAATACTCCTGGAAGAACTAAGAAAATAACTTACATTTTACTAACAATTTGATACTTAACAATGATTGATGAAAAGGATCAATATCGATCAGATACTTATTATAAAAACTGCCTACTACTTATTATAAAAAGTATGCCGTGAGCACAGAAATATATCAAGATAGAAGGAATAAGTGTATGTAGTTCGCGTGGCGAAATGATGGCTCGGTAGAACCATTGCTCGCCGCGAACTTCAGTCTGCTCTGCTCCCGACCGCGGTCTGCGTGCGACGTCACATTTTAAAAACAAAATGGTTGTTTGCGCAAGGTGGAGCTGTTAATCGAGGTGTTTCCTTTCATTGGTAAGTACAATTTGTCCTTAAATATCTGTTATTAATTAAAAAACCATTTATTTCATTATTTTCATCAAAACATTAGTGGGCGATTGTGTGCCAACGCCAGTTTTCCATTACGGCTTTAATTTGACGAGCCAGACTTGGTGTGCGTTCAAAACCAGCGATGTAAAAATAAGCTATTCAAACTGTCATTTTCAAGGTAGATTTCTCATTTTTTCTGTCGAAAGTAAGAATAGTGCTGTACACTGCGCTTTTCTTACTCGATTATTATAATCGTTTTTGAAAACAGAGGAAATGATAATTACGTTCTTATATTATTATGCAACTATATAATGTACGTAGTGCAAAGCAAATATTATTAACAAACAGATTATGGCTACTTCTATATTGCAATTTTATTTCAGTTTTCCGAATGATCCTGAAATGAAAAATAAATGTATTGAAGCAACTGGTCGTAAATAATGGTTTCCTACATTTTTGGTTTCCTTCTGGCCATTACCTAGGGCATCTGGACGCATATTTAGAGGACTTATGATAGTTATGATATAGCTCGGCCAGTGATTGAAATGTAGCGTCCGTGAGCAGGAACGTAAGCAATCCATTCAGAAATTTGTTCAGGATGCTTAGGGACTGAACATACTAAACGTCTCGACAAGTTCTTTCCTTCTATAATGTAAAAAAAAACTAAGCCCTTTTTATTTTTACTATTTTTCATTTCCTCTGTTGAATCTAATTATCATTTCCTCTGTCGGTTCTTATCGATATTTTGAATCGTTACAAAATAAACCTACTAGTTATTGCAACTGCAGCGTGCTTATCGATGTTGACGAATCGATTTCGCGCGGCTTATGTTTCCCGTCCCTAAATTACGCTCGTGACGTCAAAGTACCTACGCAAAATGTTACACGCTCGGTTCCCATACTAATCGACGAGCTCTTTCCTTCTATCTTGATATAGTTCTGTGGCCGTGAGTCATTTTTGCGGGAAGTTACAAAATTTTATTTAGCTAGCAAATAAAGAATAATAAGAATACCTAAGACTTAGTACTACCAAATATCTCACAACCTTTTGCGGTGGAAGAGTTTCGAGACTTGGCCTCTTTTTTACATGGAATGTTTTTTATGGGATCTCACTTCTTTTTGTAGGTTATTGTGTCAATATCCCATTCTTGATTTGTTATCCCATTTACTGCAAATATAACTTTGTAATCCTATATGTTTATATGGGACTACAAAGTTATTTATACAGTTTAAATATAATTTTGTAATCAAATAAAGATACTTCAGACCTTCGATTTTTGACATCAAATGAAGCGGCCCACCAAGTTGAATATTTTTTGTAAAGGCGGTATAGATATATCTCTAATAGTTTGGTTGGGCTCTTGTGTTTTCTAATCAGGGTCACCAGGTACTCCAGATCTTCGATTATCCTAGTTTTTATAGTTTTCCCTTTATGTGGCCATTAAGCCCTAACTCTGTACCAAATTTCAGCTCTCTGAGTTTACGGGAAGTACTAGTTCTATTTTGATGATCATGAGTGAGTGAGTGAGTGAGTGAGTGTCATAAATGCGAAATTTTGCTTTCGCTTAACTTCGGAACTAAATGACCCACAGACTTGAAATTTTGGATTTTAAGTATGTGATTATAGCTTACTGGATAACGAAAATTTAATTTGAGACGGCGAAATGGTTCCAGTAAAGGATGGTACGGCAGTGTTTGCTTCGCGCTCGACTTGGCGGGGGCCCTGCCGTGCTCCCAGATAACAAATTTCCAGGAAACGTGACTGAGTTATCTACACTAATATTATAAAGAGGAAAGATTTGATTGTTTGTGTGTTTGTATTGAATAGGCTCCGAAACTACTGGACCGATTTGAACAATTCTTTTACCATTAGAAGCCGACATTATGAACATAGGCTACTTTTTAGCGCGGGAAAATGCTTCATTCCTACGGGGGAAAACGGGTAATAGGACTACGGGTAGTAAGAATGATCCTTCCGTATTATCTTTTTCACATAACTTCTAAACGGCTGAACCGATTGGGTTGAAATTTTATATGGGTATTTCGAGGGTTTACTGGATGATTTAAAAATATAATTGGACCCGGCAGGTGGCGCTGCTGTCGGTGTGTCAACTACTAAACGGCTGAATCGATCGGGTTGAAATTTTATATGGGTATTTCGATGATTTCCTGGATGATTTAAAAATACAATCGGACCCGGTAGGTGGCGCTGCTGTCGTTATGTCAACTACTAAACGGCTGAACTGATTGGGTTGAAAATTTATATGGGTATTTCGAGGGTTTACTGGATGATTTAAAAATATAATTGGACCCGGCAGGTGGCGCTGCTGTCGGTGTGTCAACTACTAAACGGCTGAACCGATCGGGTTGAAATTTTATATGGGTATTTCGATGATATCCTGGATGATTTAAAAATACAATCAGACCCGGTAGGTGGCGCTGCTGTCGTTATGTCAACTACTAAACGGCTGAACTGATTGGGTTGAAAATTTATATGGGTATTTCGATGGTTTCCTGGATGATTTAAAAATACAATTGGACCCGGTAGGTGGCGCTGCTGTCGGTATGTCAACTACTAAACGGCTGAACCGATCGGGTTGAAATTTTATATGGGTATTTCGATGGTTTCCTGGATGATTTAAAAATAGAATTATACCCGGTAGGTGACGTTCCTGTCGGTATGTCAACTACTAAGGGGCCATTCACAAATTACGTCATTTCAAAATGGGGGGGGGGGGGGGGTTCTGGCCATTGGATGACGATAGTCAATTTATTAGGCGGGGAGGATCCATTTCAAGAAACAAAAGGATGATGATAGGGGGTGGGGAGGGGGGCTCAAAAATCGACAACAACTATGATACAATTGGACCCGGTAGGTAGCGCTGCTGTCGGTATGTCAACTACTAAACGGCTGAACTGATTGGGTTGAAAATTTACATGGGTATTTCGATGGCTACCTGGATGATTTAAAAATACAATTGGACCCGGTAGATGGCGCTGCTGTCGGTATGTCAACTACTAAACGGCTGAACCGATCGGGTTGAAATTTTATATGGGTATTTAGATGGTTTCCTGGATGATTTAAAAATACAATTCAACCCGGTAGGTGGCGCTGCTGTCGGTATGTCAACTACTAAACGGCTGAACCTATTGTGTTGAAATTTTATATGGGTAAGTATGTGAAGGAGGGAGGGTGGAGGTTTGTCTCTGCCCCCGCGACTAAGCGTCACTGCTCCCTACGCAGCGGTTGTGTGCGATATCGAATATTTTTCCTTGAAAATATTTTGAATTTTTTAATCACCAGTCAACGCACAACATGTAGGCAAATAATTTGGTTTTAGGTGATGTCGTATTTAGTTTTATTTATTATTTTAAAATGCCCAAAAGATCAACATCTCAACATTCTAGAAATAGTTCACAGGCTAGGGCAATAAAAATACGTCATGATGGAGAATATCCATCAGAAACTGAAAATCGTCTTGCAAGTCAGAGAGAATACGCGTCGCAATTGCGTGCAAGAGATTCAAGTACTGAGCGTTCGCAGCGGCTTGAAGAACAAAATTTGAGAACGTGTCAAGTCCGTGCGCGGGAGTCAAGTATCGTATGTTTAATATGGTAGGTACCCGTGCGAAGCCGGGGCGGGCCGCTAGTCTATTAATAAATTCAAGAACTATGTGAAGCCTAAACTTTTTTCGAAAGCTTATTATAGCACACAAGACTAAATGAATGATAAAACTCCATGGAACTAATTGTGTCTGAATTTTTAATCTATTATTCTCGTTATATTTTGTTTTCTTGACATAAGATTGTTTTTCTAGAAATTTTATACAATTCTTAATTCATATATATATATTTTTTATGTTTAATAAATTATTCTAAAACCTTGGCTGACGATTTGAAAGTGCTTGCTACTAGGCCTACTTGAATAAAGATCGTTTTGAGTTTGAGTTTTGAGTTTATTTTGGATCCTCTCCAAACGGTCAATATGGACTTGGTACTGAGGTGTCCAAACAAAGCAGCCAAACTCAAGGATACTCCTAACGAAAGAATTAAATAATAATTAATAAGTATTTGGGCGCCTGAAAGGTTGTCCGATCCGAAGGTCCATCCCTAACTATTTATAAGCTCGCTTACATAAATTATCAATGTGTATATTAAAGTTTAATTGTGAGTCCAAAATAACACCTTAAGTCCCTAATAGATGATACCCGAGCTATGTTATTACCAACTAAGGTATGACGGCAATGGTATTTAACGGTAACCGATTGTTCCGACCAACCTGTCGTCAATAGCCTAGTAGGTAGTGACGCTGCCTGCCAAGCCAAAGGTCCGGGGTTCAAATCCCGGAAAAGGCAAATATTTGTGTGGTGAGCATGAGTATTGTTTCTGAGTCTTAGATGTTTTCTACCATGGGGTTCGTTTGATTTGTATAAGATTGTCCCCCTAATTTTATTGATCTAAGAAAGTGCGTATGAACGCGATACTCACCTGAACGTATCCAGAATCATAGTGAAGAGCACAAATTTCCCCAGTAGCGGCACGACCAGCGACGTGGGCGGAATAATCTCCGCCAGCAGCAAGAAGAACACAGTCAGTGAGAGCAGGATGGAGATGGAGAGCGACACCTTCTCGCCGCTGTCTGAGGGCAGGTAGAACACGAGCACGGTCAGGAAGGAGATGCCCATGCACGGGATGATCAGGTTCACCGTGTAGAACAGCGTCTTGCGCCGCATCGTTATGTTGAACGTGATGTCTAGGTAGGGTTCGTCGCAGCATGTGTAGAACTTCTCGTTCCTGCAACACACGCGAGGAGTTAGCGGGGCGAGCTTAGGATCCATACGAAGGGCCAATAAAAGGGTCCGCAAATACCTGACAGCAGGCACCTCCAGGATGTCCCACTCGACGGAAGTGTAGAACTCGGAGAGGTCAACTCCCAGCTCCACCACGTTGGTGCCGCGCGCCTCGTCTATGTGCCGAAGGTCCACCTGAAAGCACCAGTCGATTAAGAATGAATCGGGGGAAAAACATGTCAATTTTTTTGCAGTATTAAGCTCATTTCGTTAAAGTTGTTATTTCACCATAAATTGTGCTAACAATACACTGCCTAAATAGGGACTAAAAGAGCACGTTTTTATGTTGCATAAATGCAACAGAAAAGGAAGCCAATGTTCTGTAGATTTTTGTATCAATCATTGGATATTGGTCAGTGATTTTTCTGTATGTTAGTAGTAGCCCACTTGCTTGTCAACGTTTGCGGAGATCGGAAAGAGGGTTTTTGTATAGTACCTGGAAACCATCGTAGGTCCAGGAGCCGAACTTCATGACGCAGGTCTGCTGGTCGAAGGGAAAGTACTCGACGTCGATCTCGCAGGAGGACTTGTAGATGGCGGGCGGGCGCCACTCCACGCGGCCCGTGTAGTTCAGCGTCGCTTTTGTCGCCAGCGTCACCTCGAAGTTGCCGTCGGCACTGCAACCACAACCACGCACTCACGATACTTGCAGGAAATTATCAAATTCTGTATCTGTATTATGAGTTTTGAGTTTTTAGAAATTAAAACTCAGGCAGGGTGACAACACTGCATGTGTAGAATAATGTACGGCAGTGCCTTAAGATTTCAGCACCCTCCAGAAAGCACCTAAGCATTATAAGAGCTTATTTCACCAGCATGATGGAAATAGAAGCATTTTAAGGCTAGCGTTAAGACGAGGAATGACTTGTGTAATCTGAGCATTACGTCAGCAATACGAGGCATGATGTGTTTTAATAGTACATTACTTACCAAGGGCTGTAAAAGAAGGAAAGCCCGAAATCGCGGGTATTTGTAACCCGAGGGTTGTAAATATGCGATAGAGGGCTATCTTTACGTCTTCACCTGGCCTTACGCGCAGCGTGCGGTTAAAGGCCAGGTGTGACGTAAAAACTCTTTAAATGCTGTGTGTTGAGATGTTGGTTGGGTTGGGGTGCAGACTGCGGCTGCGGCGTGGACTCACTTGTTGTAGAGAACGATGTGGGGGCGCCAGATGTGGTCGGAGGGCACGTGCAGCATCTCCACACGCTGCCGTACTCGCGCGGCTCCCAGGACAGCTTGTAGTCGTACCAGCTCTGTGTGTTGAGATGTTGGTCCCCACTGGTGCAGACTGCGGCTGCGGCGTGGACTCACTTGTTGTAGAGAACGATGTCGGGGCGCCAGATGTGGTCGGAGGGCACGTGCAGCATCTCCACGCCGCCGTACTCGCGCGGCTCCCAGGACAGCTTGTAGTCGTACCAGCTCTGCAACACATGCCTTTGTTACACTTTTCTTTTTTTTCCCGTGCTATACGGGTCAAATTGATTCCTATTTCCTAAGGATCAATCGTTCCGAATTTCATGCTTTTAACACCCTTTGCAGCTTTTTTTGGGCTTCCCAGTCCTTACTAGAGCAACATACTTATGAGGCAATCATTCAGTCTTTCATTTTTTAACTAAACCCAGTAACGTCTCATCACTTATACTCGTTACGCGATAAATAACTTAATTTGTATTTATGTTCTATGGTAGGTAATTAAATATGAGTATTTGGTCATAGTCTCATAGTCTAGGTCGATTTGTGTAATATTTTTTCCCTAATTGTAAAAAGTCAGTGTCAAAGTTCCTTAGTTTTGTCATCGACACACTACTGACTTTAACTACCTAAGTGACTGATCAACCTAATTCTAAAGTATTTGTAGTAGACCCACAAGCTCCAAATATTTAACGTTATTATATTGTTAAAATTCATAATAACCTAAAAATATTGCTATTTCAGTCACTTTTCATAGATAAACAAACTGCATTAGTAAGTTTGTAATCTTATACAAACATATGCGATTACAAAGTTACTTTAGTTCCTGCCAATAGTAATAACAAGGGGGGTACAGTGCACAATACTATGTAGGGACTCGTATTTGCCTGCGGTTAGTGTAAGATACTATGCACAAGAAAACTATACACACGTTATTTGCGATTGGCCAAATAACATTTCCATACAGTCTATGCAAAAATATAATTCCCAGTTGTATTCATAATTTGTATGTATTGATAACGGTGTACTGCCTTTTTGCCGAATTATGTTTCGTCAAATTTCATTGGCAACCAACTTTTCGCCGAAGTTTTATTTGGCATAATTTTACTTCGTATTTTTTTTGTTTAGGTACATTTTTATATTGCAAAATTTTACTACGTCAAATTTTACGTGGTAAATAATTATGTAGCAAATGATTTGCTAATGAAAATAACATATTGTCAAATTTTGTGTGGTAAATAATTGTGTAGCAAATGATTGGCTAAGGCGAATAACATATTGTCAAATAATTATGAAACAAATGATTTCATTCATTTTTTGATTCTTTTTATAATTTCGATACTACGTAAGATCTAAATCTCATTTTCCCTAATATCATTTTACCGTCATAAAATCTCACACCAACTAGAGTGCTGCACGAGTTCTTAAAAAGCCCAAACAAGGGAGGACGGGGGGCGAAGCCCCCCACAAGGAGGCACGGGGGCGAAGCCCCCCGCTGCAAACAAAACCAACCGTAACAATTGTGTTTTTGTTAGGTTAGGTTATGGTTATCTTGTGTCCCTTAGAGCGAAAATAGGCAGCCCGCGAAGTGGGGTGACGCTGGCGGTTAGGTTAGGTTAAAATAAAAATAATTGTCATGGTTGAATGTTCGCGATCCCATAGCGCCCCCGTTAACGGCAATGCGGGTGACGCCGGTGTGTTTTTAGTGGGTATGCTCCTCCAGTCACCATCACTCGGATGGCGGCGGGAGGAGAGTCCCACATAACCCCCAAATTGCCTTCCCCGGGCCGGGGGTATGCGTAAAGCATTTTCACATCGTCAAAAAAAAAGGTTAAAATAATTGCGGTGCGTTTGTATACCCGCAAGCCTACGCAAATAAAATAGCAAACCAATGCATTGCTTAGTTTGGGACTAGGTCGATTTGTATAAGATTGTCCGCAAATATTATTATTATTATATTATTATTTATACATTAATACTATTTTGAGCCACAAAGTATGTAAACAAAAGTTCCCTCTTAATTTAGCTGAATGGTGCATCACCCTACCCGCTTAATGCAATAAAATCATACTGCAATTTGAACCTTGCATTGTAACAAACTAGGTTAGATTTCATAATGCCATTCAATATGTTGCTAAATCAAGTTATGCCAATCAATACATTTGACGAAAACATAATTGACTTTTAAAAAAAAACCCAGGTAATAATTTGTCTAACAATAATTTATCAAATCACTAGCTTCCGCCCGCGCCTTCGTCCGCGTGGACCCGGGATAAAAACTATCCTATATTTTAATCCAGGCTAAAAATCGGTTCAGCCGTTTAAGCATGATTGAGTAACAAACATCCAAACATACAAACATCTAAACTTTCGCATTTATAATATTAGTAGGATTAGTTGGAATATGGTATCAGTGCGAAACGTTGTTGGGAAATAAAAATTTGACCAAATAAAAATATGGGAATCGTAGTTTGGGCCCAACCCACAACGTGTACAATAATATTTTATCATTTTTGACATAAGAAATTCAGCTGACAGAAACGCAACAAAACCTATATCGCGGCGTAGTGGCTAGAACGTCACTATGTGCTCTGTAGCAACGTAGGTCCGTAGGGAGAGTGCTGTTGAGAGCCGCCACACCAGCCCTCCTCCAGACCCTTAGGTACCCTTATAACAATCGCGAAAACGCACCACTCGTCCATAACGCGTGCGCCGCTCTGATGCTTCCTGTGGTTGCACATCGTTCTCAAGTATGTGAGCAGGCTTGATGCGATCAATTGACACATTTATGTACTAACCACGAATATCGATCTTAAAAACCTTATCCCCTCTACTTATCACGCGGTAAGGCCCAGTGTAAGGAGGCTGGAGAGGTTTCCGGACCGCACCTTATCTCAAAAAGACATGAGTAGCCGTCGAGAGATCCTTATGCACAAATATCTTTGAAGAACCGTGCCGTGCGACCAGCGAAGAAGATTGGGAGAAATCACCTGGTAGGCGAAGAGGTTCTCCATAGATCAATTCAGCAGTTGATGCAGTGAGATCCTCTTTTCATGCAGTTCTGATTTCTAAGAGGACTGGAGGCAGAGGTTCTACTCAGTCGATGCTGCCATGACACATAATAACACATAAAGAAGTCGAAAAACGTCGGAAATAAATTGACAACCTTGGTCAGTAGTTATTTTTTCGGGGCAACCAAATCTAGATACCCATCCGGCTATAAATGCTTCACTTAGGTACTGTTTCGGCTTTAATGTCGGCAATCGGCATTACTTCTGTGCCATCTATCCACAGCAGTCAAGCAGTATGACAATCCTCGACAAAACGGTAATGGCCCAATCAGGTCAATATGCACCTTGATATGCACCTGTGAGAAACGCAACAAAACCTATATCGCGGCGTAGTGGCCCGAACGTCAATTTACAGATTGAACGTAAAAGGTTTTACTATGTGCTCTGTAGCAACGTAGGTCCATAGGGAGAGTGCTGTTGAGAGCCGCCACAATAGTTTTAGGTATGCAAAAATAAATAAATTCAGTAAACTTGTGTGATTCCCAAGTTGCAGAAGTTGCCTTTCGAGACAGCCTACTTTACATGGAATATTTTTTATGGTTTTTTTTATTTTTCGCTCGCCTCTGCTGACGTCATCAAGCACGCTCTGACTTGCCTCACTCGATGAGCTTCGATGGTGCTAAAATCAAACTTAATTCCATCGCGCCCCCAGGCCCCAGGCTGGGCTGCTAACCGTGTTACAAGCTTTACAGTCGCACCATAAATATGCATCATGACGCCTCGTGAATATGTATTAACACTATAAACTTGAATCTGTGATAAATGTGACGTTAAGGCACTGGTCCCACCGCCGGCTAGTAAGCTAGAAAAGTTGGGCTAGTAGCATTACATTGCGGATCTGTAAAGGTCGATTGATACACTGTGCCTGGTCAGTGTTACGATAGTATTCTATGGGAGAATTCTATTTTTGTCTATATTCGATCGTCTCTTGGAACTGTCTCTAAAAATGTCTTAATGGAGAATAAAACATCTTTACATAATCAAGTTTTTCCATTCACACCTTAATATGGTGTCAGGTGTAATTAGTCGTCTGTGTAATAAATAATCGTCAATACAAATAAATGACACGTGATCGACAGTTGTTCGTTGTAAGTAAAAATGGCAACGGAAAATAATTCGGAGAAGGAACTTCGGCCGTCATCGTCAGGAGCGAGAAGTAAGTCCATGAATAATGCAGGTCTTGAACCGATTAATGTCAATGCGAGTAACATGCCGCAAGTTTGGATTTTTTTTAAAACCAAATTCACAATATATTTAAGAGCATACAGCCTAGAAGAAGAGTCGGAGTCTCGTAAAGTAGCTCTATTTCTTCATTACGTCGGGAATGAAGCCCTGAACATTTTCTACAGCTTCAATGTGGATATGGACAAAATCACCCTTAAGGAGCTTATGCAACTATATGAGAATTACTTCAGCCCTAAGGTCAATGTAACGATGGAGCGACATAAATTATTTAATCGCCGTCAACATCCCGATGAGGAAATTGATTCCTACGCAACAGATTTGAAAAATATGGGACTTTCTTGTGATTTTGACTCACTGCGAGACGAGCTTGTCAGAGATATTTTCAGCTGGAACTTCAAAGAAAGGATACTGCAACAAGGTCCGAAAACATTAGATGAAGCAATCGATCTAGCGAACTCAGTAGAGTTGTCGAGGATTCAGGCAAAAGAACTCTCGAACAATTCCAACGCAAACATCCTGTCAGCTACAAGTCAACCGAAGCGTCATTACTCAAGAGATACGTTCAGAGGCCAAGCGAGAGCAACTCCGTCAGCTACGTCATACAGGAATAATTCTCCTTTCAGATATTCTACCACGTCCCGAGCCAATAACCCGTCACCATACAGGAGCACGCCGTCTAGATCCAGTACCCCGTCGCGAGCTGCTTCGTCCAACTCGCCAGGCCCGTCGTCACAACGTCCATGCGGAAATTGCGGTTAGGTACATCGACATCGCTGCCCCGCTCCAGGCGCCAAATGTCGTAACTGTCAACGCTTAAACCACTTCAGTAAGTACTGTCGTAGACAAAATATTGCTGCCACATTTGTTGATAATGATAACGATAATGACGAGAACAACTTTTTGTTTTTTGGTTCCATTACGTGCAACAATGTTAATGAAAATAGACCGTGGACTATTAACTTAGATATTCACAATGTTCCAATGACTTTTCTGATTGACTCGGGAGCAGATACGAATGTAATATCTTATCTTGACTTTCAAAAGTTAAAACTGCCGTCCCACTTAATCAAGAAAAGTGATTTCAAATTGTCAACCTTGACAGGTCATGCCATACCCACAGTCGGTCAATGTGAATTGAATTGCGTTTATAATGGTTCATGCCATAGAATAACTTTCCATATCGCGAATTTACAATGCCAAAATATTATAGGTCGAGGTACGTCAGAAAGATTGAAATTAATAAAAAGAGTTCATAAAGTTAGATTTGAAGGCAATCAGGAACAGGTTTCATTTGGAAATGATAACTTGTTTGAACAGTACAAACATGTATTTGAAGGCATAGGGTGTATAAAAGATTTTGAATGTCACTTAGTTCTGAAACCGGACGTCGAGCCTAGTATTGATGCGTGTAGAAAAATACCTTTTAAAATACAAGAGAAGTTCGCTGAACAGTTGTCAAAACTACAGTCACAAGGCATCATTACTAGAGTTGGCGAACCGACGGCTTGGGTTAATTCAATTGTTGTTGTGTCAAAACCAGATGGAAGTTTACGCATATGTCTAGACCCGAGAAAACTCAATAAGGCTATACTAAGATCACATTTCGCATTCCCTAATATCGATGAGATTAAATCAGACTTATCTGGCTCGCACTTCTTTTCGAAATTAGATGCTAGGTCTGGTTTTTGGATGATTAAACTAGATGTGGAGTCTTCTAAGCGTGTATGTACGTTCATATCGCCACTGGGCAGATATCGTTTTCTACGTTTACCGTTTGGAATTAACGCGGCTCCAGAGATATTTCACGGTGAAATGGTAAAAAGGTTCGGAGATATCAAAGGTTTGAAAATAATGATGGATGATTTTTTGATTTACGGAAAAACTAAGTCTGAGCATGATTTTAGGTTAAAGCAGGTGCTTGAACGCGCAGATCAAATAGGTCTGAAATTCAATCAAGAAAAATCAGTCATGTGCGTTTCAGAAGTCAAATACTTGGGACATATATTTAATAGGAATGGAGTTTCAGTCGATCCGTCAAAAGTCGAAGCAATATGCAAAATGTCAAGTCCTACTAATGTCACTGAATTACAGCGGTTCCTGGGAATGGTTGATTTCTTAGGTCCGTTTATTGCAAATCTGTCAAAAGAAACGACTCATATTAGGCAGTTGTTAAATAAAAATACTGCGTGGTTATGGACTGATACGCATGAAGATGAGTTTAATCAATTAAAGAAACGTATTAGCTCAGCACCAGTCTTAACTTATTTTGACGAGAATAAACAATTGATTCTCTCAGTCGATAGTTCCAAAGATGCAATGGGAGCTGTTATCATCATGCATGATTAGAATCCCATAGCATATGCGTCAGCGTCTCTTACTAAAGCACAGCAAAACTACTCACAAATTGAGAAAGAGCTGATGGCTATTTTATTCGGGTGCACTAAGTTCCACCAATATGTCTATGGCAATAACGTGTTAGTAGAGACAGATCATAAGCCGATAGTCAATATTTTCAACAAGTCATTGTATGACATACCGCCACGATTACAAAGAATAATGCTTCGATTACAGCCATATGATCTTAATGTCACATACAAACCCGGTAAATATTTGTATGTCGCAGATACTTTATCTCGAGCTGCTCTTCTAGAAAATGTACTGACTGACTTGGACAAAGACATAGATATTCATGTAAACTTGTTAGTTTCGAATTTGTCACTTAGCCCTAAAAATGTGAGTGAAGTCGAAGAGGCAACTTCTTCATGTTACGTCATGAACAGATTAAAGTTTTATTGTGAAAATGGGTGGCCTGATAGCAATAAAAAAGTAGTCAGAAGTTAAAGCCTATTTTCCAGTCAAAGATGACATACACTGCACTAATAACGTAATGTTCATGTCTAATAGAGTTATTATACCACAAACACTGCGAAGAAAGTATTTATGTTTACTTCATGTTGGTCATCAAGGTATAAATTCATGTCAAAGATTAGCCAGAGGTTCAATTTATTGGCCTAATATAAAGAATGACATCCAGAATATCCAGAATTACGTAGGTAACTGTGAAATTTGTTTGACATATAGGAGGAATCATTCTAATGAAAGTCTTCTACCTCATGATTTCAAGTTCTTGCCTTGGAACAAAGTGGCTATTGATTTCTTTGAATTGAATAAAACTACTTATCTAATAGTAGTCGATTATTTTACGAAATATGTCGAAGTAGCACGCTGTTCCAGAAACACTATAGTGATATTGTCATTACCCAACTTAAATCAATCTTTGCCAGACATGGCATTCCATTCCACATTAATCTCAGATAACGATCCTCCGATGAATTCTAAAGCTTTCCAAGACTTTACTAGGGAGTGGAATATTGAACATATCACCTCTAGTCCGTATCATAGCAGGTCAAATGGTTTAGTCGAACGTACAGTAGGCATAATAAAAAATATGTTGAAGAAGTGTCAGGCAGATAATTCTGATCCGTACCTAGCATTACTACAGTACAGGAATACTGCTAAGTATAGCCAATATTCGCCTGCAGAGTTGTTGATGTCTAGGTCATTACGTACTAAGCTGCTAACTGTTGAAACATACTTGAAACCTAAAATGTGTGATTATAATGCCTTAAATGAATATCACGACAATAGAGTTGCAAAAATGACTGATTACTTTAATAGGAATGTTAAAAATTTAAAACCATTAAACACTGGGAGTCAAGTTATGTTCAAAAAATGCCCAGATTCACCGTGGGTTCCTGGTATTGTTGAAAAAGTTTGTTCTGAACCAAGGTCATACTTAGTCAAAAGTCCTAATGGTATATACAGGCGAAACAGGCAACACATTTTGGAACGGCCTATGTTTATTGATCCGTCGCCTGAATATAGTCCTTGTAATTCTACTCATTCGTCTAATGTTGGACGTGATCAAGGTTCAGAAGAAACTGTAGCAGGATTAGACCATAATAAACAATATACTCGGTCAGGTCGTGAAGTTAAAAAGCCTAGTTATTACTATGATGAATTTCACTAGGTGTAACGGTTTTTATATGTATTTGCCATGTTTTCATAAGTACTTAAGTAGGTAATATTTTCATCGTTTAGCATAGTTTGTTATTATGATGAAGTCTGTTTTTTTTGACTGACAAATGTCAGGTGTCAGATTACGTTTCGTTCCACGCACTAGAGTCTGCGATCTGTTTTTTTTAAACTTAATATTGTACATATTTGTTTAAAATGCAATTTTTATTTAATTTTCTTCGTTCGGAGGGAGATGTTACGATAGTAGTCTATGGGAGAATTCTATTTTTGTCTATATTCGATCGTCTCTTGGAACTGTCTCTAAAAATGTCTTAATGGAGAATAAAACATCTTTACATAATCAAGTCTTTCCATTCAGACCTTAATAGTCAGCACGCAATGAACCGTTACTCGCCCAACTTTTCTAGCTTACGAGTGCTAGCCGGCGGTGGGAGCAGCTCCCACCTGCCTCACTAGCGGTATATAAAACTACAGACAAACTAAACGCTAAGATAGAACTCACCTGCTCCACCCAGAGGTTGGTCGTCATAATTTGATTTTTTAGATTCTGAAACAAACATAACACCAAGATAATAAGTTTTATGTTTTTTCGGCGGAATATGACTGATGTTAAAAAAACAGATTGTTTTATCATTTGTCTTGTGACTAATCACTGATGAAAGTTAAACAACCGGGAAATCAATTAAGGACAGTTATATTTTTTTTGGTTTGAGAGCACTCCGATTAAGCGACATCTACGCTCTGAGGGTGGCTTTGGAAAAATGGACACTCACAACGTCAATGAGCTGCAGACAGGTTACGGGGGACGGGTGACAGATGACGAGAGGCAAGTGACGGACTAAATACGTCGATGAGCTGGCTGAGCAAGCTCAAGAGCTTACGTTAAAAGATGACGGGAGACAGGTGACGGACTCACCACGTCGATGAGCTGGCTGAGCTTGAGCTTAATGCGCACGGCGAGCGCGTCGCTCACGTTGAGCACGGGGCGCACCAGCTTGTTGTAGTTGCTGAGCAGGTCGTCGTACAGCCGCTTGGCGTCCGGGTTGCCGGCGCAGCCTGCAACACGCCGCCGTCAGCGATCATCCTGCAGGGTGACCGACCCTCATGGCTCACACTGGAGTTTGATACGTTAGGTGTTCTAAGGAACCATGGTGATGATTTTAAAAATACAAAAATATTGTTTTTACGAAAAAAAAACCAATTTGTACATAATTTCAATGCCTTTAATTCATCACCATGACTCCTGAGAGTACCGTTTCGCCCCTGAGTAGAATAATCGTGCGGTGTGCTCTTAAGATTAGATTTTTTTTTACAAGAGAGCCTCATTGTCTAACACTTTTCTTACATTATTCAAATCTATTAATTTTAGCGCGATTGAATGTGCCTCTTCATCATCGGTTTAAGTAAATTTATTACAGTGTATTTAAGTAAGCACAGTCGTGTATTGTTGGGACGAAAGTGATGCCTAGTAAGCCATTGGGAGGTGTCACCGCGTGAAGGAGTACAGCTAAAAGCGAGGAGCAGGCGACACGCACACTCACCGGCGAGGAGCAGCGCCAGCAGCAGCAGCAGCAGGGGGCGGGCGGGCGCGGCGCGAGGGGCGCGGGCGCGCATGGCGGCGCGCGCATGGCGTCAGCGCATCGCCGCGCACGCCGCGAGCCCGCTGCAACAAACAACACAGCGCCGTCAGCGCCGGACTCACCAAGTGTCGCTGCGGAACCCTCAGACATCTCGCACGAGGACAGCAACCGGCCATGTGCAAGCCGAGCCACATTCACGGAAGGTCAATATAAGTCATAAAATGCATATAACTTAAATAAATAAAAACAATAACAAATATACATGGAGAAAGTAATTACATCCCATATATTACGCACACTCATATGTTTATAATACATACTTCATTTCAAATAAACAACCTATAAGGATTGTTTAACTGTGGATCCGAATAAGCCAAATACACTAACATAATTAAAATAAAATATAAGTAAAATAGAAAAAATAGTAGTTATATATAGATACGTATTTAAAGTATATCTAATATATATATTAATATACGCAAAGTGTTATCCCTAAAATAGTATCACTACGGTAACCGACAATTAACTTGTTTAAAAGTTTCGTTTAACTGGCCCTAGACGAGTGAAGTAGTTACGAGTCGAGCAATCAAAGATACCCTCGTATGATCCTGTTACTAACCACTGAAATCTAAACCTTATGTTAAAACTATATTTTCTTATATCTATATCTCTATAGGTTCTATTCCTAATTATTTTTTTCTCTCTTCAGAGAATTAGTCACAGGGTAATCCCTGTTAGGGTTCACCCTAAGTTAAATATAAATATCACTATTTGTTGAACATTGTCATAAATGCTTGCCTATTTATAAGTTGTCTTGTAAGTGAAATATTGTATTTTTTTAGACAATAAAGTTTCTTTAAACCGAATATATGCCCGATTGCCTCCGGCAGGATTATTAATTAACCCCCGACGCAAAGAGAGGGGTGTTATAAGTTTAATGTGTCTGTGTATCTGTGTAACTGTCTATGGTATCGTAGCTCCCAAACGGATGGACTGATCTGAAAGCGGTTTTTTTGTGTCATAGATAATTTTAACCCGAGTGTTCTTAGCCATGTTTCATTAAAATCTGTTCAGCCGTTTGAAGATCATCAGCTCTTTTCTAGTTGATGAAGGGGATCTGACTAACTTCCTTATGTCCGAACGATTCGAAATTTGGTACCGTGTTACTTCAATGACATTTAAATTATATGGTAAGGTAACCATGACCTGATCAGCCGTTTGAAGGTCAATCAGCTCTTTAATAGTTGAAGAGGGGATCTGACTACCTTCCGTATGTCCGATCGATTTGAAATTCGGTACCGTGTTACTTCAATGATATTGAAAGTATATGGTAAGGTAACAATGACCTGATCAGCCGTTTGAAGATCATCACTTTAAAAAGGACAAAATAAAAGTAAAATTTTAAAACCGCCGATACTAAAAATAAACGAAAAACTAATAAATAATATTTTAAACCTATTATAATTATTATAGTCACATATATTTTGTAAGTTCAAATATTTTTATTTTCCTAGAGTCGTCGCGTCGTTGCGACCGCTTCAGTCGCCCGCCGGTCACCCGACCCGATAGTTTTTAGAGCTTATTTTTAGAGTCAGGGGGTTTTCTAACATTTTTAATTTTGTTTTTCGACTTTATGTACTCGTATGTCGACAAGAATAATTATATTTAACGGGCTACAGTCCAAACCGCATGATGGATTTAACATATAAGTTTATAATTAAAGTTTCGTGTACGACGTCTTAACTCAAACATTAAAGTCGACGAGTATAAAATAGTATTTTTCACAATCGTGTGGCCTAAGTAAGGTACGAGATTAAAACGCTTGATTATGACACTACTATTGTGAACAATACTTTTTGTACGAGTTCATTAAAATTAATAATTAAAGTCATTAATACGAGTATATAAGAAAAATAAATATCGTAACTAGTTCTACTATTGTAAAGGCTCTTTGACTGTTCAGGTAGCAAGGTAAGTGTGGCTTCCTCTGCCATGTTATTTTTTCTTGAGATTTTATAGATGTTTCGTCACTGTCACTACTCATTTTCTTAGTTTTTATTTAAACTTTATAAGTTTAGCTTTGAAAAGAAAAGTTATCACACCACCGGCGTCCGTAATGTTGCAGTACTGTGCTGTGATTGTCTAAAAGCTAGCTAATCATAAAGCGTGGTTATTTAATTTTTTTATGCCCTGGATACAGCAGCAAGTTTAAGTCGATTTTTGACAGATGACGCGACGTTGCTAAGTTTCGAAACGCCATAGATTGGCAATTTTGTATCGGATCGAGTCTCCTTAAACAAGGACACATATTATTGAAATACGAAGTTCTATTTTCAATTTTTTTTTCGGTTGTCTAGAGCGTATCAAAACAGTTATTTCGGTTGTTTCGGAAGTAACATACACTATTCAACGATGAAAAGAGTGACTTTGCAGTATTCTCTATGAAATTACACAGATTTTAATCGACGAGTACAAAAAAAAGTTTTTATATCAGCTGCTTTACTCCATATTAGTATGCCGTACGGCTTGACACTAAACATGGCTGAAATAGACCAGTCAAGCTGCTATCTGCACGGGAGTACTATATTATTGTCACAATGTTTTAAATCACACTGCTGATCTTATTAACATTTCGCACCTATTATGTAAATTCAGATTCTAATTGGCTACCTACAGGACAGGCGGTGCCTAGTGTACGGGTCAGTGTATTTCTATTCTGAAAAATGTATTGTACACAATGTTCAATTAGTCCTAAGCCCCATGTAGTTAGGTTAAGTGTAAACTTGTACCTATCCACGGAACGAATTGTATATTGGTGTAAAAAAAACATTAGCGAGGAACCAACAACATTTTAAACAAAATGAATACTAATCGCTACTAAACAGTCAAATGCGATATTTCAGCTGCTAATTTACTTCACATAAAATAGCAATCATATTTGTATTTTTTTTTTCGAGGTACTTGGCTTTTAACCAAATACGATTTGCCCGAAACGAGTGAAATAAGCATAAACGAAAATCTAATCAGATTTCAAGTTTAATTATTGAAGCACGAAATCAAATTTGATCGTTACCTTTAATTACGTTTTGGTTGCTTAGGTACCTTAAGTAATGCGAATACTTCATGGTTAAGAGTTTTCAATTTTGGAGAATTCGTTAAATCTTTGATGTAAAATGAATCTTGTTAGTGAACGTTCATCCATGTTTAGCAGTTGTTAAGCCCGAGAACCGATGTTAAAAACTAAAACGGTGGTGGTGGGGTGGTACTGGTGGTACACTGATTATTAGGATATTGTTTGTCTTTAAGTTTAATAAACCAGTATCTTGCCTTTCGAGGTAGATATGTACCTACGTGCGACAAAGGCAACCGAAACAAGTGATTTATCGTACCTACCCTGTCGGCATTGGGGTTGAGACCGAAAAACTAATTTGAATTTCCTTGACTGTACCTTAGTGTAAAATCGAGAGTGGGGTAAAGCTGCTGTCAACGAAAAGTTCCGTTGGTCCGTCAGCCCCGTCGGGCGACTTTGACTGATTACAGACGCGGAGAGGTGTGCTTGTGTATATTAATACCTTCGGCACTACCCGTGTTTCACTAGCGCGCCACGCGCCACGCGCCTCACGCTATGCCGCCGGAAATCAACCTAACAAGTGGGTGTGCATGATTTTTCACGTACAGATTTACCCATTTCATTGTCGGTAGAAAGTAGGAACATGTTGTCATGATACCTTGCTGCACATTCACTAGTAAATGTTGCATCAAAAATAACGTATGAGCCTATAACATTGTGCCAGCACTTTCAGGAGGCGGAGCGAGGCAGAAGGCCCAGACTTGGGAGGACTGCTGTGTTAGTTGTGCCATGTAATGTATGAGCCTGTAACATTGTGCCAGCACATTCAGGAGGCGGGGCGAGGCAGCAGGCCCGGACTTGGAAAGACTGCTGTGTTAGTTGTGGCATGTAATGTATGAGCCTGTAACATTGTGCCAGCACTTTCAGGAGGCGGGGCGAGGCAGCAGGCCCGGACTTGGAAAGACTGCTGTGTTAGTTGTGGCATGTAATGTATGAGCCTGTAACATTGTGCCAGCACTTTCAGGAGGCGGGGCGAGGCAGCAGGCCCGGACTTGGAAAGACTGCTGTGTTAGTTGTGGCATGTAATGTATGAGCCTGTAACATTGTGCCAGCACTTTCAGGAGGCGGGGCGAGGCAACAGGCCCGGACTTGGAAAGACTGCTGTGTTAGTTGTGGCATGTAATGTATGAGCCTGTAACATTGTGCCAGCACTTTCAGGAGGCGGGGCGAGGCAGCAGGCCCGGACTTGGAAAGACTGCTGTGTTAGTTGTGGCATGTAATGTATGAGCCTGTAACATTGTGCCAGCACTTTCAGGAGGCGGGGCGAGGCAGCAGGCCCGGACTTGGAAAGACTGCTGTGTTAGTTGTGGCATGTAATGTATGAGCCTGTAACATTGTGCCAGCACTTTCAGGAGGCGGGGCGAGGCAGCAGGCCCAGACTTGGAAAGACTGCTGTATTAGTTGTGGCCAGGGTTGGGCAAAATACTGGCTTCATTGTATTTGAAATACAAATTACAAAATACATGTAAAAATGTATTTGAGATACAAACTACAAACTAAAGCTTGTCCCAAGAAAAAGTGTCGTTACAATTTACACTGGTATTAAAAAAATATCCAACAAAAAGGTATGCAATATGTTGTTGTCCTGTTAGATATGAATGCCATTAATTGGTTATTAAAAATAAATAACTGTCCATGTCACATTTATAAAGATGTCTTCGGCCCAAGAAACCCTACATGAAAAAATTCTGTACAAATACGTTAAAAATCGTGGTATTTCTGTGAAAAAAGTGGCAGACGAGCTCAGTACGTCTACGAGAACTGTTCAAAGGGTGCTAAAACGGTTTAGAGAAACTGGTAGCATACGTCGAAAGCCTGGAAGTGGCCGTAAGTCAGGGTTTGTCAATAAAAAAAATGAAAAAGCGGTCATAGTTTCTTTGCAAAAGAAACCTACCCTGTCTGTTAGAGACTTAGCCAAAAAGTTTAAAACTTCAAAATCAACGGTCCAACGAGTGAAGAAAATTAATTCCATAAAGTCCTTTAAACAATCTAAGGTACCTAACAGAAATGCAAAGCAACAGACGGAGGCAAAAACCAGATCTAGAAAACTTTATTCTAAATTGACGTCAAAAAATTATTGCATTGTTATGGACGATGAGACTTACTGCAAACTTGACTTCAAAACACTACCTGGACATCATTTTTATTCTGGGTTCGATAGAAAGACAGTCAGTGATGAGTTCAAGGTAATTAAAACAGACAAATTTGCAAAAAAGGTTCTCGTGTGGCAGGCGATCTGTTCGTGCGGCAAACGCAGTACTCCATACTTCGCTAAGGGAACTATGAACGGCGATATATATCTCAACGAGTGTATGAAAAAGCGATTGCTGCCGTTCATAAACCGACATAATAAGCCCATTCTGTTTTGGCCCGATCTGGCTACCGTGCACTACACGAAGAAAGCGATAGAGTGGTACAGAACCAATAACATCGAATACGTGGAAAAACACCAGAATCCTCCCAACTGCCCTGAGTTGAGGCCTATTGAGAAATACTGGGCACATATGAAACAAAACTTATTAAAACATAAATCTAATGCTACTGACTTTAATAACTTCAAGCGGAAGTGGAATGAAGCGTCAAAACTTATCACAGACCTTGATGTACAAAGTCTGATGGCAGGTGTTAAAAGAAAACTGAGAAGTTTCTGGATGAATCAAGGACAGGATCTGATTTAATACAAAAATATTAAAATACATTAAATTCTACATTAATTTCCATAAAAAGTTGTTTCATTTTCATTTTTTTTATAATATATTTTATTAAAATAACAAGTGACACTTTTTCTTGGGACAAGCTTTACTTTGGTTACAGGTATTTGAAATACAAAATACAAAATACAGTATTCAAAATAATGTATTTGAAATACAAAATACAAAATACATTATCGAACTTCTTTGAAACCTATCTCACAACAATTTTTACACGTTTTTATAAAGTGAAGGAGGAATTTCCTTTCATAAAAACTAAATTCCTAAAATTATTGTCAGATAAGTTCCGCCTAGTAGGTGAATGAATGTATCCAGCCAATGAAATGGACTGGAAGAGCACAACAAGATGCTTCAATTTACTGGATCTTGGCTTCTACCTCCGGGGAGGACACTCGAGCCCGTCGTCACTTTGTAGTATTTGCCGGTTAGAATTAGTGGATCAGTTGTACAAAAATAATCCTTTATTTCGAAACAAGAATGATCAGGTAGGTACATAAAAATATCCGCAACGCAGGCTTCGTCAATTGCGTACAAAAAAACATCCCCTTAGGTAGGTACTTAACTAACAATGATAGAATCCGCAACAGGCTTCGTCAATAACACGTTATAACCTAAACTAACAAAAAGGACCGCCCCGGATCGTTGGTGGCCCGAAAGTTCCCATGACACTGGCGGCGTTGCCACGCTGAATGGCCAAAGAAATCTGTTGAGCCAGGAACGATCCGGAACGAGGATCACAGCCCCTATCCCTAAGCCACCGCCCCAAATCCCGTATAAAATCTTTGGCCTCCGTACCCCAAGGTACATTGGCTCCAAGGCGGAGTACTTTGTATGTTTCAGCCGAGCTGCCGTCTCGGCGGCCGACGCCGCGGATCTGATGGTGTGGCTCAAATGGGACGGGGCAAATGTGCTTTCACATGTAGCGTCCCATAAGAGGCACCGCCCCTTCCGCCACGGAACCAATGTTAGACCATCCGGCCTTTTCCCATCCGTACGGCACAACCCCGGAGGCTTCAGGATACAAGGCACATTGGCCGAAACTAAAGCCCGACGAACCAAATCATTTATGGCGTGGTGCCTCGGAAAACGTCCCGCACACCACTGACAGCTCAAACCATGGTGCCCGTTTTCCTCAACCACCACCCCACAACTGCAAAGGTGCGTCTCACAGACCTTACACCCCAACCGCAACGCAACCGCGATTCTAAGGGAATCGTCATCCAACAGCGTGCCTTTGTGGGGTGAGGGTAGCGCGTGCAACCATGCTCCCGCCTCGAGGGTAGATGCAGCCTTGAGGCGCGCTATATTAACCCCTACTGCCCCCCCTAATCAGTTGTTGAACTTTCACTGTAACCATCGCTATCGTCATTATCAACGTGGATGTAGATGGACGTGAATTGAAATCCATTATCTTCAGACTCAGATCTATCCGATTCAAATCCTCCGAACTGAATTCCTCTCCTCACCCCCTGAACTAAATTGGCAGTTGGCACTTGACGTTTGACGTTGACACTTACAGTAAAGTGTTGCCACAGTGCCCTAAGCCCCTAACTATATTAAAAAACGGTCCATTATACGGGTATAGGAGTAAATAAAATGTATTTTAGTGCAAATGTATTTTAAAAAGTAAAGTATTTCAAATACAAAATACTAAATACATGTGAGTGCGGTATTTGAAATACCAATTACAAAATACTTCGCCAATTAGTATTTGAAATACAAATACAAAATACGTACTTGTATTTCAAATACGTATTTCAAATACATGTAATTGAAATACTGCCCAACCCTGGTTGTGGCATGTAATGTATGAGCCTGTAACATTGTGCCAGCACTTTCAGGAGGCGGGGCGAGGCAGCAGGCCCGGACTTGGAAAGACTGCTGTGTTAGTTGTGGCATGTAATGTATGAGCCTGTAACATTGTGCCAGCACTTTCAGGAGGCGGGGCGAGGCAGCAGGCCCGGACTTGGAAAGACTGCTGTGTTAGTTGTGGCATGTAATGTATGAGCCTGTAACATTGTGCCAGCACTTTCAGGAGGCGGGGCGAGGCAGCAGGCCCAGACTTGGAAAGACTGCTGTGTTAGTTGCGCCATGTTTTGTTCTCAGCAGCGCAACAAAGTAGCTGTTTGTTATCAGCCTAAGTATTATAGCACGACACCATCGCGGTCTTTTATACCACTAAAGATTTCGATGTGAATGTAAGGTCCTACCGTCAGTATAGGACCTAGTTGAGTACAAAATATCTAAAATGTTGGCTCTCCTACAGGCTTGAATGAAGTATGTACATTGGATTAAATTGCTTTCCGTGGAAATATTGTGTGTTCAATGGTGTTAAGTACCCTAATATTGTCAACTTAGAACTACAACGAAGTATAGGTATGTCTGTTAGTTATTTTTTTAATTTTAATAATTTACTTTAAAAACAAAGTTTTAACCGACTTCAATTTAGTACTCCGCCAAGCCACGAGAACATTTCCACATTTCTTTTCAAATTTACCACATGAACTGATTTCCGAGAGCAAATGCGTTGATTATTAGAGAAAAAAACCCAATCGCTGTATGTGACCCGATAATATTTGAGGACTTCCGTCGATTCCACAAGGATCACCTTTGGCACTTCATTAGTTGCTATTTCAACGGAATCTTGTTAGAATCTGTGACGTACATTTGTACTTTTAAGTACATAACTGAGGAATTCCATAAGTCATCTGTGGTCTTCATCATCAAACTCCACCAAATTTATGATTACCGGGTGTATACACGAGTTAAAATAGAAAATACCAAAATCACTACACGCGTGCCTAATATAATTGAAGAGTTCCCTTAATTATTACGAATCGGTTCATCAATGACGGAGTTGTGAGGAACCAAAAATTGAAAAAAAAGACAACCGAATCTAATACATCCTCTTTTTTTGAAGTCGGTTAAAAAGGGTCAATGTCTGTATTTTTTATTTTTTTGCAAAACAAGGATGAGTAACAATGTGTAGTGCATTAACGCTTTCAACAAGGTATTGAAATATGTATGTATAATCACCAGCACACGTAGCTACTCGGGTACAGTCGAGTCCTCCAACATGTGCTCGGAAAAATGATCAAAAAATGTGAACACGAATTTATTGTTAAGGGCATAAGGTTGTTCAGGTATTTTTGAACCTTTGGGGACGTAAATATATTTATGAACTCGACTGTACTGGCATTCCGATGAAATATTCCTTTGCACGAGCGTGTTACATTGATCGATTGGACTTTTTTGTTTCTGCTTAAAAGAGATGGATGTCAGTTAGGAAGATATACACATCTAAACTTAGCAGATATTATCAAGCGCAGATTCACGCTGTAGTGTTACTTAAAAGTAGCGGTTTAATATTTATGCGACCGTGAATTACTGGCAACGGGGCGTTAAGGTAATTCCTTGCAGCTGCGGACTGCGGACTGGTCAATGTTCACAATTTTCCGACGGGAAAGTTACTTGCGGATGCATTCCAAAGGTGAAAATTTAAATGTATAATGCTTCCTCAGGATTTTATAAAATATTAGGGACCAGGAGGAGCAAATTTACATTCCTGCCTGTGTGAAATTAAACTTAAGCAATTCAAAAACTCAAGTTAAAGTGGTTTACGTTAAATCGTAGAGAGTGCTGAAACAGTAGCCGAAGGATCGCTCTGCATAGGGTGGCCAGGCCGCGACCACCCGCCGCGGCCGCGGGTGCCACAACATTGATCTCCGTGGTGTCTGTCGTCTGTTAAATGTGCTTGTTAGCAACCAACCCGCGTGCGGCGCGAGGCACGGCGCGGGCAGGCACACTCGAGGGAGGTCCGTCCGTGATGCGTCGGAAAAGCGTCCTAATGTAACTCGCAAACAGAAGGACAATAAACGCGCGAGTCAACGGTATCGGTAGGAGCTCACTGGTGCGTGGGGTCCTTGCCTGCAATTCCAAAGCTTCAATTCATGGTGCGTTCACAGTGTTAGTTACAAGCGCTGGCACGGCAGTGTGTGGGGCGGCGCGGTGTCGTGTCGGCAGGAGCGGTCAGGCCGGCATGGTACGCGCGCGGTGGGCGAGGGCGCGCCGACGACTGCCGCCCGCCGCGCGGCGCACGCTCGCTGCGCGGCGGCGGGCGGTGCCGTGCCGCGGCCGGCGGTGCCGTGCCGTGCCGCGGCCGGCGGTGCGTGCCGCGGCTGCCGCGCCGTCTCCGCCGCCACCGCCGCAGCGCGCTGCAGCCACGTGGCACGGCTCGTTACAGGATCTCACAATACCCCTTTCTAGTTTACTGAAGGTCACAAACGTGTATACATTTCTGCCCCTTATATTGGGCTTCAATTGATACGTGATTAAAGAAAGAAAGTATGTACTAATTAAGTGTCCGCCAATTAAACTGTTCTGCTGTTTTTGCCAACATAGAAGGTTACTAATTAAGTAAGATAATTCCTTAAATAATGTAATTTTTCTCATATTTGAAGCAGCCAAACTGGGAAGTTAAGTAGGTACCCAATCAATTGCAGAAAACCGCAGCCACAATAACACCACCTACTAGGGTCATTTCGCCGGTTAGCGACCACCTAATTTTATGTGCCGGTTGGTGACCACTTAGCTGAGTTGGTGAACTGAAAGGATATTTCCTCGGTTTTTTAGTAGATTTCTATTCTAAAACAACAAAAAAAATGCATGTACAACTAATTGTCTCAATAGGGTCTGTAGAATTGATGTTATCTTCAATAGAAAAAACCTTCTCCTTCAGGTGGTCGCTAACCGAAGGTTGTCGCGTAACCAGCGTAATGACCCTACTTGCTTTGCAATCGCCAGTACTCTCCAGGATGCACTGTGTTGAGAGAGGTGGACCTCTCCTGCTGTTGACACGTTGAATCCTCAAATTAATACAGGGTCGGCACCGCGCATGTGACTTCTCAACACAGGCTACGGTATCCGTACCGACCTTTAGACGGGGCGCACACTTGTAAGCCGCCATCTTGGTACAAAGGCACACCTCCGATACCATTATGTGGGTACCCTTACTGTCCAGAACGTGTATAAAGTAACGTGTGTTCGCATTATGTAATTGACGTAATTGTATATACCTACAAAATGTATCGGTATCCAATGAAAATGCACCTTGTCGCCTGTATTCCTATTTCTCAATGGCTTGAAAATATATTGAATACATATATTCTTTGTGTTTTTAACACGCTTTTATTAGGTCGACCTGTATGTAATAAACTAGGTATGTAATGGAATCTAAGGTAACGAATTTAACCATCTTCCAAGGATCGTAGCGTCATGAAAATTGGCAGCTGTATGTAGTTCTGATGACAATACAATAAAATGGTATTGTCGAACTGATCTGATGATAAAGCCGGGAGATATGAACAGGAACTTCATGATGAAACATCGTATCATAGCTGTGTTTGGATTTGTTAGAAAAGTCTTGTAATGAACTTTGACCACGATTAGATTTCAAGGTCTGATGATGAAGCCGGAAGATAGGCACTGGCATTCCATGATGGAATATCGTTAACCATCTTCCAAGGATCGTAGCGTCATGAAAATTGGCAGCTGTATGTAGTTCTGATGACAATACAATAATATGGTACTGTCAAACTGATCTGATGATGGACCCAGATGATATGAACTGGAACTTTATGATGGAACATCGTATCATAGCTGTGTTAGGATTTGTTAGAAAAGTCTTGTAATGAACTGTGACCACGATTAGGTTTCAAGGTTATAACAAACCTAATATATGTATATTGACTTGCAAATATTGAGTGTAAATAGTGTAAATATTGACATAGGTGCCTGTATCAAATGTATACCTGTACATGGAGAGTGTAAATAGACAGACAAGCTTTTATGACCATATAAGTTGTGTATAATGAGGTTAAAGTTCATAGTTAAAATTTAAAAGGAAAATTTTATTTTCTTCTTTTTAGAGCGTTTAAATAAAAGCTTTTAAAAAAAGTTTTTTTGCTTTTTATTTATTAGTTATCTACTACTATTCCGCCATCTTGGATGGTCAGCCATATTGGATTTAGAATGACGTCACGTATCGTATCGTTAAACATGTATACACAATTTCAGCTCAATCGGTTGAAGATATCTACTTCAAAATTGAGTTCAAAGATTCCACCCGAACAACTTACATACATTGCAAGTTAAATAAAAGCTTGTAATGAAGCCCTATATTTAGTAGCCACCAATTTGATTCATGATATCTCTGTGATGACTATACCATACCATACCCAATGTTCAAATTGTTCATTCCAGTCTCTTTGAACAGCATCACTGGATAAACCACTGCACCTATAGTGACTTGGAGACATCGAAATGGCAAATCGTCAACTCCACACTATACTATAAATATGAAAGTGTGTCTCCCTGTCTGTGGTGTTTCATGATAAAACCACCTAATCGACATAGATGAAACGATAGTTTGAGTCCCGGGGAAGGACATAGGACCAGCCCCTCAGAGAATCAGCCTTTAAAGGGATTAAGTGGGGGGTGAAAGTTTGTATGGAGCTGCGATATAAACGCGGGCAGAAGCTAGTAAGTATCTCATAAAGACGAACTGATTGTTTCATTCAACGTTGAGTAGGGGCGTTCCCAATACGAGTTATACTCTACAAATTCTACATCTTGGCTAAAAAGTATAGCTTTGTTGGGCACGTCCCGGTCGCCGCATAGACTCTCACGCGTGTCTATACTTTTTAGCCAAGATATAGAATTTGTAGAGCATGGCTGGTAGAGTTAAGCCATGTGGAGTAGCAATGTTTATCGCTTTAAATTTATAAAAATCGTTCGCTGCATAGACTCACGCGTGCATACAGTATGAATTTATAATAAGATATTAATAAACGACGGGTCTATACTTCTTAGCCAAAATACTGTGTAGGGTAGGAAGCATGGCGCTACTTATGATCTGATATCTTTTTAACGCTGAAAGCTATATATGAGCTAGGGAGTATTGGCAATCACTTTACATGTAATGTTTTTGGTGGGATCTCATTCCTTTTTGTAAGGTAATTTCTAAAGAAGTGTAAGGAAATATCTTGGCTAAAAAAATATAGAATTTGTAGAGCGTGGCTGGTAGAGTCAAGCCGTGTGGAGTAGGAAGCTTGGCGCTAATGAAGTATCAGAAAACGATAAGAACTATTGTATAACGGAAAAAAACCATGTCCCATAGCGATAGAATTTTGGTTAGGCTCGCCGACTGGAATTGGTTACGAGTATGTATCGAATGTTAGGGTAACGATTTATTGTTAATTATAGCCCCCTAACTAGCTGTAGTCTAATAAACCGTGCATCCGCTCCAGTACCCTACTCCTTACTCGCTGGGGAACACGTCACTTGTATAATTTTCGGATCTTTAGTATTAATTAAATTAAAGGGTAGGGGAGAATTGCTAAAAATCCTGAAATATTAATAATTTGTTTATATCCCTATCAAAATTTGCGGAAAAATACAATCTTCAACCCCCTAATTTAAAGGGTGGGGGGTGATTTACTTAAAATCCTGAAATACGTATTTTATTATTTATAACAAGGAGTCCCTATATAAATTTTCAGAGCCCTAGCATCAAAATTTGCGGAAGTCTCATACAAAGTTCCATCCCCTACTTTAAGGGGTTGGGGGGTAGAAGTTCAATTTTTTTGAATTATTTTACTGATTGTGTACTAATACTAGCTTAGCTTACATACCAAATTTCAGCTTTCTAGGACTTCAGGAAGTACCCTAGAGGTTTTGATGATCAACATCAGTCAGTGAGTCAGTGACGAAATCGGCGTTTTTTAGATATCAATAAAATCTTAAGTATAAGAGCTATGTTACTGAAACTATATGTTTAATAAGTCCACTATTGACATCATATCTCGAGAACTTTGTTTATCTGGTATAATCCAAACCCAAGTTACGAGGGTTCAAAAAAACGACGAACCGCTTCGAGAAAAGGTAGGTAGTGCCATTGCGTTGCGCTTCGCTTGGCTCGTCTTGGCGGGGGCACTGCCGTGCCCCCAGATGTACCTATATCAATTTCTAACTATCGAAATTCGGAACAATACGTATATGGGAAACGAAGGGACCCCGTAATGTTTTTGGTGGGATATTATTTCCAGCTGCATTCTTACATCTGTATGTATTGATAACACATTAATCTACAAAAAGAAGTGAGATCCCATAAAAAAACCTTCCATGTAAAAAATAGATAAATTCTCGAAACTCTTCCACCGTAAAAAGTTGCCTACCACATAGCTTTAGGTATGCAGAAAATAATAAATGCAATAAAGTTGTGTGATTCCCAAGTAGCAGAATTTTATTTAGCAAGCAAATAAAGTTTAATATACGAATGCTTGATTTGGCTCTACGTAAGATCTCACAACTTTTTACGGTGGAAGACTTTACTATTTTTTAAAGGGATTCTTTTTTTCATGGGATAACCTACTTATTTAGATACAAACAACAACAACGTGCGTGACATCGCCATCGCGACTTTCATAAAACGTGTTCCTGTATCGGAATCGTTCATAGACACCGTTAGAAATTATACGGTTATGGCTTGTTACATATCTGAGTAACCCCGTGTCTGGAGGAGCGTGCGTCGGTTAACTGCCGATATAATACTGCGTACCTACAATACAAAAACGTCGGCGGCGGCCGGCACGGTCGGCACGGTCGGCACGGGCGGCGCGGCGCGCCCGCTGCGGTCGGGGGCGCGCGGCCGCACATGCACGCGTGCTCCCGACAGGGCGGTGCTAGACGGGATAATTTACTGCTGCCACGGTGTCTACTATCTAATTCTGATAACAACGATGGTGGCCAACAAGCGTACGGTCAGTGATACCGTACCTGTGTACATGCAACTTTGGGCGTCACATAACGACCCAAAAATGCAAATGACGAATCGAGATCCATTGCCGTACATAAAACTTTGAAATATTTTCCTGTGATTGTAGGCAAAGAGAATATAACCACTACGTTCTAAGAGACGGGGCTTCGAAATAAGTTTTGGATGACAGTGACATTGTCATTTGATTTTGATATGATAAATCAATTGATGTTTAGCTATTTTGCCATACCACATTAAAAAGTCCAATACGGAAGTAAGTCGTACCAACCTAATGGCACGAAAAGGATCAGGGATGTAGTACTTAACATTATCGATGTCTATAATATTAGTACGCAACGTTATCGATATCGATAAATTATGATGGTCAGGTCCAGTGCATGAAGAGCAAATTATTGTACTATATCGACACTAACAAAATAATAAAAGGATACCTGACAAATGTTTTATGTCAGTTTATTTCACACCCATTTAGAAATTATAAAAAATATTTAGGAGTAGGTACCAATTTGTCCAAACTGTCTCTTTTAATTTCGCAAGCAGTCCTAATGTATTTGTACATGTTTTCTCCTGAAGTTACAATATCCATGGTGACCATCCAAATGCCACAATGACAGAATGACAGAAAGAGAAAGAACGGAAGTAAGAGACGATAGCATGTGTCCGCCAACTTGTCAGAACTTGTCAGATTTGATCTGAATTTGAGCAAATGGATGTCATTCTTCTTTTTGTTTCTAGTTGCGTGACACTGATTGTAGGTACAGGGTAGGCATAGCGACTATTATTCCTTAGAACCAGCACAGCCATTAAATATTAACCTACGCATAAAACTTACTCCGATTTTTAGACAGATTTGACCGTGTTTGATTACCGGCCGTGTATAAGTTTTTTGAAAATCTTTAAAAGCAGTTTACATTTTTCCTAAAATCGGTCTTATGTCTCTTAAAAACCAATTTCCGTATCTGATCTCTTGTAGTTTCGGATTTTCCCTCACTGGCAGAATTTCCAACCGACCAGCATGGCTATCATGATTCATGAGGCAGCCCGCGAGCTCTCTCGATTTTTCTCGCACTATCCGTCTCTCTCTTATTAGAATACTTAGAACAAGAGGTATAAATACGAGAAAAATCGAGAGTATGTCGCGGCCGTCTCATGATAGACGTGCATAAAGAAGAAATGTCACAATCGCGTTTATTGAACTGACACCGACATAGGCGGATCACGTGTTGTTAAAAGTCAAGCCAGTGGTTTAAGCAGCTTATTTTAATTTGGGTAACTACCCAACTTCAGTCGGCAGAAAGAAGAGAATATAACACCTCCTCAGTCCCGGAGTCCCGCGGGCCCGTTCTATAATTACATTCCGTCCGTCTTCCCATCTTTGACGTCTAATTATAATATGCTGATATTCGCGGCGAGCGGGGCAGGTGCTGTATCGGCTGAGCGGGGCGCGGGCGCGAGGCGCGGCGGAGGCGATAAGCGGTATCGCGCCACATCGGCGCGCTTTACGGTGGAACCTGAGCTATCGCGGCAGTGCGCGGGTATCGGCCTCCGCCATCGCTCATGAGCTACTTATGTCCTTAGTTACAACAGTTTTATGGTTCACTTCACGGCACTTTTTCGTTCGTCTTTTGTGGTATGTAATGCCCCATGTGTACCTATTCAATAGGTATGTTCCGAAATTCCTAACGCTGACTTGTCGCGGTTCGTCTCTCTGCGTCGTTTAAGAGATATCGCTGCCGCTAAGGAACGCACAGCGAACCCATTACTCTAACTAATTACTCATTACGGCTAATTACCCCTCTATCATTATAACCATCCAAACACTCACCACTCATTAAAATCTAATTTCCTTTCACACGTACCTACCTATTTTATTATTCGGCACACCCGGCACCTCCATTCGGTTCGCGGCAAATGGCGCTCGGAGATCTAGACACGCGGCAGCGTGTCAAGCCAAATTCAAGCTAACAGAACTGGTGAGCAGCACAGTGTGTAATAATATTACATCTAGACACGCGGCAGCGTGTCAAGCCAAGTTCAAGCTAACAGAACTGGTGAGCAGCACACAGTGTGTAATATTACACGAACCATTTGAAGCCACTTTTGACCCCCTCATAAATCAAAGACTTTTTCACATAAACATGTCAAATTTGGCCCATATATTAAGACTTGCGAGATACATATGTGCTCCAAATTTCAGGAACACGCCTGAAATGGTTAGTTAGATATTAACGTCCAAAAACCGTCATTTTTATCACTGACCTACCTATAGATCAAAATTGAGATAGATCAAAACTCTAACCCAGTTCCAGATGACCTAGAAAGTTCAAATTTGTCAGCCAGATAGGTAGTTGGGTGAATACAAAATACAAAATCAGAAACTAGTAAATTTTAATCATTTTATTATAATTTTTCAATTAATTGATTCTATTAGGAACACTTACTCGTAAGGATGCTACGATGACGTTACGTCAACACGGCGAATTTTGAAATACCTTGACGGCGTGTCACTATAGCAACGAGACTGTTAATACCCCGCCGTCATAACACTATATTTTTCTTGGGAATTCACTAGATAATAGGTAATTCGTTACGTAATCGTCTTAAATAAATATCTTATTACTTCTTATATTGTACAATGAGTCGTATAATAGAATTACTGGTGGGTGGCGTTAGTGCTACAGGCGGCACGGGAAAAAGTTATTTAATCATTACAATTAAAAAATGGATTAAGAAGCGTATGAATAAGTTAGTTGCAGTAGCTGCACCCACTGGTATTGCCGCTTTTAATGTAAACGGTCTAACAATACATAGGCTCCTACAGCTGGCTGTAGAGCACGGAAATTGGCCCAAGTACACTTCCTTATCAGACCAAGTACTAAAAGTTTTAAGATGTGACTTAAAAGATGTAGTACTTTTAATAATTGATGAAGTGTCTATGATTTCCAATATAACATCAATGTACATCCATCTTCGCTTAACAGAAATATATGATACCGGTGACGCTGACGATGGATGGTTCGGCAAGATTCATATAGTGTTGTTTGGCGATTTGCTCCAACTGCCTCCAGTGAGACAACTGTCGCCGATCGAAAACTTGACGTCGTCTCATCAGACGACGACGACTTAAATGTTTAGGATCCCTTAGTGCTCCAAATTTATGGAAAGATCTATTTTGTTATGAGGAATCATCTGTAAATATGACGCAAAAAAACGACCAACTTTTAGAATGGGTGTTGTAACAAGCCAAGACGGTTGCACGGGTTCTCTTATTTATCGCCGAAAATTGTATGGCCGATTATCACGTCGCAACTCACGTTTCGCGTAATTGTATTTCGCCGAATGTTCATTTCCCAACTTAACAATTTATTTGTTTTATTTGCCAACTTAACAGTTACCAACTCATCATGTGGTCTGTGTTTTATAATGACATTTTTCAAAACGCCTACTTTCATGTTGTATAATGTTTTAGTTGGTATAAAATACATTTGGTTATTTGTATTTAGATTGTTTTAGGTATTTAGATCGTCGTAGGATAAAAATAACAATATTTGTGTTGCGAACAAGTATTTCCGCTCTTTTATAAAAAAAAATAACCTCGAAGACGACAGCGGCAGCAAAGCTCCCGCTTGCGTCTTCTAACCTATCCGCGATCCGAGTCGGTTTTGCCACTAAGTCCCTGCTGTTCCTGTTGCCATTGTTCGTTGAAAAACTTGAGCGGTTCGTTTCTGTTGTTGATGTAAAATTACTTGTTATCATCCCTAGTTAGTTTGTTTTGAATCTTGTTATGAATGTTGTTATGTTGTTTTTGTAAAATCCCTGTTGTCACATTTCTATTTATAAATTTAATATTTCCAACCAAAGAATATGCTAGTATCTTTTCTTATTTGTATCTTGCCTAATGTATGAAAAGGGAACGGTTGCATCAAAACGTTATTCGTCCAAGTTGTTCGACCAAGTGAAAGATTTGACAAATGATGAGTCTGCCAAAAGTGTAAAAGCGTTATAATAATCCGCTTTATAATAATTCTGCGAATTAAAAAGTTGTCATATAAAATTTTGATAATCGTTAGTTATCAAAGTGAATCGTCGGCGAAACGTTAGTTGGCAAATGAAATTCGGCCAAAAAAAGCTCTGCGAAAAGGCAGAACACCCAGTAAGGGACTGGTAAACGGATCCATTGGAAAAATAGAGAAGGTGCATTGGGACGTCGACAACAGCAATAGCGCACGTAAAATTACAATAATAATTTAATTTAAGAACTAGAACGAGTCAAGACCAAGTTTCAGATATTAAGTAATGTATATGTTCACAGGGAACAATTCCCTATTTGTTTAGCATATGCTATTACTATCCACAAATCACAAGGCCTTAGCCTTGACAGCGTTCTTCTCGACATAGGCTCCTCTATATTTAGTAAAGGGCAGGCTTACGTTGGACTCTCCAGAGTGAAAACCTTAGATGGAGTACATCTTATAAATTTAGATCCAAGTCAAATCAAGGCACAAGAGAGCTCTATTGTTGTGTACAACCGCCTGCGCACGTTATACCCGACTTAGCCAAATTAAGCATAAACAGAAAACGCGTAAAAAAAATCCTGATACTAAATGGGCAATTCACTTGAACATTTCAAAGGTACAAGAAAATATTGAAAATAACACAACAAAAACAATTATACCACGTTAGCGTAGGAAAATACAGTACTTAGTTTAACAAAAACCAATTGGTATTAATTTTATTATGAATAAGTACCGACTTATAATTTCTGTACAAAAAGTAATGATATCCAAACAAAAACATAAATGTGAAATGAGAGCCAAGTCCAATATTATGATATAATATGCCTTGGTTGTTGACTTCAACGACAAAAGAAGTGAGATCTAAATGGGTGCCAAGTTCAAAGGTCAGTCCTGAAATCTATTTATACCAACATAAAATATTTTATAACAACTTTCAATATAATTTCTTCTTATAACTTAAGATAATATATTTAAGCCTAAGGTCTGACTTGGCTAGTTCTGATATACGAATTATATTACAGCCTTCCAGTTCTAAAGCTGGAAGTTCTTATTGTATTCTTCCGAAAATTTGGCTTGCTGGTTGTTTAGACAACAGATTCATCACCGCGGTCACGATAACGCTGACGCCGCTGATCACTCCAAAGTTAACTAGTTCATTAGCCTGCACGAATATATTTTACTTACTTGCACTTTACGTGTATAGAATACAAAGATAATTTACTAGGTTGTACGTATGTGTGATATAGGTGAATAACTGTATATAAGGTAGAAGTATTTGTAAATAAACCAGATACCAATTGTCCGTTGGTGTTTCACTACCTCCACACCCAACACCTCTGCTTGCTCAGGGCGACACCCTGAGAGTAGAGGATCCCATCCACCTTATTTCACAGGTACCCTTGTTGTGGCATAAGACACCTCCAGCCTTAATCGGTCACTTGAGTCTGAGTGATTGGCAACAAGTATCCATCCACTTACCTTATTCCTCACCCGTAGGAATCCATCTGTCACTGATAGGTCTCCCAGTGACAGATATCCTTGTACTAGGATAAGTTAGGGCTAGGGAAGTAGGAACAGGCTGGTAGGATCACTTGCTATCATTGCCCACCCTAACTTACAAAGTCTGTACAGGCACATGCAACGCTTGAGTATTATTCCATTCCATATTATTCAGTCCTATGGATGTGGCTGTACATATGGTCCTTCGAGCCGGATATCCTTATGCATGTGGCTGTACAGAAACTTGCCATCGAACATTGGGCTCTTCCGTGAACGTTTTAGTAGTTACTTAATAAAACATCGTATTACATGAGAACTAGCCAAGTAAGACCTTAGGCTTAAATATATTATCCTAAATTATAAGGAGAAATTATATTGTAAGTTGTTATAAAATATTTTATGTTGGTATAAATAGATTTCAGGACTGACCTTTGAACTTGGCACCCATTTAGATCTCACTTCTTTTGTCGTTGAAGTCAACAACCAAGGCATATTATATCATAATATTGGACTTGGCTCTCATTTCATATTTATGTTTTTGTTTGGATATAATATACTCGTATTACCACGGAGGTTTAAATAAGAGCCGGCTTTCACCTAATGTGTATGATGGAAAACGTACAAACCGGCTATTAAATAGAAGCACCTAGCTGATATGGCCCGCGAGCTAGCAACAGATTTTCGTGACCAATCAACCCCCGGGCGATAACTTGTGAGAATGTTCAGAATGTTGTACCATGAAGCCCTGTGCACGTCAGCTGCGGCTCCGTCGGTGGCTTGGCCAGCAGCAGCCTAAAAAACACGTAAAAAAAAAGAAAAACATTGCCATTTACCCTCGATTCATTTTATCATCAAATGGGCACTAATTTGGGCACTTTTTTTCGTGTTTGGGTGGCGGCTATTGGTGAACTCACCAACAGAACCGGAACTGACGTCCACGGGGCTTCATGATACAACATTCTTAACCTTCTCACAAGTTATCGCCCGGGGGTCGATTGGACACGAAAATCTGTTGCTAGCTAGCGGGCCATATCAGCGGTCTAATAGTTAAAATATTTTTTATTAGTAGCTAATGCAATTGTCGTCTTTGTGTAATGTTGTATTGGTCGTAGGCGTTAAGCGTGAAAATGTCGGACAAGAGTTATCGCCACTACACATTACTTAGTGCTAATAAAATAGCTTAAAATAACTCAAATAAATTGAGTAACAAACTAAAGGTGAAAAACAGTAGACGGAAGTTACCCAGTAGGTATTATTAACTCATTCGAGGCCAAGCAACGCTACTGCTACGTGTGCTACGCCGTAGTCTGTAGCAGCATTTTCCCTCTTTGAAGCGTAAATCGGTTGTAGAGGCTTGACACATATATGAGTCATTGGCCTTGAATGGGTTAAGGACGTGGGGACCAATTTTTGACTTTCGAGCGCTCGACTCTTTCACTCGAAAACTGTCAAAAACGATGAAATGCTATTTTTGAAATACTAGCGATACAAAATTGAAATAATTGGTTGTCTGTAAAGTCAGTTTACGGATGATAACTTTACGTGATAACTTCATAAGAAAACATTGATGAAAAATTGCATACTTTTATAAATTTAATGGAGTTATTATCACTGAAACATCATTATTTTGTAGTATTTCACAAAAAAACCATTAAAAAGACACCAAAATTGATATTTAGACATTTCAACCCTATCGCACCCCAACAGGGGAGATAGTATTTCACGTCCGCCACGTTGGATTTTAAAATCGTTGTTTTTTTTCGTAATCAGCGAACCGAAAAACAATAGAAACAATACCCACGTTGATTTTCAGACTTTGTCACCACATTTCCCCCTTTTAGGGGTTGAATTCTCAAAAAACCTGAAACACGTGTTTACTCATTTATCGTTAGGAATACTCCTGTGGTTTCGAATAAAATGGTCGATTTCCCCATACAAACTTTGGGCCCCCATTTCACCCTCTTAGAGGGTGAATAAAAAAATCCTTTCTTAATGCACCCCTAGACCGCATAAGGAACCTACGTGCCAAATTTGGAATCCCTAGAACCAGCGGTTTGGGCTGTGCGATGATAGTTCGGAACGGGACAATGACGTCACACTTTTTCGTGCGAGCAGCCGGCGTTCATCGTATAAGACGTTACCACCTCAAAACGAGTGGTATTGACCACTCGTATTCAATTCTATCGGTAGAAAGTAAGTGCGTACCGTTTGGACACTTCACTTGTATTCAATTTTGGATTGACAATTATCTACTGATTCAATGCTAAATGATTGGCTGGTGTACGATTAATATATTTTAATTAATTTTTCTGCCGAATTTTGTGAGATAAGATTGATAACAAGCTAATTGATCAAATAAATTCTACAATTTTTTTAGGGGTAACTATCGATAGCAAACTAAACTGGAAGTTAAGTTTTGTTCGGACTAGGCTAGTATTTTAGTGCGAGTCCATACATTTACTGCAAGTAGCAGTAGCTTTTGTATGGACTCGCACTAAAATACTAGCCTAGTCCGAACAAGGCTTTACACATCAAAACAATTAATAACAAACTTGCTAGCAGTTGCTACGTTATATCTATATTGATCAATATAACTTCAGTAGAAGTTGTTTTTACGAATTATTTTAATATATTAGAAAGTGATATTTATTACAAACAAGGGATTTAATTAAGTGATAATACATTTCTTTTTGATACTAAATAAAAAATAATAAAACGAAAAAATTCAAACTAATTACAAAAAAAATAGTCCGTCCAAAAGTTCTGTCTGCGGCATGGACCCCATGACGCTTGCGGCATTTCCCCTTTGGACCGCAAGGGCGATCCTTTGTGAAAGGTACGCGCCAGCTCTGGGGTCCCCTGACGCCTCAGGACCAGCCGCGACGAAAGGGTCCTCATGAAGGCCTTCATGTCGGCTGACCAGGAAAAAAAAAAACCGGAAATTATTAAGTCGTTAGATGGGCCTAAATTTAAGAAAAAACGGAAGAACTGGTTAATTTGCAAATGTTTATATGATTTGAACGAATATTTCTTGTGATGTAAATTCTATATTTTAAATATATTATTAATATTGTATGTCCGAAATGGGCAGACTGTTGAGACTTATTATATTTACGACATGTTATGTACACAGTTTTGACACTAAATTATATCTTATCTTATCTTGCTTTCTCATTCTAACTATAGAAAATTGAATCATTTGTATTGCGTCTATAACGGCGAGAAACTGAACGTTTCGTTTACTATTATTTACTACGCTCTTAGTTATTTCTGTTATGTAACTTTTGTTATGGTTATGTAGTTTTGAATTAAGATAAATATTTTGTCCTGTATTAACTGTATTAACAGTAGCCAAACAAACTTGCCTCGTGTGCGAGTGCGGGCATGTAGCGGGCGCTGTGGGCCGCCGCCTCGATGCCTCGCCGCCTCGGCTGCAGCGCCGCCACCGCCGCAACCCCAACAATGCCAATATTGTCTCGCAGGCATCCGACGACGCAGAATGCCCAGCATCTGTCACAAATATCATAACACGTGAAATCCGAGAAATGTGTCGACTGTGATAAATGTAGCAGGCAGGCGCGGGCCGTGCGTGGCGCGCCCCGGCCCTGACCCACTTGCGGCCCGCCCCGCCCCGCGCGCCCCGCCCCGCCCCCGCGGCACGCACCCCCACGCACTTTCACTGATGCTGCATTCTGTACCATAACGATGTTCCTATTGCTTCCTGCACTCCTCAATTTGCCACTTAAAGGTATCTCTGAAAAAAAACAATGTAATTTTCTAGCAGTATACCCACCTGTAAAATGGATACAAATGGCTCCATGAAGTAATTGAACGCCGTTTTGTCCATGTGGCTGTCGCCGCTAGCCGGCGGGACGCCCGCGCTGTGATGGCTCATCTTGATGTGAACTTATGGTTATCTGTGTGTATTTTTACGACGTCGATTGAATGCGCCTTCGTGTTCGGTCGTTACGGTGTTCACATACGGTATCACTTTGTTTAGCTAGCTAGGATTGTTTATCATCTTGGAAATGGAGACAACGTTTATCAATACAATTAAATATGACACGCTTAAATAGGGAATCGATGTTGTACATTCTCCCTAGTATCAACTTTAAAAGCCTACGTCAGCCTACCTACTTTTATACTTACTCTACTAGAAAATCTGAAGCTCTGAAGCTCTGGAAAACTTAAAGTTATAAAGTTCAGAACCGGCGGAGCGCAGCGCAGATCACCTAGGAGGATTTACTCCGCGCAGCGCACACCAACGAGGGAAAATCCCCCACGATACCGCGAGCGCCCGCCAGCGCAGCGCCGGCGGCCGGCGTACCTGGTAGCACTACTGCGCATACAAATCAAATCAAATATCAAATCAAATCCCCGCGCGGCGTTGAAGAGCGCCGATGATACTGCGGCGGCCTACGAAGGGAAGGTGCGGGGTGAAGGGGTTAGCACAAGCGGGGGCGCGCTTTGCATTCCATTCAGACCAGTCTTGCCGGTGTTTGGTGAGTATATTCGCGCGTTATTTTTTCAATATGACCGAAATGAAATCAACGAAGAAAAATTTATATTAACACTAAAACCCAGTCCGCCATCACGAAACCTTCGACACGAACGACTCGTACAAAAACAAGTTTTCGAATGTTGGTCGTTAATGGAACGGAATGTATAATCACCGATCATGGCATGCCGTGGGATACCACGGCATTGCGGAGGTGTTTGCGGTAAGTATCAAAATCCGTGTTCTCCTCCGTCGTCCGCGGAGTTGTGCCAAGCCTTCCCCTCCCGCAGAACCGCTACCCCGGCGCACTCGGGAGGCCTCGGCGCATAGTGGGAGATGCCGCGGCATGCCGCCGCCTACCGCCGCGGTATCCTCTAACATGCTCCTCGATGCCGCAGACTAGAAATCCCCCGTGATGCTCCGAGGTCGGCCTTAGAGCATTCAAATTTATACCTTAATGTAATTAAAATAGAAAATAATAAACATTGATAGATTTAAAGTGATCTGCGCTGCGCTCCGCCGGTTTGCGCAGGTCTTTAAGCTGCTGAAATCTATATGATAGGGAAAGAAAATAAATCAAATAAGGAATGAGAGAGAGAAAACAAATAAACAATACATTTATTCAGAAAAGTGATTTTACTCGAAACTTTGACTATTTTATCTACCAAAGCCGGTGAGGACTTTATTAGACATCCGCGTTGATTCCTAGGCCAATTTATTATACTATTAAAATAATTTAGCTACCACTCGTTAATACGCAATTATAAAATTAAATGGAAAACTATACAATCCAAGGCGTGATCATCTAATGTCAGGACTAAAATCTAGTTGTGAAATGTAGTAACCAGTATTCTCTGAGGTGTAAGAAATGTACGAACAACTGAGCCAGACCATGTCCAAACAAGCATCGTAAATAAATTAAATAATATACTAAAATAAAATTACCTAAACTAAACGTAATAACGCCCTAAAATATCCTAATCCTACTAATATTATAAATGCGAAAGTTTAGATGTTTGGATGTCGGTTACTCAATCACACTTAAACGGCTGAACCGATTTGAATGAAATTTTGCACGAAGATAGCCTGGATTAAAATATAGGATAGTTTTTATTCCGGGTCCACGCGGACGAAGTCGCGGGCGGAAGCTAGTTATAAATATTACTAGCTGAACACAATACTAAGAACCCTAGAACTTAATATTACTAGAATAATAAGGGTCTAAATTATAAAAACTAGAACACAAGCTTACTGGAAATATAAAGTTTAAATTAGCGTGAACACAATACTAAAGAGAGATTTTGTTTTCTTTGCATTGAATGTTAGGAGGTTTTGGTTCAAACATGCTGATACTTTTCGAAGTCCCAAAATTGCTGAATCCTGGGCATCCTGCCACGAGCGACCGTGAAAGATAATGTCTGTATCATCAGCATAGCACTGCATATCACTATTATGACGCTGTAGAGACAGAATATCATTAAGGTAAGCAAGAAAAAGAGTGGGGCCCAGAATACTTCATTGCGGGACCCCAAAAGAGACCCTTTGTTCGCTACTGATAAAGCCATTCACCCTCACACATTCAAATCTGTTGGTCAGGTAACTACAGAACCAATTTAAAGCTGTGCCCCTTACAACCAAGCCCTCTAGCTTGCGAAGTAATATGGGGATCGATACCGTATCGAAAGCTTTGGATAAATCTAGAAATACGCCGATACAGTTACGACCCTCATCCAAATGGGAAGCGATAGTTCCTGTCAGACGTTTACCCGACGAACGCGCGTCGTTTGTAGAACAATGTGTAAAGGGCTTATGACTCAACTCCACTCCCTAATTAGGATGCTAAATTCAGGTAAGTGTCATAAGCCCCTTAGTATTGTCCCTTAGTAACACGCGTGTGTTGCATCCTCCGTCGATTTTCCATGACGAAACCCAAATTGTTTGTCTGAAAGCAGATATTTTTTTTCTAAAAAGTTGCCCAGTCGCTTATTTTATTACTATCTTCTATCACTTAATCTCGATGATATTATTATATTCCAGCACCTACCTAGATGAGTCGGCGAAGCGCTACGCCGTAGAAGCGCTACGACCGTAGCGCGGCAAGCGACACCGTGCAATAGTTTATGCAAGTGGTGGTCGGGGGTATGGAAGGAAAGTTAATTAAATAGTGTCGCTCACGCGGTTTGCAGACGACCACGCCGTATGTCCATGGCGCAGGGTCGAGAGTCACGTGGCCGGGGCGCACGGGCCGGCCGCACTGCCTAAGGACTTATCTCCCGTATGTACCGCGGCATAGCACCGGCGGCGGCGAACTTTGATCGCCGGAGCGAGCCCAAACGTATTGAGCAGAGAAACAGACCGCCGAGAGAGTTCCTTAACTACTTTGTGAGAGTTTGCACACATTTTTGGGGGAACCGTCGGCAGCTTGGAAATTATCCAGTAGCTCAATTTCGTAACACGAAACTCGGGTTCGATTTCAGAACGAGAAACTGAGAGATCGTATTAGTAAGTGATTTAGTGAGAACAAGAAGAAGAATTAATAAACACATTATAAGTGTAAGGGTAAGGTCTGAGTGGACACTCGGAGCGGAGCGTTCGGCGGGGCGTGTAGCGGGGCGGGCGAGCGTGAGATAGAGCGTCCAGCGAGTGGCCTAAGTGCACGCTCACCGCTCGTATGAATGTCAGATGACATTCTTGATTTCTTTGTAAAAGGTATTACTATTATAATGGTTTAAAAGTGAAAATAAACACTTTAATTTGCTAATTCTTTCTTTGTTTTATTTTTATACAGTCTATTTGGGTCCATATTGGCTCAAATAAACTTAGAGCAGTTTTCATATAATATTTCTTCATAATGTCATTACTAAGAACAGACTTGAACTCATAATTTGGCTTTTCATAACAGTTTCCTTCATAATGGACATATATCATAATCTTGTTAGTCCTTATATCATAAGTGTCATAACCATGAACCGGACGCGTTAAAAGGAAAGGTTTGTTTTAAATTTCAACTGCCTATTTGATATTGGATAAGCTGTTGGCTTCAATCGAATTCGAGTGTATTTAATATTTTTTTGTAAACAAGTTTTTCCGCTCTTTTATAAAAAAAAATAACCTCCTAACCTATCCGCGATCCGAGTCGGTTTTGCCGCAATTTCACTTGTTTGACATGCACGCCGCACGCCGCACGCCCCGCTCCCCCGCACGCCCGCCTCGGGCGTCCACCTGGGCCTTACACTAAGGGAATACTTTAACGCCAGTAGCCAATACGATTATCAGCTTAGCTCAATACATCAGAAGTCAATAGCGCGTCTCGTAACGGAGAAAATCTTATGCACAGGCTGATTCATAATTTATTAAAGCTTTCCTTAGTTAATCACGATATTTTTATCCGGCGACGCATCCAAGAAGTTACTAATAGTCTGTATGATCCTAAATTCACAATGACTTTGAACACTTTAGTGTTACCCAGTCCACTCCTAGAGGAGATGTTAGAGAGGAGACAAGGCGGCATGTGTTGTGTGAGTGTGAGTGCACGTGCGAGGCTGTAGTCCGGGATTAGCGTTGCGGACTGGCGGCTCGTTACGGCACGAGGCCGGGCGAGGGGGGTAATCGCCGCTCGCTCGACCTCCGCGGAGACGGAGACTAGATGTACACGAAAACACGTAGTGTACCTTCGGACACCGACGAAAACGTGGATAAATAAATAAATAATATAAATGAATATTCGGGTACAATCTTACACAAATCGAACTAACCCCATTTATTAAGAAACGTGACTACTACTCCAGGCAAAATACGGTTTTGAAAAACATTAATTTATAATAGCGTTTTTTTTGTTGATTTCATTTGAAAATGTTATTCTAAGATGATATATTCAAGAATCCGACAAACTTTCCACCCGGAAGTAATTATATAGATTTCAATGAAGCATGTATTGTCTTTTTTTATACGATTTATGTTGAATATTATAGAGCAAATGTAAATGAACCAAAATAAAGACAAAAATATTTATTAATATTTTTTCTGACTTTTCAGAAGTTAGTTAACTTATCATTTTTTTGATGTTTGAAATTTTGTCGGATTTTGTCGCTGGGTAACTATTTAATTAGATGATCAAACGAACTTATCTGAAGTGAAGTTCGATCTTAATTATCTTGTCTTCGACGAAGAGATTTATCACTTACAAAGTAGTAGTCTTGCTACGCAACAACCAAACGCACAAGTATTTAGAGTAGAAAGAGAAACCGGTTGGTTGTCTCTTGCACTCTGATCCCACTCAATGCGCCGCTCCCTGGGGCAGCCTCATTATTTTTAGAGAAGATAAGGAAGAGCAACATTGATCCTTCGGGAGTCAAACAAGGGATGGGAGGGCCCTTAAATCTCTTCGTCGAAGACAAGATAATTAAGATCGAACTTCACTTCAGGTAAGTTCGTTTGATCATCTAATTATCTTGTCTTCTTCTCCGAGATTTATCACTTACAAAGTAGATGTTCAGATTTTCAATGTTGCGGTGAGGAAAAATTAAATAAATATACAAAGTACAAATGTAAAGATAAACACTTTATTATTTTGATTATCATTTAAATATTTCTAGATATACACGTACTATTGTTGTAATAGATTAGTATTTAAATCGACAATGGGCCTATTATAAAAATTGGCAAATACAGCTGATTGGCCAGACCACCCCGCAGCTCGTCTAATGACGTCGACACTTATGCCGTTACGAGCAGCGGCAGAAGTTGAAGCGTGCCGCGTGCTATGAGCTCCAAATATAGATGTGTCGATGCCACTAGCCTGCAGAGTCTGCTTGATCCATCGACCTATAGTCTGGGATGAAGCAGCTCTGTAGGGCTTTTTATGGGTTAAGAATAGGTGATCTTCATTATTTAACCTCAGAGACGATGTAATTGACAAATAATGCTTTAAAGTGTTTGCTGGACAAATGTTAATATTTTGATTAAAAAAAGGTAGATCAAATACAGGTTGAGCACGGCCGATGCCAGAAGTTTTAATCAGATCTGTTACTGTAATAACTACTCGATCATTATACATTTTAACATTCATTGTTCGAATTAGTGAAAGCGTTTGAGTCCTTTGCCCAGACGCTAAAGCTAACAACATAACCAACTTCTTGGTTAATTGTTCTAACTCCGTTGTATTTATTGGAATACTGCCTAAGTAATCTAGTACCTTACTTGGGTCCCAAGTCACATTATAACGTGGGAACACAGGTCTCAATTTGAATATTCCTTTGAAAAACCTTTTTATTTTATCATCCTGACCGACATTATTCGTGGAAATCAACGATATTGCTGATCTATGATTGTTAAGGGTTCCATAAGAGGCCCCCAAATGGAAGCATTTCGTTAAAAAATCTAACAAGGAACAAACAGAAATTTGGTAAGGAATATGATTATTAATCTCGCAATGCGCCCACCATTGTCTTAAACTTGATGAGTATTGAGCTATTGTAGCTGGCGCCAAGGATGCAAGCATGATATTTGCAGAGGTTAATGAAATGCCTTGCCTGGTGAAAGCTTCCCGGATAATACACTCACAGCCAGGGAAAGCTGACGATGAAGCGGATGCGTTAGTCTGAAAGATGAAGAAAGGAGATTCTTATTGGGAGGTAGTATCAAAATTTCTTTTACCGACAGAGATTTAAATAAAGGGTACCAAGGCTGAGACGGCCACTGTGGTACAATTACAATGCCAGTGGTTTGATCTGATACAATTTTGTTTAGGACTTTTAATATTAAGGCAAATGGTGGGAATGCATAGAAGAAATATGGATTCCAGTTTATTGTAAAAGCATCAATATTGTGAGCGAAAGGATCCCTTTTCCAAGATACATATACTGGACACTTTGCGTTTATTCTTGACGCAAAAAGATCAATCTCAGGCTCTCCAAAGGATTCTACAATATTTCTATATGCATACGACCCTAGTTCCCACTCCGTATCAACATTTAATTTCCTGGATTCACTATCAGCCTCGATATTTAATGACGATTTTATATAAGAAGCGAATATGTAAATTTTTCTCTCCTCACACCATTTCCAGATCTTGTTTGCTACGTCATTTAGGTAAGGATATTGCACACCACCCATTCGGTTCACGTACGATATGGCTGTGGTATTATCCACGCGTAATAGAACTTCACAACAACTCAACTTTGCAGAAAAAGACTTTAGACCAAAGTATACCGCTAAGAGCTCTAAATAATTGATGTGCCTACAACGCTCTGATTGTGTCCATAAACCTCCCGATTTTTCACCATTACTTGCGCAACCCCAGCCGGTGGTTGAGGCGTCAGTAAAAATCTCGATTTTGTATTTATATTGTCTTATAGGATTGAACGACGTCAAAACGTTTACCTTCCACCAGACTAAATCATCACTTAATTTATTTTGGATGGCCATAAAAGCATCATAATTATCATCATTGTTCAATAGCGCAAGATATTTAGCCCGTTCTAGTGACTTGGTGTACAACCAACCATAAGCAATCGCGGGACATGCGGCAGTAAGCGAACCAAGGAAACGCGCAAAATCGCGAATCCGCATGCTTTGTTAGTCAACATACTATTTATACGTTGTGACAAACTTTGTCTTTTAGAATCGGGAAGTTGCAAGGTCATCGTTTTCGAATTTAAAACAAAACCTAAAAACCTACATGATGTAGTAGGTGTAAGCCTACTTTTATTATAATTGACGACAAATCCGAGCCTAGTCAGGCAATCGATTGTGTATCTGACGTTTTCTTTACACATCTCTTTCGTATCACCAAAAAGACACAGGTCATCAAGATAACGTACAGACTTATAACCACGCGAACGTAAATGAGTTATAACGGGCTGCATAATTTTGGTGAATATATACGGAGCCGAACACAATCCATAACTTAATGCCTTAAATTCATATAGCTGATCAACATAGAAACGCAAATACTTTCTGTGAGCTTCATGGACCGGTACTAATAAATAGGCTTCTTTAAGGTCAATCGTAGCCATGTAACAACCTTTTGAAATAAGTCTGGACGCTGTTCGGATGTCTTCCATCTTAAAGTGATCATTATAAACAAATTTATTCAATTTTTTAAGATTTAAGATAATCCGCATACTTCCATCACTCTTCGGCACTAAGAAGACATCCGATATAAATTGACCATTTGTAGGAGAACATTTAGAAATAGCTCCGATTTGAATGAAATGTGCCAACTCCTGTTTAATTGCAACGAGCTCATTTTTTGAAAAATGTCGTTTCGGGTATTCATTTGGAGCTTGCTTTGGTCTACTAATAAAAGGAATCATATAACCTGAAACAGTATTTAATATGAAACGATCATCAGTAAAGAGCCGCCATTGCGGTAGAAAATGACGTAAACGACCTGCATGTACCTCCAATTGTAAGTCTAATTGTGATGGCGATAGGTTGAGCGATGCGCTTGAGCCGCATGACGGCGAGCGTGCGGCGGCGGCGGCGGCGGGGGCGGGGGGTGGCGCCGGCCGGGCGCCGGTAGCGGCAGTCCGCGGCGGCGGCTCGTTGGCGGGTAGGTCGCTGGCGGCCCACCGGCACGACGCGGGTAGTATTGCCCGGCTCGCTGTTGCCGCGGTCGATACGACGATGGGCCTCTCGAGTTTAACCCTGTGTTTGCAGAGGTTGGCGCCTGTATAAGTTGGCTTGTTTTCTTTATACCCTTGGAGTTGTTGACTATGTCGCCTAATTTATCGCCGAATAAGAAACTGTCCCTTTTCCTGTCCTTAAAAGTTTCAATAAAGGACTTGTCGATTAAAGGTGTAATGACTGATCGACGAGTATCGGTCTCTGCAAAATGTGAGTCCGCGATAAGTTTTCCTGCGTCGTTTAGGGTTGTGACGACTTCAGATACATCCGGGTTTTTCTTTAGCAAAACCGTCATAGCCTTACCGAGAGCTGCGAGAGCCCGGCCAAGCTGATCCTGTTTTCCAAGTAAACGTCTGTCGCGTAATCGACACGTCTCAACGAGCATAGCGCTTATCTCCGGGTTCAGAGTAGGAGCTTTTGCCATAGAAACATTTTTTGGGAACAAATATTTTTTGATGAGTTCTTCTCGTGTTTCTTTTTTAAGCCCATTTACCAGAATATTTTGAAAGCGGTTAGCAATGTCACCTTGTAAATCTTCTCCATATTGAACGGCTTCTCCTTCAGCTTCTCCGAGAGCCTTTATTAGCTCGGGGTCAAAAGTATCGACAGACTCTGAGAGAATGGATTCATCCTTGTTAGTCAAAGTACTAGGAGTGTCATTCTCTGAAACTTTAGCGTCCATAAGCTCTAGATGTTCTGTAACAATAAACCAGTATATTGTAAATTAAAAAATCTACTGGTTATGCCATCCCATCATGTAACGGGTTAAGAATATAAAATAAAAATAAAAACTTGTTCAAATTGAGGGTAATTCGAAATCAGACATTTTAAATCGGTTGTTCAAACGCTTAAGCGGTATCGTTACACGTGAATAAATTGGACGAGAACAGTAAAATACGCGTTCTAAAATGCAAATCCCGAAGAATACAACGGGATTAAAAATTATGTCCATCGTTTTTTCTACCGAAGAATTCAACGGATAGAAAATAACGACACATTCCGAAGCAGGTTCAATCACAATTTTGGTTCACCTTCGTTTGGCACATCCTCTTCATCATCACTACTCGAACTGGAATATATAATACGGCGGCGTTTCGGTTTCGGCTCCTCTTCAAATCTTCGTTCGTAATCTTCCATCAACCTGGTCCATTTCTCCTCGCTTGTTTCTTTACGACGCTTAGACATTTTGATGAACGACGAAGTAATTTTTTGGATTTTTATTTTACTTGTGCAGTCGGTGCGCACGCACAGACAAGAATGAGGCTGCCCCAGGGAGCGGCGCATTGAGTGGGATCAGAGTGCAAGAGACAACCAACCGGTTTCTCTTTCTACTCTAAATACTTGTGCGTTTGGTTGTTGCGTAGCAAGACTACTACTTTGTAAGTGATAAATCTCGGAGAAGAAGACAAGATAATTGATAATATATCCGTTACACATAAAAAATAAGCTATTATAAATTATTTCCAAAATTGTCATTTTTTCCATACGAGTTGTCAGTTCATTTACTGGACTATACCCCCCTGGGGGAGTTGCTGGCAACATGGACACATTTTATCAACTTTCTTAGTAATCTTAGTTTTTCCGATGTATATGAAAGCTGTGATGTAAATGAAGCCTACAATAATTTTATAGAATCATTTCTACTTTTCTACAATCTCTGTTTTCCGTACAAACGAATTAAAATGTCACATGCCAATTAAAATTAAAATGTCACATGACTTTTATGCCCAAAGGCATAAAAGTCTGTTGTATTAATTTACTTTAAGAGTCCGCAGTAAGCTCGATTCTCCATACAAACGTAGTTACGCTCTCATTTTAAAACTACGTGTTTGTATGGGAAGTTGAAATTCGGCCGAGCTTACTGCGGACTCTTAAAAACAAAGTTTTAACCGACTTCAATTTAGTACTTCGCCAAGCCATGAGAACGTTTCCACATTTATTTTCCAATTTACCACATGAACAGATTTCCGAGAGCAAATGCGTTGATTGTTAGGGAAAAAAACCCAATCGCTGTATGTGGCCCGATAATATTTGTGGGCTTCCGTCGATTCCACAAGGATCGCCTTTGGCACTTCATTAGTTGCTATTTCAACGGAATCTTATCAGAATCTGTGACGTACATTTGTACTTTTAAGTATATAATTGAGGAATTCCATAAGTCATCTGTGGTCTTCATCATCAATTCCACTCCACCAAATTTATGATTACCGGTGTAAATACACGAGTTAAAATAGAAAATACCAAAATCACTACACGCGTGCCTAATATAACTGAAGAGTCCCCTCAATTGCTCATGGATCCCATCATCCAATTGAATTTTTGAAAAAAATGGGACCTACCTGGAACTACCTACTTACAACGGAAAAAAAATTACGAATCGGCTCATCAATGACGGAGTTCTGAGGTAACAAACATTAAAAATAATAATAATAAAAAAATACAACCGAATTGAGAACCTCCTCCTTTTTTTGAAGTCGGTTAAAAATAAAAATGAGATACTATGGCAATACAGAGCGAACCCGAATCAAACTAATAAAGCCGAATTAAAAGCGTACTCTTATAGACAAAAAAAATACATTCTTAGAAAGTCAAAAGAATTTTATCAACGAACAAAATGGATTTCGTAAAAATAAATCAACCACCCTCGCAATTTATGACTTAATAAAAACAGTTATTTTAAGTGTAGACGCAAGGCTTTCAACTGTGTCGAGCATAATAGACTATTACATAAATTAGAACGCTGTGGTATTAGAGGAAATTGTCTAGATTTAATAAAGTCGTACCTAAAAATAGAACACAATATACGGAGATCAAGGGAATCTGCTCTAAATCGATGAAGGAAACATCATATTACTCAGAACCAAGAATACTGATGCGCGGAGTTCCTCAAGGAAGTATTTTAGGATCTTTATTATTTTAATTTATATTAATGACATGCCAAAATGTATACCCCATCCTATGACATTATTTGCAGATGACAGTACCGTTTTAATTCAATCAAATGACCTTAAAAATTATGAAGCTGACATTAACAATACTCTTGCAACTATAATTGACTGACTGGACTTAAGTAAATTAAATATGAATATTGACAAGACTAATATTGACAATGCAATTTCATCAATCTAAATCACACACTATAAAATCTTGACATACAATATAAAGATCAACGTGTAGAACAGACTGATGTAGCGAAATTCTTAGGTATTAATATTAATAAACACATAAACTGTAAACCACATATTGAGTCTTTATCGACTAGAGTAAATAACTTTGTGTTTGCCTTACGAAAAGTTTCAACAATATCTAACCAAAAAACAGCGTTATACTAGCTTATTACGGATATGTGGAATCAATTTTACGATACGGCATAGTACTTTGGGGAAATTCAGTATAAAACTCAATACAAAGTATTTTTAAAGCGCAGAAAAAATGTATTAGAGCAATATGCAATATTAACACGTTCACGTGCGCGTCTCACTTAGTAAGATGTCGTTGTTCTGCACAGTATATCCCCATACAAATTGAAATGACGTGTATGGACTTTGTAATTATGACACACATAAATAAAATACAAAATTCAACGCAAACGTTTGTTAACGTCAACGTTTAAGGACGTTGTGTATCAAGTGAGTTATTTTAGTTTAGTAATTATGGGACAACGCTTTAACACGTCAACGCTATTGGACGTTGTAACATTTATATCGTTAATGCGCTTAAGTATTATTGCACAACGTCATGCCACGTCATCATCCTTTTAACGTACATTGACGTTCTGTCACACAATATAAGATCTTACACGGAAAGTATGGCACAACGTGTTCTCTCGTCAACAGTCTTTTAACGTCACCTGACGTTCTGCTACAGAACCTGTGATCTAACACCTACTAAAACTATACAACGTCGTATAAAGTTCATATAATTTTAACGTGTCCTGACGTTCTGCAACACAATATAAGTTTTGTCTTAGAACTGATGGTACAACGTCTCATCACGTGAATACCTTTTCATCGTCTTGTAGCGTTCTGTCACGTAACATGTTATTCAACGCATAACAGAATGCACAACGTTGTATGATTTACACGGCTCCTGGCGTTCTACAACATAACGTATCATTAAACACCTAAAAAACTGCTCGACGTCTATGTATGTCCACCTAACCCAACGTTTTCTGAAGTTCTGTCATGTAATATACGATTTTAATCAGTAATTATTGCACAACGTCATATTTAGTGATTTTTTACACAGTTATAAGACGTTCTATCAAGTGCAGTGTAAATTAATTGCTTTACAGAATTAGAACAGAATATCACGTCAATTTTGAAAAGCGATGCTGCATGATAAAACATTATTAATTAGTATTTTTTATTAATTTTAAACCAATATAGGTATATTTTATACACATACACCCCTGGCAATAAACCGCATGCTTAAAAACTAGTCTTTATTGTTTATAACCATTTCAAAGTGGATAGATTTTTGCTAAAGGTAATTGTATATGTATAAGAGAATTTATAGATGAGGAAATAAAAACCCGGAGAACAGATTCGTTTTCTTTATTATGAAATCAAACATAATGAGTTTCAACCTCTAGAACCTTTAATTAAGTCACTTTTAACTAATACAATAAGTTAACAAACTGAGAGTTAAATAAAAACAAAAATACTTTTAACAATTATAACTCAAATTACAAACTTCTTGGGTATTACTATGATAGACTTTTTATGCATCATATTTATTATATAAAAATAAAAGTGAGATCAGATATTGAACATAGCACTAATTAATTAGCACAATAATTATAAAATAATCACTTTTGGTTACAAAATATAATCACATTCAATTTATTGGCTATGCCATTCTTGGAAGCAAACAGCGCACAATGCTGGCTTGTCTTCACAAGCCATACATCTAAGAGAAGTCTCCCTTCTAATTTTCTTTTTTGTGCACATTTTGCACTTCATGTAAGTCGAACTTTTCTGAGAATTTATTTTTACAGGAATTTTCTCAGGCCAATGACCGAAACTGCCTGTGTTTGTTGGCGGCGCAAACTCACCTGGTTCATGCTGGCGATTGTTATATCTGCTGCGGTTCACGAGAGCTGCAGGTTTAACTTCTGGAGACAAATTTAATAATTGTCTAATCAAGTCTTCTCTAAATTGAAGGAACTCGTAACGTTTGCTGTTACTTTTACAGTACTTCTTATATAAGTAGAAACTGTTCCATACAGTGAGATCCAGGAGATGAAATATTACCTTTTTGTACCACCGCAAGCTTTTTCTAGGCGAAGAATAATAAGAAATCATCTGGTCTGATCGATCTATGCCAGCCATATGTTTATTATAAATTGAAATCTCTTCAGGTTTCATACGGCGTTGTCCATGTTTGTTAGAAACTTCAATTAGTTTTGGCTGGTTCAAAGTAGTCACCATCAAAATAGGCCTTTTGTCTAACCATTTCGATACGTAAACCTTGTTTTTTCGAACCCAAACATGCTCATTCTTTTTCAGTTTCCTTTTTACAAGATCCTTCGGGTTGCATTTCCTATTGGTTCTAAGTGTCCCAGCAGTATGAGTTTGCAAACCCAGTAGTTTTTCCGACAGTGACACTGAGTTGTAATAATTGTCCATAAAAAGCCAATGCCCTTTCATTATATATGGCTTCATCAGGCGCATTACAATCTTTTCAGTCTTCCTGCCATGCTCAGTTGGATCGTCATCATCCTTTCCTGTATACATAAGTATGTTGAGCATATAACCATCAGAGCTTGCCAATTCGTAGAATTTTATGCCATAGCGTGCTTTTTTGGATTTAATGTATTGCCTAAATGACAATCGGCCTCTAAAAAGGAGAAGTGATTCATCCAGAGAGAGCTCTTTGTTAGGTTTATAACATTTACGGAAATTTTCTGACACGGCATCTATAAAGTTGACAATTTTATCTTTCTTTTTTGCATTCAATTCAGACACGCATAAGCATCTTAGTATCTGTTCAAACCTCCTTGCAGACATAACATGCTGAAATATTGGATGAAAGTATAACGTGTCGGTGAATGTAAAAAGTTTACGCTTCTGAGGGGTATTTATCTGTCCCATTAGAAAGCATAAACCGAAAAATTTAAAAAGTTCTTGTTTATCTAAATCCTTGTAAGTATATTTCCTAGTGGTTCTAGTAGATGGTCTGTCTGAATTGCACAATTTTCTCCCGTAGTCATTTGTCTTGGCAATAATAAAGTCTACAATATTTGGAGACAGTAATTCATTGAAAACCTCCAAGGCTGAAGCGTTCCTTCTAAGCTCAAACTGTAAACCAGCAGAACCTTCATCAAAATCGAATATAGGTATATCACTGCTTGTTGTTTCCCATAAATCAGGCCGAGGTGAACTTTGAAGTCGTCTCAGGCGCCGGCGAGCTGACAAATCGGAGTCTCGAGTGCGACTGCGAGGTGCATGCTCTATTAGGCTCTGTTCTACATTTTCAGGTTCAGGAGAAGGTATTGGGCGGTTTGCCTCGGCTGATGATGGTGCCTGAAGGCTTGGGCTGGCATCTCTGTCAGGTGATGAGCTGTGGTTTGAAATGGCTTCTACTGAAGGCCATATAAGCGGCTGTGGGGAATTACCTGAATTGAGTAATGTTTCTTCATGATATGGCAGTGGTGGAGAACCCAGGTTGACTTCTATTGATTCCAGATGTGGCGGTGGAGGAGAACTGGGGTTGGCTTCCATCTCTTCCAAATGTGGCGCCGGTATTGGTATTGAAGCACCCGGGTTGGCTTCGATTTGTTCCAGATGTGGCGGTGGTATTGGTGGAGCACCCGGGTTGATTTCCATCTGTTCTGGATGTGGCGGCGGTATTGGTGGAGCACCCGGGTTGGCTTCCATCTGTTCCAGATGTGGCGGTGGTATTGGTGGAGCACCCGGGTTGATTTCCATCTGTTCTGGATGTGGCGGCGGTATTGGTGGAGCACCCGGGTTGGCTTCTATCTGTTCCGGATGTGGCGGCGGTATTGGTGGAGCACCCGGGTTGGCTTCCATCTGTTCCAGATGTGGCGGTGGTATTGGTGGAGCACCCGGGTTGATTTCCATCTGTTCTGGATGTGGCGGCGGTATTGGTGGAGCACCCGGGTTGGCTTCTATCTGTTCCGGATGTGGCGGTGGTATTGATGGAGCACCCGGGTTGGCTTCCATCTGTTCCAGATGTGGCGGTGGTATTGGTGGAGCACCCGGGTTGATTTCCATCTGTTCTGGATGTGGCGGTGGTATTGGTGGAGCACCCGGGTTGGCTTCCATCTGTTCCAGATGTGGCGGTGGTATTGGTGGAGCACCCGGGTTGATCTCCATCTGTTCTGGATGTGGCTGCGGTATTGGTGGAGCACCCGGGTTGGCTTCTATCTGTTCCGGATGTGGCAGTGGTATTGATGGAGCACCCGGGTTGGCTTCCATCTGTTCCAGATGTGGCGGTGGTATTGGTGGAGCACCCGGGTTGATTTCCATCTGTTCTGGATGTGGCGGTGGTATTGGTGGAGCACCCGGGTTGGCTTCCATCTGTTCCAGATGTGGCGGTGGTATTGGTGGAGCACCCGGGTTGATCTCCATCTGTTCTGGATGTGGCTGCGGTATTGGTGGAGCACCCGGGTAGGCATCCGTCTGTTCCATATGTGGCGGTGGTATTGGTGGATCACCCGGGTTAGCTTCCGTCTGTTCCGGATGTGGCGGCGGTATTGGTGGAGCACCCGGGTTGGCTTCCATCTGTTCCGGATGTGGCGGCGGTATTGGTGGAGCATCCGGGTAGGCTTCCATCAGTTGCAGATGTGGCGGGGGTATTGGTAGAGTACCTGAGTTGGGTTCCATCTTCTCGGGATGCCGTGGCGGAGGTAACGTTAGGTCGAGTGATAGTGATACATTCTCCAAAGTAAACTCATCTTCTAATTTCTTAAGTAACTCAGAAGAGACAGAAAGGGTATCAGCGTCTGCGTCATCTCTTGAATTGGTGCTGCCGTTAGGACTCGGTTGTCGAGCTACAGTGGAACTGCTGAGATTACATTTAGACTTTTTGGCCATAGGTAAGATACTTTGATACTTACATACTGACGATGTGGTTGGAATATCCTTTTTGGGCATATGTGTAACACGAAGGTCAAAAATGCTCTCAGAGCTGGAGGATAAACCATCTTCTGTATCTTCTATGACGCTCTCAGTATCCGAACCAGAAGATTTGTCAGTTGTACCAGCTTCAGACAGACTATTTCGGGTACCAGATTCATTACGTTTACGCTTTCGTTTAGATCGAACAACAAAATCACTCAAAGTGCTGCTACTGGAGATATTGTCGTCCTGTGGGTCGTAATTGCTGTCAGAACCGTATTCGCCATCATCACTATAAGGATTAGGTGTCAGGTCCCGCGATGATCCCGGTTGTTCGACAACTTTCACGGTTTTCTTCTTGCGAGGTGGTCGTTTTTTATTCATCTAAAACAATCCAATTACAATGTTTTAGAGAATTTCTACACAAATCTAATTTCTAATAAGATAAATCAATGAAATTATACACGCAAATAACCAATATTACTTACGATGCTGCAATACAGCGGTAGCCGTCGAAACCAGTCGGATCCTGCGCACGCGTTTCCCCCACGGAACGCACAAGCCTACTGAATGTATGGACTTAGGAACTAGCACCGACGTCACTGAACGTTGTAAGTGTGCGTGCAGATCCTTGTTTGTGTGCGTGCCAGTCATCTATAGTGAGGGTAAAATTGGATACAGCGTGGCACTAGCGATTCCATTTTTTGACATGTTGTAGCACAATGACGTAGCTACTAGAATCTGATACGGACACTGGGCGTTCACTCACGTTGTACACGATAATATATATTGAAATTGGACTGCTAGAGACGTTCTGATGTATCGTATAAACCCATGTTTTACGTCTTATCACGTAGCGCACATGAACGTGTTAAACGAACTGATTCATGTAAACCCCATTTTAAAACACTAGACATACTGACTTTAACAAGCCTATACATTTTTGAAGTGTCAGTCTTTGTTCAATTAAACCCGTTTCTATTTCCACTAAAAAGCTCCTGCGCAAGCGGAAGACCGATTCGGCATAGATATAAATGCCCTTATGTTAATAAGCCCTATATCCATGATTATTTTCATATTTTTAAAATACACGGTTCAAAAATTAGAGGGGGGGGGGGGCACAATTTTAGTGACTTTCGGGGCGATTATCTCCTACTCTATTCACTTAATCAGAAAAATTTGCTGAGAAACCTTACATTTATTTTGAAAGGCCTATCGATTGATGTCTATCGATTGATGTGCCACACGTGGGCTTGCAATGAAAAAAAAAATTTGACTTTCAGTTTTATGTATGGAGACCACCCCTAAAAAAATTCTTATTTAGAAATTTAATTACAAAACTTTGTAGCGGCTAACAAAATACAACTATCCTCAAAATTTTATTCAAAGACACCTTATGGTTTTCGAGTAAAATGCCTGTGACATACGGACGGACGGACAGACAGACATGACGAATCCATAAGTACAGGCCAATTGCCATTTTGTCAACGCTTGCGAAATTATATGAGTCCATAATCCATCGGGCCTTATCTAAGCAGTTGAAACCCTTGTAATGATAAATGATCTTGAATCCGTTGTCCAGAATGCGAAGTGTCTCCTTGAATGTGCTGCGGACTCTGTATCGTTGCAGGATGATATAGATTCGGTTTACCGGTGGAGCATGGACAACAGGCTTTGTTTTAATATCGCAAAGTGCTGCGTCTGTACTTTTAGCCGAGCTTGCGTTCCCGTACATTTCCAATACCTTCTAGGAACTGAGTCAATTAATAGAGTCCATACAGTAAAAGATCTAGGGGTTATATTTGACTTGCGCTTAACCTCCCACGATCATATTAAGGACCTTGCTACTGCTTGCTGTCGTAGATTAGGTTTTGTTATTCGTAGCGCTAAGGATTTCCATGACCCGACTGTTACAAGGACTCTATATAACGCTCTGGTTAGGAGCAAATTAGAGGCTTCGGCGGAATCCTTATGAGTCGACATACGCTTTGATTCTCGAGAAGGTCCAATTATTATTAATTAAACTTTCTTAAGAACGCTGTACAAAAAGATCAATGGGCAGTACCCCTACTTGTATCCAACCAAGTTCTCGCTGGGGACCCTTGGATACAATTCGTTTGAAGTGAGACGCAACTTCTATCTTCTTACATTGTCTTGTAGGGTGTTACGTGGAGAAGTGGATACTCTGGACTTGGTTGAGAAACTGGTGCGACTGTTTGTACCAGACGTCCCTCGAATAACCCTAAGACCTCGTGCGCGTCCTTTATTGGCAGTGCCAGTGGCCCGGACATTGTCGCACAGAAACTCGCCATTTGTTCGGGCGATGAAGCTTCTCAATGCGCTTCTGATGTCGGTACCTGAATGCGACTTTTTTGCATGGCGATGGGCACCTGTCTGTCGTGCATGTTTAAAGTTTTGCGAGATGATGGGTAGCAGGCAATACAGTGTTCCGATATAATTTATAGTTTCTTTTATGTACCTATGTTTACCAGTGCATTGGTTAAGTTACAACTGTAATGCTGTGTAAATCAATATAATAATAATAAATAAATAAATAAATAAGGGTTCCGTTTTTTGCCATTTGGCTACGGAACCCTAAAAAGTATATTGGGAATGGTAACGAAAATTTATAACTTCTTACCCGATGCTCTTAAATGTCAAGATCTTCACATATTTAAGAAATACCTGAAAAACAAACTCTTTAATGACAAAGTATGATTGCATGCTTATATGATTTCACTTTTATTGTCGTGTTATAATAGAATTGTCTTGAAATTTTGAACTTTAATTATTATTATTATATTTGTGAATCTTTAATTGTGACATTTCTAATTCTTAATTCTGTATGACATCTACTTACCATTGGTTGATAATATTGATATTTTTAAATCTGTTTAACACATATAGGTATTTAATATAAGAACACATGTGCTATGATATAACCATTTATTATTGTAATTGTATTCCTGTTTTATTTTATTTCTGTACGCCGTAAGGCAGAACATAGAGGACTCCCAACCAATCTTTTTAAGATCTGCAATGTATACTTACCTACGTTTCACAAAATAAATTACTTACTTACCCTTACCCATAGTAAGATCAATAAAGCTTGGGTTATGGGTTAGTACCCATAACCCAAGCTTTATTGATCTTACTATGGGTAAGGGTTCTGTTGAGTATGTATATCTATTAAATATATCGTCGGCACTGACGATATATTTAATAGATATACATACTCAAATAAATAGAAAACATCCAAAACTCAGAAAGAAATATTCATAGCACGGGACCGGGACAAGTGGCGTACTCGAAGAGAGGCTTATGCTCAGCAGTGGGCGTTTATAGACTTACATGCTCATCACACAAATATTTGTCCTTACCGGGATTCGAACCCAGAACCTTCAGCTTCGTAGGCAGCATCACTACCTGTACCTACTAGGCTAACCAGTCGTCAAATCGATAATGCGTCGTGGATAATGCTTATAACAGACCACATCCTCACTAAAGTCGAGAATATCAGCGATTTGGAACTTTTCGTATTTCACTATATAGCAGCCGCGTTTGAACCTGCGACAAGGTGAACAAGTTTTTACAGATTCATGCATTTGAAGCCGAATATATTTTGAAGCTCACAATTCGTCAATTACACATGAAATGGAGGATTCAGTGTGAGTGTCTATAAAGTCTCTACCACGACAACAGGATGATTTACTTATTAGACTGGGTGTTCGCCGTGGAACCCACCCACCAAGGGCCGATGCTCGTCGATACTCGTAGTAAGGGCGCTCCGCTCGAGCCGCGCTGATTGCATCCGTGCCTAATGACGCCCTGCCCGTCCATTACCCGCACTACTCGACCGACAGCTCCGCTCTAGTATACTTCGACCTCTGCACTTGTAACGACTACGCGTCGCGAGGAGCGCCTCCAGCGACACTCGCCCTACAGAAGAGGACGCCGTTGTGAATAGCCCTGTCGTGCGACTAGCGCCATCGCTTATCAATTAGCGATGCCTTGTCGCGATCGCTTTGTGGTGCGTTTATTTAAAGAGCACTTCTTGCAGACAGGTGTTTAAGAGGTCGGAGGGGCGCGGCAAGCGGGGCGGGGGGCGGGGCGGGCGCGGCGCTTCATCAACCAACTACACACTTTACGTTGGCATAAAACATTTTATTATATGCATTTCACGCTAGACTATTATCACCACGGTAAGCGGGTTGGCGTAATTTGGTGTGCATCAGAATATAAAAACAGTATTCGAAAATCGTATGAACATGCATTATTTATTATAAATGGAGGTACTATAGTGTCTACAGTTATGTACAGTTCATTCGACTATGCTATTTTACTGGATGTAAGCTGCACAAAGTTGGCCTTTGTGCTGGATGTAAGCTGCACAAAGTTGGCCTTTGTGCTGGATGTAAGCTGCACAAAGTTGGCCTTTGTGCTGGATGTAAGCTGCACAAAGTTCGCCTTTGTGCTGGATGTAAGCTGCACAAAGTTCGCCTTTGTGCTGGATGTAAGCTGCACAAAGTTCGCTTTGGACAAAGTATTTTATTAAGACTAAAATAATCGGGCCTAACAGCCACATTCCCAATAAAACTTCGAAGAATATACTTATTATTTATTTAATTTGGCTAAATCAATTTTACTTCCATGTTTCCCATTGCTAAAATAATAAAACCAGATATACTCGTACAATAGAAGCCAATTAGTAATTAAAATCGTATCGAAACATTGAATGACTTGGCAGGCAGGTAAGGGGAACGTCCGAGTGCTCGACGCTGTGCTAGTATTGTATCCTCTTAGTCCATATGTAACCCGCACGAGTATTGCTTTGTCATAGAGTGCTCATGCCATGTACACTACGTGTTTTTTCAATTTCCGTTCATTGCAAGGGGGCATAGGTTAGATCAAGTCGATACCCTACTTCACAGTCGTACTAATAACATTTTTTTTGTGACTGTAATTGTACCTTTATGATTTGAGCACTATAATACTAATTACACCACTTTTTTCCCCGTAATTAGTATGATTGTGTATAGTATCGAAATAAAGTTAAGTAGTATCCGAAATTACTGTTATCAAGATATTCAATATTTTAATTTAATCAGATTTGCAGCTTTAACCACTGTTGTAATGTACCATTACATTCAATTATTTTGTAAAAAAAACAAGTTATAATTATGCTTATTTGTTTCTGTGAATAATGAATATGCCGAAGTTAACGGAAATTCCCGGGAACACCGTGTGTACTAGTGCAGCGTCGAGCACTCCCACGTTTACTTTACCTAAGCCTTATATCACGTGTCGAAAATGAACCATAAAAACTTTATACAGTTAAATGGCGGGAAGGTGCTATTATCTTATCACATTTTGCAAATATTTGTTATTTTTTCGCAATTGAAGTGAAAAGCTATGTGTATCACTCGCGCATATAAATGAGTCATTCTATCCCTCGATTTAACTGTCCTCCCTCGCTGGACTACATTTTAATTCGACGGTATAAAAACTATTCATAAGATTGCTATAAATTCAATTTATTATGTTTACTTTCAACACTATGCTTTAAAAAATGATGACAATAGAAAACAACAAAAAACTTCAATAGACTAAAGTAACCAAATATTAATAAAATAAAAATGAATTTAAAAAGGTCCCCAAGGTCGGACCCCTGAGGAAGGATTTCCATAAGACTGGCTGCATTCCCCCTTTGAATTGCTATACCGATCCGTTGGGCAATAAACGAGCCAGCCCTATGGTCTCCGGATACTCTTAGCATTTTATTTTTGGAATCAGGCCGATTCATTGGTGGTCACCTCGGCTCCAGGGTCCAAGCGTTTCGACAGCAAAAGCCGCAAAATCATGCCGGTCTGTGAGGCCAATGTATTTGCGGCACTTTGCTGCCTCGGCCGCTGCATATAGATTGCTAATGATTTATTTAACAAACAACATATTTAAAAAAAAACATTAACGTTATTTGCGATATAACAGAAAAAACCTATTAAAAAAAAGTTGTTTGGCCTTATTAGGTACCTCGTCGCCTAATAAGGCCCGTTATAAATTTATTAAAATAATCTTTTAATGTTTCACCGAATTTTCATTTCATCGAAAACATTTTTTTGGAAACATCAGGATTTTTATAAGACAAACCTTTTTTTTTGACGCTGGGGAAATGTGTTTATCCCCCTCGAACTCTACGAATCGAGTCCAAGGAGGCACATACCCCCCGGCCCGGGGAAGGCCATAGTGGGGGGTTATGGGGATCTCTCCTCCCGTCGCGCACAAGTCGGAGGGAGGGGAGGAGCCTACCCACTAAAACCCCAGCGGCGTCACCCACTCTGCCGTTAAGGAAGCGTCATGGGATGGACATTTCTAACCACGACGCCCCCTGGCGGTCCTGGCTAACTACGCCAGGACACCCGCGCCAAGAGAGGGGTAAGTCAGAGACGCTTGACTTTCCCCCTAGACGTGTAGGGCCATGTGCAAAGATGGTCCCCAAGGTGCATCACCAGTGTGCGGCGCTCATCGGTCCAGCGAGTACACCACTCCAGGGTGTTCTGGGCTGTATCATCTTCGGCGCCGCACTCATGGCAGGCGGGGCTTCCCTCCCTTTTGTGCAAGTAATGACCGAAACATCCGTGTCCGGTCACTACCTGCGTTAATCGGAAGTTCACCTTACCATGGGCCCTGTCCAGCCATTCGTCCAGCGACCCGAGGAGTGCCCCTACAGCGCGGATTCCGTCGGGGGAGTCCTTGAGGTCGCTTTTCCACTGTTCGCACAGCCTACGCTCGGTGCCGCCGCGCCGCCCTCACCTTCTTGGGAGCGGGATACTCCCCGGTGGCTCTCCACCGCACCCGCTTCCTGTGTGCCTCAGCTAGCATGTCCGCGTCGAGCTCCCACGGAGGAGTGCCAGCCAAGGCGCATGCCGCCGCCCACGCCACCGTTTCGTAAGCCCTGCATATGCGTATGGCCACCACCCTTTGTGACCTACGCAGCAGGGCCTTATTTGCCCTGCTTAGCCGGTCTGCTCAAATCGGGGCCCCGTAAAGGGCCATACGTGGCGCGACACCGGCATATAGGCGGCGGTACGCGACGGACGGCCCCCCCCACGCTGGGCAGCAGCCGCTCCAACGCCGAGGCTGCGGCCACTATCCGGGGAGCAAGTTGACGGAAATGCTCCCCGAAGTTATTTATGAGTACTCACCTGGACCATCTCTCCGCTCACTCGCAGCGCGGCACTTGCAGGCGGCCGCCACCCCCTCCCCTTGAAGATTATTGCGTCTGTCTTGGGGAGGGAGACCTCCAATCCCAGCAGTCGTATGCGGGTGATAGTTAGCTCCGCGGCCACTTCCGCCTGCCGCAGAGTCTCCGTCATCTCCGCCCACCGGACAGCCACCATCATGTCACCTGCGTAGCAGATGACTGCCATCTGGTTATAAGACAAGGCGAACCTAACTTAATGGACACGACACAATGAAGATTTCCAGAATGTATTCTGGAAACCCTCATTACCTTTCATCTTTATCTAAAAAGTTAACGGCTTCTGAGAAAAAAGTTCGATGACATGAAAACTAGATGAAACAAAACATTCGGTGAAACGTTTGTCGGTAAAAATGAGGTGATCCCAGTTTAAAGCCTGGATTAAATATTTTATCCCGGGGCCACGCAGACTAACGGTCTTATTCATAAAAAGTTAAAACAGTGCTATAGCGAGCCTATAGCACTGTTTCGCAAAAATGTGATTCATAAACGTCTGTTAACGCAGTTCGGTCTGTCAAGCCCATTTTAACGACGCGCTAACTTAACGAACGGTGGACCCTCCTTTGAACCTATTTTATCTCCATTTTAAGGAGAAAAATGGCCGCCAAATTGAAAACAGCTGATGTTGACGGCTAGTATTCGAGGAAGTTCGCAATACGATTTTGAATGTTTTTATGTTAGCAAAGCTGATTTTGTCAATTGATAATGATGTAACCAGATAAATAAATGAGATTTTACATTTAAAAAGTTATAGATTCGATTAAAATAGTAATTCCTGCACGAACAATGGCGGGAACACCATGCGCGCCCATTTCAAGTTAAAAAGTTATCAGTGACAGTGGGTGAATAAACTTATCTGTTTCGTAGTGTTGTATTTAACTAGTTACGTAATATAGGAATTAATTGTGCACCTATTAAGAGCGGACCTACGTAAAGACCAGGGACGTGGTGCCTGACACCAAACGAATGGCAGCGATGCAGTCCAGTACTACATCAACCGAAAGGGATTTTATTCCTATTCCCAGGAGGTAGGTAAATACATAAAACTGCTACTTAATCCGCAGGCAGAGGTCAAGCGGAGCGGTGCAACGCGGGTCAGTGGCGTTACCTATCCCTCGTAACGTTCGAACTTGTATGAAAGAGTAACATGCCGTCCTCCGCTCTGCCACTGCAGCTGTTCATAGTAGTTTACGTATCACCACGAGGACGCACCCCAGCATCTCAAACTAGTTTGTCTTTTGTCCTTAGCGTAGTAGTCATAGATGGAAGTGGGGCGCGTCCTCGTGGATTCAACGATCTATAGATACATAGATAGGTACCTACTCGGTTTTACACTGTGGGTTCTGTTCTTACCATCAGGTGGGCCTTATGCTTGCTTATATGCCACTGTCATAGTATCTTTTTTAGGGTGAGTATCCACCAGAGCTGTGCGCTACATCTCTAGTGGATATCCACCCTTAACTATACTATGACAGTGGTAAGCCCACCCGTTAGGCGAGTTCCTGGCAGTGCAAGTTTTTAATAACCTGAGTACAATTAACTTGTCAAAAGATTAATTATTACAAATTAAACACAATTTGCTTATTGCTAATTTATTTAATACAAACTTATATTTAAAGCAGTACTCTTAAAACTGCTGGATGCAGATTGAAGACGAAATGAATCTCTTCCTTCATTCTCCACTTTAATCTTGTGTAGTTCTAATCTGCGCTAAACTTCAGCACTGCGCACCCTCAGGACAGGTCTACAATCTGAAATTAAAAACAAAACAATATTAGATATAAATAGCATAGGGAGGCTGTTTATTATTTTAAACTCAAATGTAATATTATATTATATTGTAATAAATAAATACCTCTCTTCCTTCCCCTAGATGGCACTCCGCGCTTGTGGCTCGGGCACTTTAGCCTCCAAAGCAGGAATTATTTCAATCTGAAAAATAAAACATGATGTTCCACTATATTTTTATTTTCATTCATTTTTGTTTTATTTTTAGCTGGTATATCTATATAACCAATCGCTGTGGATCCACCTGTATGTTTAATAGAGAAACTGAGCAGAGTTCTAATTTATAAGATGGGCCACTCTTGAATACATGAAGTGCTCCACTCACTTCAATGCAATATCTTAACTAAGCTTGTAATCCAAATGAAGAAATAAATTCCAAAAACACAACTTTCTACCAACCTATAGTGTTACTTACTGTCTCCAACTATACCATATACTATGGAGGAGACAAAAATCAGTAATTGTATTATATGCGTAGTCCATAGCTTATTGTATGACAGCATTCACTGCTAATTTGAGTATTGTTTAGAGAATGACTGTTAAACGTTTCCGAACCTGGGGATAATAACCCTTATTATGACTGTGAGGGTCATATGGCTCTTGGGGGTTAAGTAGTTTTGCGTAACACATCGATATTTGACTATTGTGTACCTATTATTATTTACATAAACACATTACCTCATATTATAGCGTATTGTTTGTATTTGGACAGAATGTTGGCTTGTTGATGAAAACCGGGCTCCATGATTATTGTAGCACAGGTTCAACTTTTCAGTTAATAGGTAATAATAATAGCACTAAACAGTAAACATCACATCGTCGAGAAAAGTTTCTTTACAACAATCAATTCACATTTTAGAAATTAATTGTAGTCACAGTTTTCGTTGACGTTAATGAAACATTTGAAAAAAAGCACAGATACCGCAGAGTGGGCGATTCCTTGATACGTTCGAATACTGCAACATTTGCACGTCGTCCATACAATTCATATAGGTATAACAAATAGTTATATTAGGTAATTACCTGGATAACCGTATCATAATCGAGTTCGATGACGTTGACGACCCACTTCTCCGACAACCAGGCACTCATGTCGTTGGATTCAGTGGTGTCCTGGGCGGGCCATCGTTTTACGGCCAGCTTCAAGAAGCTACTCCTACTGACTGTTTAACTGAGCAATAGTCCGGGGTGCGGCACTCCGCATAATATTATTCTTTAACTAACATCCGTTTCAAAATCTGAGGAAAAATGCATACATTGTAAAATAAGCATTAGGTAATTAACTTCATATTTAATGCCGAATTTGAGTAAACACGATTCCTTTCTTACCTGGTCTTCCAATGTCCAGTTTTCACATGGTTTTTATTAGTTTTCATGTTATTTACGTGCTTCGTTGAGTAAAATTACCTACAATTGCCGGTATTATAGCGGTCAAACTTTTTTTAAATCGAAAAATCACATATTTTGGTCTATGATTTCCCAGAACGGCAACATAACATCTCTAATCTGTCAAATAACGGCCCACTAGTTAGCGGAGGCTTAGTGGAGGTTTATGAATCACACTTTTTAACAAACGTCAATTAGGCTTAGCGAACGTTTTAACTAAAACGTTGATCAACGGTGTTTTAAGGTTTTTTTATGAATAAGACCGTAAGTCGCGGGTGGATACTTGTTGATCTAATAAAATATAGAACAAGAAAGACGGCGGCATCCGCCCAATTGCGGTCGGCTGCACTTTCAGGCACTTGCTATCGAAGCTCTGCTGCCGGAAATTCCACCAAACACTGACCAATATTTTCAAGCCCCGTCAGCTGGGTTTCGGAGTTAGAGGCGGCTGCGAGGCAGAGGTTCATGCCGCGCGCACCTTCCTCAGTCGTCCGGACTACGAGGTATTCATAAAAATTGATGTGCAAAATGCATTTAATGCTGTTGATCGAGGGGCCCTCTTATCAGTGGTGAAACCAGAATTACCAGTCATTTACAATTATTTATTCCAATGCTACGGGTACGGGGCTCCTACAAAATAATTCTTTGGCGACAGTATTATTCTTTCTGGCATGGGTTACCAACAAGGAGATCCGTTTGGGCCCGCTATTTTTACTTTGGCATTACATCCCATCATTTTACTAACTTAAAATCATCTTTCAATCTTTGGTACCTGGATGACGGCTCCCTTGGTGGAGACGCCGGAACAGTTCCACGAGGACCTGCATCTAATAATAGACCGTTTTTCAGACATTGGCCTCTCTCTAAATGTTAAGTACTAAATGCGAGTTATTTTTACCTAGTCACCTTTCACCTGAAAAAATCGAGATACTGACAAATTTTAACGCAGTTTTGCCCAACATTGCGGTTCATTCAAACTCATCGCTATCTCTCTTAGGTTCACACATTTTTGACGATGCTATCAACCCTATCATCACTTGTAAATTAAACCTCTTTAACAATACTTCGGAATTACTATTCCAAGATTGTCATCTGAACTGCGCGGTTTCGGTATCGGTTAATAAATAAAATATATATTTTTTCTAATAAGAATAGAATAATGCAAAAATACGGCATATATAGGTATATAAATTGTAATATTCACAGCAGACTGCAGATTGGCTGCAACGATACACAAGAGGTCTATTTCTGATCGTCGCTTCTTACTGTAATGCAAAATAAATCGAATTGAGGCCAGGCTCACGTTGTATGAAGATTCAGCACCTTTCTATACAATAATATGAAACAGTGAGGTAGAGTCAGGCCTAACTTTAGTATCTGGTATCAGAAATGGCGCGATCACTCCCGCGGCCCGCGACGCCGGCCGCCGCCGCCGCTAACGAGGGTCGCGCTGTCACCCGCCCACGCTGCCTCTAGCCGTCTTTTACCAAATCATTTATTTACTAATGTAAAAGCTTTTACGTGGGCTACCTAAACTCATTTATAAGTAACAACAGGTGGATACCAAAAGACAAGTTCTAGTTCTTAAATGGCACCATCGATGGGCCGCGCGCGACGTGCGTATCACAATGCTGAGCGTAATCCCATTTATTTGCGTGACAGCTTGGGTCGGCGCAAACACATTTATCTAAAATAACTTCCTGTGCAGGAGTGCAGAGTGACTTTGTACGCTGTACTTAACGTGCGTACAAACAAATCTAAACCAATCGATCTAATTCCCAAAGTAAGCAAGGCACATATGCAATGAAAACAACTTTTCGTAGTCGACTCTACTATTTATGGGTAGGTAGGAAGACAATAAACATGCATGTACCCTCATTTACTATTTATATCCGCGATTTGCCTATGTTTGTTTTGGCGTAGGTAAATTCATATTTAGTTGAAGACACAGTTTTCAATTGTGGCGACTAGCAAGCGGTATGCATACTTCAATAGGCGCGCGGACGACCGACTGCAAGTCTAGTCCAAAGAGTAGGTATAGATGAATTATCGAGAACATGGAATTGCATTTGTAGTGGTTGTACGAGAAAATAGAAAATTCAAATATAGAATGCCTGTAAACATACAATACTACTACATATGCAATTCCATGCTCTCGTTAATTTATCTATAATAAATAAATATGGAATACAGGTCGAGAAGACATCACATTGAACATGTATATTCTCGTAGTGCTGCGTGCTGCGTGCTGCGTGCTGCGTGCTGCGTGCTGCGTGCTGCGTGCTGCGTGCTGCGTGCTGCGGGCTGCGGGCTGCGGCAATGCGGCCTACATAATCATAATAAATAATTATAATAATTTTCCAACACAATTGCTCGTAACGTACCTCTTATTGTGTCGCTTCTAGGCTCAAAATCCTGGATATTAAACACGCGTGTTTTATAACAATACGACACTTGTGTGTTAAGGTTACATCCCGATTAAGTCACGTTGGCACCTTGCAGTAAGATGTATGCAAGCACACGGTGCATTCTTAAATTAACCGGGTTGTACAGAATGTACAGCTTTTTTAAAAATTCTCGGCAAATGGATTCTTACTCGACTAAATAAATTAAATCCTTTTTGTTAATTAATTGACTATTTCTTTTTGGATACTATATAGAAACGTTTAATTTAGTAGTCTGCTAGGCTAGATGCTACTTAGACCAGTAGCGACGTAGACTGGTAGCTACTTAGACCAGTTGCAGTTTAGACGAGATGCGTTTTAGACTAGCAGCGTTTTAGACCGGTTACCGCTAGTACCAGCTGTTGCACGCCGTTATTACACATATATTTGCAAAAAACATTGTTAATGCGTGTTTGGTTATTAACAAAAATGTTGACTCGTGGTGACTAGAAAAGTGATAAAAAGAATGAACTCCACTGGAAATTCTTGGCGATGTATACATGTGAGTAAAAACCTGCTTTCATCAACAATGTTCAATGTTCAATATAATCAAGTTTGTGACAACAATGAATGAATAAATAAATAAATAAATAAATAAATAAATAATAAAATACCTTGGCAGGCCTATCTGGGGGCACGGCAGTGCCCCCGCCAAGACGAGCCAAGCGAAGCGCAACGCAAGGGCACTATATATACCTACCTTTTCTTGAAGCGCTTCGTCGTTTTTTTGAACCCTCGTAACTTGGGTTTGGATTATACCAGATAATCAAAATTCTCGGGATATTATGATGTCATTAGTGGACTTATTAAACATATAAAGTTTCAGTAACATAGCTCTTATACTTAAGATTTTATTGATATCTAAAAAACGCCGATTTCGTCACTGACTCACTGACTGATGTTGATCATCAAAACCTCTATGGTACTTCCTGAAGTCCTAGAAAGCTGAAATTTGGTATGTAAGCTAGTATTAGTAGCCAAGATGTAGAATTTGTAGAGTGGCTGGTAGTGGTCGAGTTACGCCGTGTGGAGTAGGAAGCTTGGCGCTAATTGCGATCTGATATCTTTTTCACGCTGAAAGCTGTATGAGCTATGGAGCCTTGGCATCACTTTACATGTAATGTTTTTGGTGGGATAACATTTTCATCTTATGAGAAGGATTTTTTCCTCGCAAAATGTGTTGAAAAACGTCGTATGAAACGCGTGAGCTTTGATAATTACATCTTTGGCTGTCTTATCACGCTCACCTGCGGCTCGCGAGATAATTCCGCCGTAATTATCAACATACCTCACTTGTATCACAATGTACTATTATTGAACCATAAGGTTGTGCAACTTTAGTCAGGTCAGAACAAAAAGAAGAAGATAAATCGATCAGTTAGTTTATTTAATTAATCTATATACATAAACGTAAAAGTCCTGTTTGAGTGACTGGCTGACTCACTTAAATCAACGCCCAGCCCAAGCCGTTGAACCTAGAACGCAGATTTTTTCACAATAGGCAGTTTTATACAACTAAGTATCCACTAAGGAGGGATTTTTGAAAAGTTCACCGTCAAGGGGGTAAAAAGGGGGTTGAAAATTTGTATGGGGAAGGAGTAAAATTTTGAAACCTTGAAACCTTGTATGGGCTCCTTATTACAATACAAGAAAAGTAATATAAGTGTTTTAGAAAACCCACCCTGAGCGGGTTAAATAATAATAATAATAATTTATTGATAAATCATAATGTACATCAGTCTTACTATAGGCTAGGCTTTGCTTCTTATAGTAAGCTCCTAAGCTTACTATTAGAGGCTAATAACACGTACGTAAATTTAACTTTGCACCCCAACATTTGTAGTATGGGGAAAAACCAACTACAACGGTTGCGTTTTTGCCATTTTGGCTACGGAACGGGAGAGGGGAAGCGTGTATGGAGCTACGAATATAAACATGTTCCACACGGACGGAGTCGCGGGCAGAAGCTAGTAATAAATAAAAAATATTCTTAACAATAATAACGACAGATTGAAAATCTTGAGCGCTCCTTTTTCCGTATTCAATATTATTTTATTGTAAAAAATAGGAGAGGATACACTGAAAACTTTAACTGTAACCAAAATTTGGCTACCTGTAGGCCGTAATCTAGGGACTTACGAACTACTGGTTATCAGTAACTAAATCAGGTTCATTTAACTGTGTTGTGTAACCTGCAGCCTAACTTTTTTCGTTACATTAACTTAACAATTTCACTTTCTTTAGTCAAACTAGTTAGAATTAAGGGAACTCTTCAATTATATTAGGCACGCGTGTAGTGATTTTGGTATTTTCTATTTTAACTCGTGTATTCACCCGGTAATCATAAATTTGGTGGAGTGGAATTGATGATGAAGACCACAGATGACTTATGGAATTCCTCAATTATGTACTTAAATGTACAAATTAATGTACGTCACAGATTCTGATAAGATTCCGTTGAAATAGCAATTAATGAAGTGCCAAAGGTGATCCTTTTGGAATCGACGGAAGTCCTCAAATATTATCGGGTCACATACAGCTATTGGGTTTTTTCTCTAATAATCAACGCATTTGCTCTCAGAAATCAGTTCATGTGGTAAATTGGAAAATAAATGTGGAAAAGTTCTCGTGGCTTGGCGGAGTACAAAATTGAAGTCGGTTAAAACTTTGTTTTTAAAGTAAATTATTTGCTTAACTTGTGGCCAATTAGGAACAAAATTGTTGTTTTTAATAGATGAAATCAATGAATTGTTATGAAAAAAACTGGTTATTAAATATTTAACAAAAGTTTTGTACTTTGTTGATATGTGTTGATTAATTATTATTTACTTTACGATTCGTTAAAAATAATCAAACACGTTGATTGATATTATTAAGCACAAAGTTTAGATGTGTGTAGTATTGTTGCTGCAACCTCGCTAGTTAGTTTACGTAAAATCAGTTAAAATTAACAAAAACTTAAGTTAATACATACCGAATATCAATCTACAAAACTAGTTTTGGACCGATTACTAAACTGATTATTTATATTTAACTAAAGTTCCTTACAACGAAAGTTTCAACTAACAAAACTAGTTTGGTTGATCCTTTTTTTCAGTGTAGCTTTAACATAGCACTCACTGAGTGGGCCGTGCGGTGAGTGACCCCGACCGGCATCGGCCGCACCTCAGCGGCCGCCGGCGTCCCGCTGGTCGACCACTCGAAAATTAACCGGCATCCGGACTTTACACGAAGTTTGGCCTCCGATCCATCACAACTAAGCATAAGAGAAAGGTGCCGCACCGTCGGGAGGGCGCCTGCTGCCGCCGAACTTGCCGACAGTTGTTGTAGAACTGTTATCGGGTAATTGTGGCGTACCGGCTGTCGGCCGACGACACTTCGCCGCGGGGGACTGGGAGTGGCGGGCTCAGCGTGGGCCGCTCCCGACACCGACTCCAACTAAGTACTCAAACCAGTCAAACTCAAATATATATATCAGGGTTCAACGTGGTAGCTACTTCTCACTTGTTCATAAAACTTTTCAATTCTTAAGAAAAGAAAATTTTGAATAGAACAAAATTGTCGGTTCGTCAGACGCAATGGGGAGTGGTGTCGCATGTGCAGCGCGCTTCGCAAGCGGCTGGGCAAGTACTCCCTTTGATGAAGGCGAGAGCTCACACGGTAAAGTGATTATGATTCCGCCGCCCACTCGCAGCGCTCAAGGTTTATTCCGCTTTGCGAGCGTCAGGTTTCTTTAGTACTCATATTACATTTTTAGACTTTCACACATATGTATGTGCTTACAAATTAGAAATTTCACTCTAGCCACACGACTATCGCGGGACAAATATTCACCGACGGAAAGCTGTTAAATGAAACAAGGGTACGTGAGAGCGTGCTACGACTTCTGGTGCAAGCGAAGTCGATACCGCTGCTACAGAAGTCTGCGCGAGCATGTCATGGCAACATTAGATAGAAACCAATCTTGGTAATTATGTGTATACGTCTTTTTGCAAAGTATCCTTTATTATGCTTGAACAAAAATGCGACCGTAACATTTCGCGAGTGGTTTTTGTACTTCTCACTTGATGGAGGTTTTACGAGGTGCACCGCAAATTGTCCCGAGCACCGCCGCTATATTTGTGCGAGTTACTTAAGTAAGCCCTTGAGTTGAGAGTTCCGGTTAACGAGTGGGCGGCAGGCAAGGAGACGCAACTCGATTGTAGTGAAAGTTGAGCAGCTGCAGCATCAAAGCGGTGCGACGCGCGTTAATTGTGGAGGCGTCCGTCAGACACCGGCTCGCGAGCCGCGACCCGCGTCTTGTGGCCCGCGACCCGCCTGCATCGATGACATTATAATGGAGTCCGCGACGGCACACAAGAGAACGCCTCGTCGCTAATTACTTTCTTGAGCAAACAGTTTCGAGAGGGCTCGGCGAGTAGAGGACAGAGGGGGAGTCTTTTGTCTTTTGTGCGACTAAATGCCTCTTATTTGGTTACTCTCAATCATCATTATCTTATCACAGCATTCTTAATTATCATTAATGCCCTCTTGCTACTGCTGCTGATTTGCAAGGGTGGATGACGATCAGCTCAGGCCTCAGAGGCAACTGGCAAGTCTTTTCTGACACCTTCCGTAACTAATATCAAACTCTAAAATAAACAATAAATCTTCACATCCAGGTCTACATACAGGTCTAGCTTCCGCCGGCGACTTCGTCTGCGTGAGCCCGGGATAAAAAGTATCCTTTATTTTAATTCAGATTATAAAATATCTTCGTACAAAATGTCATCCAAATCGGTTGAGCCATTTAAGCGTGATTAAATAACAAACATCCAAACATCTAAACATCCAAACTTTCGCATTTATAATATTAGCAGGATTATAAACCCCCTTCTGTAGTACATCTGCTAGCAGTATTTCATGGTTTCCGCTTACTTACCTATCCAGTTTGTTTGTACAGTCGTTCCCCGGGACTACGCTACGGCTTCAGGCTGCACTTCGCCTTAAGGCCTTCATGGGGTACGGCGTTTTCTCAAGTTTAATTCAAATACCGATACCGATACCGATAACAGAACGTTGGTGAACTTCCTCACTTAGCTTTAAATCAAGTCGTTGGAGGAGCGGGGCCGTATTCGGCACGTATTTGCTGAGAGAAACATACATATCGATGAGATAAACAATTCTTTAATCATAAAGCGTTTTACTTTCTGATGCTTTTGATAATCTTTGTGAAATCGAGCTCGAAAATATGTGCGCGGACAAGGTGATCTAAAATATGGAACACGACTTTATCGATAAGGGTATGTATTATGATGTTGCTCAGATATTTATGAACCTTTAGAAATATATAGAAAATATATTTCTAATATATTTAGTGCTTAGTTTTTAATTTAAGGTATATTATGTTTTTCTTGTTTTTGTACGTTTTTCTTATTGTGAATTATAATAGTTTATGTTTTGGTGATTTTTAGTGATGTGACCATTAGGATGAATATTCACCAGAGATGCCGAACCTGTGGTTGCTATATTTGACACCTCGTGGGTTTGACAGTTAGCGGCCGTATTCATAAGCGTTCTACAAGCCTATTTTAACTAAAATGGCATTAAAATTCGTTTGTCTATCTGTCACTTTGACATTTGAGTTCGTCAGAAAGGGACAAAGCACATTTTATGTATTAGCAGAGGCTTTTTAAGTTTTATAATTTATTTAATTTAACTCTGACAACATAAATAAGTTAGAATTAATTAAATTAAATCTAATATAGATAATTGGTAATTTTGGACCTTAACGTCATTCAAATAGAAATAATAAAAGAGACAAACTTCAACGTGTAATAAAAGAAACGAAAGAGGCCTATTATTACAAAGACCTATAGATTGTGCTAAAAAGCCCAAAAAATGTGGACTTTAATAAACATACTAGCCAGCAACAAAATCAAATCCCTATGTAACTTTTAAACTCGTGCAACGTCAGGTTATGTGACTGATTCTGTTGAAATTTGTGACACGATCGGAACAACTCTCGCTAGTCAAATCCCACAACAAGGAAATTCTCTTTTGCAAGCAGACATCGACATTATGCCAACAAAAATGTTTACATTAGAACCATGTACTACTGTGGAATTAGACAATCATTTTCATCCACCATGATCCAAATTCTAGCGCTGGTGTAGATGGTATCCTAACCAAAGCAATGAAATGCATCAAAAATGTTATTTTAATCAATCAATCAATCAATCATTTATTTATTTCTGTGAATGTGGTACAATTCAGGTTATTATATTTATGTTAGTTCAGCACATCTTGCCAGTATCGGCGTAGAAATAGTTAATATACACTAGACATAAAATATCACAAAGGAAGGAAACAGAAATCAATATATATATATATCATACTTAGAAATCATGACATCATTAAGGTGCCTCTAAGAACTCTTTTATTGAGTTATACCATTTTTCGATCAAAAATGCAACTAAGTAAGTGTTTTTTAAGTTGGTGTGTCTCTAGAATTTTCATAGGGTTCGTAATAAATATTCTTATGGCCATTCCAAGAAATCTATTCCGCATCAATGCAGTTTTCATAGGCTGGTTATACAACTGTCCCTTGTATTGCGAGCGACGATTAAACAAACTTAATGTATGTTTTAAATACGTTATCTATAGGATACTTTCCTGAGTCGCTAAAAATTGCAAAAGTTACTCCCATACACAAACCCGGAGTCAAAACCGACCCAGGAAATTATCGGCCAATCTTGGTCTTGCCTGTGATATACAAGGTTCTTGAAAAGGTTTTGTATACACGGCTCAATAACTACTTGGACTCTATACGTTTTCTTTAAATCAAAAAATATGGATTTAGACCCCTGTCGAACACACTCTCAGCCACAGCTGATTTAATAACCGAAATAAAATCCCATATCGATCGCAAAAATATTGCTTGGTGTTTCTATTGATTTAGAGAAAGCCTTCGACACGGTTAGCTACACATTACTAATAAAAAAGCTTAAAAGAATTGGAATCACAGGCATAGCATTTCAAATGTTTTAATCATAACTTAGTGATAGATATCAAATCGTCAAAATTAATGATCAACAAAGTCAACCATTACCTGTAACATACGGTGTTCCACAGGGCTCAATATTGGGGCCACTTCTTTTTTCAGTCTACGTTAACAACATCACCGATATTGACCTGTGCTAATAACACGTGTTTGTTCTACTTTGGACCTAACACTCATGACCTTATTACACAGGCACAGAAAGATCTCGATACTCTTCACACGTGGTTTCAATGTAACCTACTCACAATTAATGCATCAAAAATATGTTACCCAATATTCAAAGTCAAGAATAAACAAATCCCCCTACATGCACCACTACTCATTGACAACTTAAATTTAAAAGAAAATAGAGGAAAAATAACTAGGGCTTCAAATAGATCTCTCTCAGTTGGAATATACACTTTGACAAAATTGGAATATAACTCGTAATATTTTACGTTGTCTCCCCCTCAATGTGAGAAGGACTATTTACAACTCCCTAGTCAAACCGCATTTACTTTATTTCGTTGAGGTCTGGGGTAGTGCCTACAAAACCAAACTAGCTGACACACAAATTGCACAAAATAAGCAAATAAAAATGTTTTTCCATTACCCGTATCTAACACCCACTGCCAAAATCTATAAAGAAACCAAGCTTATGAACATTAAACAATTATATGTATATACAACCTGCATATATGTAAAATTCTCAAAATGCACACATTAATATCACTTTTACGTGATAACTTACTGAGGGTGCAGTTCAATACGGGCAGTTCAGTCACAAAAGTAAGGTCAAGTCAAATTTCGAGTACCAGCTAATGTCGTCCGCCGGTCCTCGTGTAGGCCTGCAGAGGCCCGCCGCATGCCACGTAGTACTTCCCTCCCTCGCGGATCCGCATTCGACAACAATATTGCATTCGCGCCTAGCGTGGACAAGTATTCCGAGATCTGAACCCCCAAAATAGGTTTCCAAACCGATTCCATTAAATTTATACAATTCTACCACACCACAAAGTAAGGTTATATATAAGACCGGCTGCCAACGTGTGGCATTCCGTCCCACTGACAGCTCAGCTGTCACTTTTTAACTTTTTAATAATCCGCCGGTATATCCGTATAAGGTAACAAGATATATTTCAAATTTCATTTAATTTGAACAGCGGTTTAAGATTTATAACTAGTCAAAGTTTCTTAATTTTGTCACTCACTGACTGACTCACCGATCATCAAAAGTCTAAGGCACTTCTAGCAGACAGAGAAGCTTCAAATTTAGAATACAATTAGTGTTTAGTGTATAAATCAAGGGAACACTAAAAAAATGCCATTTAGGTCCAGTTTTCTAGATTTTTTTAGATACACCAACTGCATTAATAACTTTGTAATCCCATATAAACATATTTGAAGTGAATGGGACAAAAAAATAAAAATCAAGAATGGGATATTGATAACGCAATAACCTACAAAAAGAAGTGAGATCCCATAAAAAACATTCCATGTAAAAAAGAGGCCAAGTCTCGAAACTCTTCAACCGTAAAAAGTTGTGAGATATTGAGTACTTAGTACCAAGTCTCAGGCATTCTTATTATTCTTTATTTGCTAGCTAAATAAAATTTTGTGACTTGGCAATCAAAACAAAGTCGCTTCCCGCTGTCTGTCCCTATGTATGCTTAGATCTTTAAAACTACGCAACGGATTTTGATGCGGTTTTTAGGGTTCCGTAGCCAAATGGCAAAAAACGGAACCCTTATGGATTCGTCATGTCTGTCTGTCTGTCTGTCTGTCCGTCCGTATGTCACAGCCACTTTTTTCCAAAACTATAAGAACTAAACTGTTAAAACTTGGTTAGTCTGTGAACCGCATTAAGATTTTCACACAAAAAGAGAAAATAAACAATAAATTTTGGAGGTTCCCCATACTTAGAGCTGAAACTCAAAAAAAATTTTTTTCATCATACCCACACGTGTGTGAGGTTTCTAATATCATCTTTTTCTAAACTGAATAGTTTGCGCGAGAGACACTTCCATAGTGGTAAAATGTGTCCCCCCCCTGTAACTTCTAAAATAAGAGAATGATAAAACTAAATAAAATATATGATTACCATACAAACTTCCACTGAAAATTGGTTTGAACGAGAACTAGTAACTAGTTTTTTTTTATACGTCATAAATCGTAAACCGCAATTTACCTTTCATTCCACGGATAATGGTACGGAACCCTTTGTGCGCGAGGCCGACTCGCACTTGGCCGGTTTTTTAATAGATAGATTCTAGAGGACAGTTTATATGTATAATATAGTATCCGTGCAAACCCAGGGCGGGTCGCTAGTAATACTATATCACAGAGATTGCTTACTACAGACGGCAAGTCATTTATATAAACCAAATATAAAAATGGTTCTAAGATAGAGCACTGAGGCACTCCTAACGTTACTGCAGCTCCACTAGACTGGGTTCCATTTACAACAACTGTTTGTGTCCCATTGCTGAGACATAAGACTTGATGCATTTTCAGATAGGCCATAATGCTGTAGCTTCAAAATGAGCGTTCCATGATCCACGCAATCAGATGCTTTAGAGCGGTCACAAAAAATACCAATTGCATCACAAGATTTCTCTCATATATTGTAAATATATCTAATAAGAACAGATGCGGCATCAGTCGTGGAACGTCCCTTTGTGAAACCAAATTGATTATTCGTAAGCAGTTCAAAAGAGGTATAACTTTACTATATTTCATAAGATCTGGGAGAATACCCTCTGAAATTAAATTATTGTATATTAAAGCTAAATAGGGCGCAATTACATCTATGATATGATAAATGACTTTTATTGATGTTCCCCATAAATCCTCCGTTTTCTTTAAACTGAGCGACTTAAATATAAAATTAATAACTTTTACTGGATCTACTTGACTAAAATTAAATATTACTTTACATTTACTAAGATAAGCACAAAGTAAAGCTTGTAAAGCATTAGCTTGGGTCGCAGATGACTGAAGACATTTCGTAGTGCTACTTGCTATATTGGAAAAATAATTTTCGAATGCCAAAGCAACATCGTTATTTGACATGAACTGTTCATCATCATCATCATCATATCAGCCGAAAGACGTCCACTGCTGGACATAGGTCTCCCCCAAAGAGTGCCACAATGCCCGGTCCTGCGCCACCCGCATCCAGCGGACTCCCACGACCTTTACCAGGTCATCAGTCCTTACCCACGCTGCTCCTTCCGGTACGTGGTCGCCACTCGAGAACCTTCCCGCCCCAACGGCCATCGGTTCTACGTGCATTGTGCCCCGTGGGCGGGACTGCCACTTAAGTTTAGCGATTCGGAGGGCTATATCGGTTACCTTGGTTCTGCTGCGGACAGCCTCATTTCTGATGCGATCGCGCAGAGAAACTCCCAACATAGCCCTCTCCATTGCCCTTTTGGTGACTTTGAGCCTTCTTATGAGGCCCATAGTAAGCGACCACGTTTCCGTGCCATACGTCATCACTGGCATCACACACTGGTCAAAGACTCTCTTCTTGAGACACTGCGGAATATTGGACGAAAAGATGTGCCGTAGCCTCCCGAATGCTGCCCAGCCGAGTCGGATTCGACAATTGACCTCTTTCTCAAAGTTGGACCTACCTAACTGAACAGTCTGTCCTAGATATATATAATCGTCTACAACTTCGAGCGTAAAGTGTCCGATTGAAATGGGAGTTTGGAGGACTACATGGAGGTTTGACATGATCTTTGTTTTATCCATGTTCATCCTTAGACCAACTCGCTCGGAGGTTTTACTGAGGTCATCGAGCATCGTGCTTAAGTCCTCCATGGTCTCAGTCAAGACTACTATATCGTCAGCAAACCGAAAGTGAGTGATGTACTCGCCGTTGATGTTGATGCCTAGCCTTCCCCAGTCTTGAACACGTCCTCCAGTGCAGCGGTGAACAGTTTTCGGGAAATAACATCCCATTGTCTGACACCCCGCTGCAGCGGAATAGGCTTCCAACTCTGATCCTGGAGTCGGACTGAGATAGTAGCGTTCTCGTACAAACACTTCAGCACTTCGATATAGCGGAGTCTACTTGGCACCGTTGGAGAGACTGTAGTACAGCCTGAGACGGTTCTGAACACCTGCCTCGATTTTAGAGTAGGAATTGCTCGATTTAAATGGTAGGCGTTTTCGTTGGGACTTTGATATTGAATTACAATGCTTTAAAAAGGCTTTTTAGTGAATGTTGTTATATTATAGAAATATTCTTAGAGTTGTCATTAATAATGATTTAAAATAATACGTTAAAACAAACATCTGTAGGATCCACATATTTTGGGATTGAATAGGTCGAGGTCTATTGTTTCCATTGAATGCTTTTAATCTGTACAATAAAGCAAATATAATTCATTACATATTTGTTTTATGTAAAGTAACGTGTAGTTTGAATTGGTAGTAGATGGTAACCTAGGCATTGAATATCATCATACAGCGGGAACTAGAAATTGTGTTTCGACTGGTTTCGACTTGTGTGGCGTGGGGCAGACATAGTGGCGCCAACAGTACCCGCAGAATAGCGAGAAATATGTATGATGGCGACGACGTCGTAGGGGGGGGGGGGGGGGGGGCGCATGCGTTTAGATACGCTATAGCAATGATCATAAGGACTTTTGAGAGTCCATGTTACAGTGGTTCTGGTGTCGGCGAGGTTTTTTAAGGCGGTGCGACGGGGAAGCGTTCACTTTTCACGGGACACGGACGAAGCAACACATCTCTTCACACGGGACGCGGGCGAGACTTCATCTTCCTTCGAGGCAGCGACGGGGTCAGGCAGTCTTCCTGCGGGTTGCGGAGCTTCGAGGCCTCTCTTCGAGCAGCATCTTCGGCTGATTTGGTAAATTGGGTGGATCCAGCGAGCCCAATCCCTGGTAGGATTTTAATTTAACTTTACTTTAATCTAACAGAGTGTGTGGTTAGCCTGTGTCTATTTCCAACATTATCATATCTAATCAATAGCAATGATTGTTGTTTGATTGCATAAATTACGGATTGCCACGTGTGTATTTCAAGCGGGATCGGTGTTGTAACTTTGTATCTACCGACATTCAAGAGTGCGGAATTTATTTAGGTAATCTAGTGTTTTGCGTACGATTGGTGCCGTAATATCCTAATATATTGGGACTTAGTTATTTTAGTACGGTTAGTTCCTGGATTTAGCATTTTATCTATGATTCGCGAGATGCTTCAGTAAATCGGTATAAATCTGGTTAGTAAACATTCATGATTGAGTATCTCGGTCCAGTATTACTGATGCGTTATTAGCAGCCATGAGTGTGAAATATTATTATTATATAATATTATTATTATTGGGCAACCTTATACAATACTCCTTTTGCTAGGTAATTGTTTAAGTTGAGTTAACCTGTTTCCGCCCGGGAGTATATTAGTTATTGTGGGTAGACAGCGTCCCGTTAATATCTGAATACTAAATTTTATGAAAGTTGAATAGAGACGTTTCTAGTTTTACGTTTTTACCGAGGAATTATGGTATGGAATCTTTAATAATAATAGTGTGAGCGAGATGGTGGTTAATTGCCAGTTGTGAGGTTCCATTGTGCATTGTCGTATATCTATCAATCCTTCGACTATAAAGGTGCCTTTGGGTCCTGCAATTAAGGCTGGGATCGTTCGTTGGATAGGTCACACTACCGCCTTAGCAATATCTAGGACGAACCGAAAGTCAACTATTATTTATTTCTGTATTTCAACATCATCATTCAAAATCTTCATCATCATCAGATTCGTAGTGGTTTAGTACGCCCACCGTTGTACGAAACTTCCCAATAGAAGCGGCAAAAGTCTAGCGTTATATATATATTTTTATTTGGATATTTTGACAATAAGTTTATGAATTTATTGTTTCGAAGTAGTAATGTAAGTTAAGGTTGTAGGTATGTAAACGAATTTATTGTATGATTTTATTAACGTGTAGTTTTTCCTTCCATAGTACGTCACCTCTTCTCACCTTTCGAAAAGCACCTGGGTATCTACTCTCACACAGCGACGGGTCCTTCCACTAGATACACGATCGCGTTTTGGCCACCACTTCAGAGCAAGCCACGCCTTTATTCTATCGGCAGGTTCAGTTAGGATACTTTAGACTAGGTTCCAAGGATAATATCTTCAAGTCTAATTTACGGTTCTAATTAAAGTGTGTTCATCATTAGTAGCTACGGAGCTAGCCATTTTCGTTTGATCCGCTTTGCTTTTGGACTAGCATTCCTAGGAGACAAAGTGGATTCCTTAATAAATTCTAGCTTGAATTTGTTTTTGTTTGGGATAAATAACAAAAGTTTCTCTAGCATTAGGATAGTTCGATCTAGATTAGAGTCTTAAATTAACAAAGTTATTAATATATTCGGCCGGGACTAACCTTATTGTTTTATTCGCTTTGTTATTCGGTTAGTATTGTCTAGGAACCAAAGCGAATATCCTATGAAACCTAGCTTGATTTCATTGGATTAATGAATCAAAGTTTCTTTAGCTTCAACATAAAGTACTACTCTCAAAGTTTAACGACTAATAAATAATGATTTGTTTCCCCTCATTACTTGCTTATTTATTTACCTTTAGCTACACCTACAGGTTCAGCTAGGCTTTAGGTTAAGTTCAGAATAGGTAATATAGGTCATAGACATTAGGCAGGAACGTCACAAGCCCAGGTTTCGATCGAATTGAAGGCTTTCTCGTAGTCCACGAACGCTAAGCAGACAGGCAGGTTATACTCCTCAGTCTTCTGGTTAACCTGGCGGAGCGTATGAATGTGGTCTACGGTACTAAAACCTCTTCGGAAACCGGCTTGTTCGGGAGGCATGACCTGTTGACTTCCCGTAATAATGTTGCCTTGATAATCGCGAGTTTTAAGTTTACCTGATTCTCTATTTATAATGTTCCATACAGTTTTCACTCTGTTGTCCGACACTTTAAGTTTAGAACTAGGTAATATAATTTGCTTTAGCAGCTAAACACACTTTCTTGAGGATTCTTGAGTAAATCTTAACATAGTCGAGGAAATCACTGTTCTTGTCCACCTCCTTCTCACCATAAAGTTCCTAAAGCTTATTTCTACTTTTATGTATACCTACAGTGGCATTACTGGAGATGTACACATATAAAGGTGGGTGTATATTTGAATTCCCCACTCCGCTAACCACATACCACTCACGACGCCGGTGATATACCATCAATGTGCTTGGTTAGCCAGATAGCATGGATACGACAAAAGGCACAATCTCTTGCGAGCTAATATTCCCGGCGCGCGGCCCACGCCGGGCCCGAGGCGGCGGCGGCGGCGGTCGCTGCTCAATTCTGGCCGCGGTCGGCTGCACGCCACCTTATTATTGTTTCCCATTTATTTTCTAACGTACAATAATTAAATTTGACGTCCTTTCTCCTGCTATGCGGTTGGCTTTGTGCAGCTAAATCGAATTCCACGCGAAATGGGAGCGTATCGCCGCGCGTTGAAGCATCGCCTGTCGGGCTCCTAATTACGTCATTCCACTTTAATTACCGTCGCTACCCGAAAATCGGTGTTGTTCGATGCGATGTTAAACTATAAACGAGCGGAAGGCGCGCGATGAGCGCTTAATGGGATCATTAATAGTTTAGGACGAGAGTTGCACAAGTATGTGCGCCGTCTCCGGCGCCGCACTTCACAACACACGACTAATGAAGGCACTCGCTCGGTCGGCTAGTACGAAGTAGGCGCCGGACTTTGTCCAAACGACCTATAAACGATTTAGTTTCGAAGGAATTTCCCTCTGGACTCTCCGTGTATGATCACAGCCGAAAGCGGTACCTAATTTAATCAGTTCACTAACTGGTTGGAGTTAACTAGAGCGGGCCGCCGAAAACTTCCAATTAAAAGTTAGTAAATATGAAGAGGGCGGTTATCGCCGGCACGCCGCGGCCGGCGTTTAGCGGCCGAGAGTTTGCGAGGCCGTTACTGCTGTCGACGCGCTCGTGAATATTGTATGCGGCGCTCCACCGCGCCTAAACGACGCATTTTGAATTAATTTCAACGTTCCCATAACCGCCAGCATTAATTCGTACATAAATAATGCGTTGAAAGCGCTGCGTCTCTACGGAAGATTCTCCTCAAGAGAAGCCAAAGTCTTTTTATGTTTGAGGTGAGTACAATCGCTGTTCAGAATAAGAATGTTATTTATTGTGTATCACAGGTAGTTCAATACAGATCTAACAAATAGGTCAGTTCTCTGTGACATGTCTTACGACGTACAATCATTTAATAATAATAATAATTAACTTTTTCTTGCAAAAATTAAAAATAACAACAATAATCTATTACTTATGTCAAACAATCACATACCAATAGGTACATTAATATCAAATTATACTTATAACTACAATAGAAATGTCAGTCTCATAAATAAAAAACAAAATTAAAAAATGTCAAACAGTAAATAATACAATTCTTACATTATACTGGTACCTAGCTATATTGTAAAATTTACAAATAAAACTTCATTTAAATTATAGTAACCTTTCTCTTTTAATATATTATATGATTTTATCTTAAATGTTGACAGTTTTTCATCCTTGATAGACTGGTAAATTATATTATACAATTATGGAGCCGTTGTATAAATAGATCGTTTAAAGAAAGAAGTTTACAATTATCTGGTGGAAGTACTTTAAATTTATGCTTAGCTGGTCTAGGATGCTTATTAATTTGTATTTTGTAGCGACTCATGTACTGCTTAACAATAACGCAAGCTTCATAAATGTATATGGAGCTTAGTGTTAGCAGACCCAGCTTCTTAAACAAATGTCTACACGACAGCTTGTTCGTTGGTTTACTTTAAACATCACTCGTACGTACTGTTTTCTTCTGAGCTATAAACAAAGGCGCCAGTTCACAGGCGGCTGTATTGCCCCAATGCATGATACCATATCTAAGATTAGAGGATAAGTACGTATACATGATATGCAGTAACAGCTGACTGGTGTGAGACTATTTCTGACAGTTTTTTTAAGGCATATACATAACGTTTTTTTTGCAGTCTATTTATGTGTTACCTCCATGTAACGTTTATATCTATTTGAACTCCTAGAAACCTAATTTCGTCGACATGCTCTATGACCTGATCATTATATTTAGTCTATCTAGGTTAATAAGCAGATTGTTATCATGCATATAATCTATTACACTTTTAAGTGACATATTTATATCATTTTTCATACGTGTCCTTATCAACTTTACTTTTAATTATTATGGTAGAGTCGTCAGCAAATAGAACCATTTGATCGTTAACGACCCGGAGCAGATCATTGATATACAATATGAACAAAAGAGGCCAAGAATACTACCTTGGGGAGCCCCATATTCAATGACTTTCAACTCAGAACTTGCCTTCCTATCTATCCTGTGTTCGTCGATGTAATTAATTTCTGTATATTGTTATCTGTTTGTCAAGTATGATTTAATAAGAGCGTGCGCTGGACCTCGAATACCGTAGGCTAATAATTTTTGAAGGAGTGTTTTGTGACAGACGAAGTCAAATGCCTTCGACATGTCCATGAACACAGACATAGGCACTCTGAAACTGTTTTCATCAAATCATAGATGGCTAAGTTAGTAGATATACCCTGTCGAAAACCATACTATTCATCAGCTAAAAGTTGGTACCTTTCTATAAAATTATATATAATATTATGAATTATTCTCTCAAATATTTTTGAGAATACTGGAAGAAGGTCTATAGTTTTCGCAAAGGTGTTGGTCCCCCTCTTTCAAAAGAGATCTCACAAGTGCCACTTTTAGTTTACAAGTGCTGCACAAGTGAAACGTTATACATAGGTATGTATAACGTTTCACTTTTTGAACAGTCCCGCGCGGGCCGCTTGAGACAGTGCAGGTGGTCGCTTGAGCGAACTTTATAATGGTAATCATATTAAAAGTGCAAAAAGAAAGTCCCGGGCGTGCACTCGGTGAAGCTCGCGGTGGCATCCAACGAAAAACAAAAGACGCTTGCGGTAGAAGCGTTCCTCGCCCAGGGATGTGGTCGACCGAACACTGAATTAACCTTCTTGCAGTTATTCTGACAGTTTTACATCATTCTATGACAAAGTATACCTACCTGCAACTTAATTTATCACTTACTTCTTGGGCAGTGGTCTCGCAGTTTGAATGACAGCCCGTTGCATGACGGCCATATTGCTGGTTTGCGAAATTTCGATAATTTAACGAAACTTATTTAATGCACCGAGACATACGGACTACGTACATTGCAACTTACTCGGGATCTACAAGCGACCTTTCACTCTCGTTGTACTATACAAATTATTCCAAATTATTTACGCAATGCCTCAAGTGAGCTAGGTCTGCAGGAAGATGTTTGCTTCAATTAGTTCCCTCAGAACGCTTCGAAATTTTCTTCCCATTCCTACCAAAATTGCGCTTGCTCAGACACTACTCCTTAGGCTGCAACCATTGATATCACGAAATTCTTTAAAATCTGTTTATTTCTCTCATTTTCACTCGTTGATGTCATATGGTACAGTCATTTGGGGTAATTCAACCGATGCTAAGCGAGTGTTCTTACTCCAAAAACGTGCGCTTCGATTGCTGGCTGGAGTAAAACCCAGGCATCCATGTAAGGAATTATTTAAAACCTACCGCATCATGACGCACTACTCCCTATACATGTTTGAGGTACTAATGTTTGTGAGAACCAATATACGAACGTTTAAACGGGTGGAAGTACCAGGTAAACAGCTCCGATCCACTGGAAGGCTAAGAACAGTACCGCGTCGCATGGCACTTTCAGTAAAAAATCCTAGGGTAATTGGCCCAACGTATTACGAGCGTCTACCCGCCAAACTGCGAACTGAATCATCTGACGAAACATTCAAACGTCAGCTGAGAATCTTTTTATTAGAGCATCCATTGTATTCTGTATGTGAGTATATGGACATATAATATATTTGAAATGGTTAATTTAATTTAAATTGTTTTATAATATCATAATGTTCTGGTTTTATTTTGACGATCATTACGAGATACGAGTATCAATATCAATATTTATATTCCCTATTTTGACTTTATCATGAAAGTAATTGTAAAAAAAATAAAAAAAAAAAAAAAAAAAAAAAAAAAAAAAAAAAAAAAAAAAAAAAAAAAAAAAAAAAAAATATATATATATATGTCCATATGAATGTTGTATTGTACCTGTGATTTCATTCAATTAATATTCATTATTTGACGATCATTAAATAAATTCGTGTAAATTAGCTTAAAGTTAACTTATAATGTAAACTTATTTTATGAAATAAATAAATCTAAATCTAAATCTATATTAGATTACGCTGATATTACCAGCCTCGATCTCACTGAACACCAACTTAATAAGCTTGAGCGCATTCAAAACGTCTACATACGATTCATATTTGGGTTACGCAAGTATCACCATGTCTCTTATTTTCGCTCTCAGCGTAAGTGGCTCCCTATTCGTTATCGTCGTAATTCACGTCCTGACCCCTGACCCTTCTATATAATGTTCTGTTTCACCCCGCTGCACCCCGCTACCTCAAATTCAGTATACCTCATTCAGTTTTTTTAATTCGGCCAGGGGACCGATTTTTGACTTTCGAGCGCTCGACTCTTTCACTCGAAAAGTGTCTAAAATTATGAAATGCTATTTTGAACGACGATAGAAAATTTAAAAACGTGCGGTATTGACCACTCGTATTCAATTCTATCGGTAGAAAGTAAGTGCCTGTGATTATGACCCTACAATAGCATTTACTTTTATTTAATTTTCGAGCGCTCGAAAGTCAAAAATCGGACCCCAAGTCATCCCAATACCAAATTACAGGTTCAGTTAATACATTTTGACATGTCAGTGCGAATAATAACAATAAATTAATTTACAATCATATAAATATCTCTTGAACACTATAACAGCATCTGGCTAACAAGAAGCTTTTCAATTCTCGTTTAAAGATAGACCAATCCGTAATGACCTCTAGCTCGGTAGGCAATTTATTAAATAACGTGACAGCCTGGTACCTAGCACAATGCTTCACAACCCTGAGTCCTGGATAGAAACTGTGTGCAACATTTTTCGTACGTGTAGCTAGCCGCAATTCTATATCCTCACATGTGACACTTCTTGACTGTGACTTAACAAATTCGGTAAGAAGAATAAAAACGTACAAGCAGGGCACTGTGAGAATGCCCAGTCTTAAAAAATGATCGCGACACGACGACCATGGAGGAGTGCGTGTCATCGTACGAATCGCTCTTTTTTGGGCAACAAAGGCTCTATTGATATTATATTTAAAACTATTGCCCCAGCACTTAATACTATATCGCAATTTCGACTCAACTAATGCGAAATACACTACTTTAAGTTGATCCAAGCTCATTTCGTCTCTAAGGCTTCTCAAAGCATAGCAAGCAGAGTTCACTGAGTTTTCTATTGCTTCTTCAATTGAGATTCGAATCAATGTAGATTCCGAGAAATTTGACATGATCTAATGGGCTCGCAACGCAATTAATATTGAAACCAACTTCAACTCTATCATTTTTCTTAGAATTCGGTTTAAAAAGCATAATTTGAGTTATTACTATTAAGACTAAGGTTTTTGCTGGAGAACCATTTATGAAAGGTCAATAAAGCTTTATCCGTGACTATATTAAGTTCATCCATATTGCCGCCAGAGATTACTGCGTTCGTGTCGTCAGCATAGACGACCACAGAGCAGTCAGGGACACTACCACATACGTAATTAACCAAGTCGTTAATGAAAATTAAAAAAAGTATTGGGCCCAAAATGGACCCTTGCGGTCCACCTCTCCCAACCCGGACTCGCTTAGATCTGATAGGCACACCAGACCCTACTGGACCAGATTCAGTGTTATTGAGCTCCACGTATTGGTTTCTGTTTTGAAGATAACTGCGAATGAGATGGTGTGCTTTTCCTCTAATCCCATAGAATTCCAATTTACTTAAAAGTATCAAGTGATCTACTGTATCAAAAGCCGAACTCAAGTCAAGAAAGAGTCCTATAACTCTTTTTTTCTCATGCAGTTTAGTCACAATATCATCAATTAGAGTATCGATTGCATTTATAGTACCCAAACCCCTTTGGAATCCAAACTGTCTAGGGTCAATTATGTCGTTAACCTGAAGATGCCCTAGAATACGTGATTTAATAAGCTTTTCAAAAATCTTCGAGATCACCAGTAGAAGAGCTATTGGGCGATAATTTTTTGGGTCATTTTTTAACCCTTTTTTATACACAGGAATAATCTTGGCCACTTTTAGCTGATCCGGAAAAACAGAGCGATCAAAACATTCGTTAAAAAGAATTGCAAACGGTTCCGCCAATAAGTCAATACAATTCTTAATAATTGAAGTAGGCATCTCATCATAGCCACACGACTTTTTGTTTTTCATGGATTGAACTGTTTTAAGTACCTCAAGCGATGTAAATGGTGTCCAAACTATGTGGCATTATGATATTTCATGTTATGGAGCTTTAGGCAATGTATTGCTTCGTCTAAGTCAGCTGTATTTGAGGCAATACCTCAGGCATCTGAGTTGTAGTGGTATCCCAAATAATTTTCGTTTATTACCCATTTCTATAAAAAGTTATATCACTTTAGTGCTTTGTGAAACAATAAAATAAATAAACTTACTTAACATGTAAAATTACTTACCAAGTATTAATCAGTAGCGGACGCACTACAGCTGGTCAGGCGCGTGTCGGGTACGCTCGGTCACCGACCTTTGGGCAGCGACGAGAGCGATACGTCCGTTCTTTGGGAAGGCCCGGCGCGTAATGAATTGAACAACGTTTTCGCTCACGGCTTTATAGTGGTTTTTAAATAATGGGCTAAATTAACTGGGTCACCCATAAGCGTAAAAAAAAATCACGTAATATTAACCAAGTGCTGTAGTTTTATAATAAAATGTTTGATTTCCAAAACATCATCAAATACGTGAATAAAAAAATGTTTTAACTAACCGAATTAGACATTATGTAGTGCTATTTTTTAATAGGAAAAACCAATATTTTAGAACAAGTGCGATTGGTATGTACTAATAGAGTATATATTCCATTGTAAAAGGCAAACATTGATACATTTTTGAAAGTTTAAAATGGAAATATTCTACCTGAAAGATAGCTCTGACGCGTATTTTTGCAAAACACTCCGACGAAAACCTGGTTGTTTTAAATAACCATTTATATAAATAGAATTATAGTAATGGTATGGTCTAGAATAAGAGTTTATCTATACAAAACAGTAGTTTACTTTAACAATGCAATCATTTGAACGAAACTATGGCATTTGAAAAAGCCTTACGTTAGCTAAAATACGAACTTTTTGTTTGCACGCTCTTAAGGGATGATTTCTGATATAAAAACTATCCTATATCCTTCCAAGGGTCTCAACTCATCTGTACGAAAAATTTCATCTAAATTCGTTCACGGATTAAGCGTAAAAGGTAACAGTGCGATGAGTTCATTACTTTAAATTGCAAAATTTCAATTGAAAACTCCGTTTTTACAAATATAATATCTTAAGAATCATCAACAGACGATTCTGCTTAAATTGTATATTTTTTCATAATGTAGGTACCTATTAAAGAAAGCTACATGATTGGAAATTTGTGCTTAAATCCGTCCAGTAGTTTTACTCACGTTATTTCGGGCTACCTGTATAGTTTTGAAAGCAAACTTATCTAATGCTAAAAGACGGAGAACTTTCCATCTCCATCCACCGTCCCCATTTAACGGTGTTAGAGAATAAATTATTTTGATTAAGCCCTTTTACCCCCTTATTTCACCCCTTTAGGGGGCAAATAGATCTACATATTATAAAAGAAACCTGCTGTCCTGCTTTCATGTTTCTAGCCACAGTTTAATATAAAAAATCACACATTACTTAGGTATGTGAACTTTCAACCCCTATCTTAACCCCTTCAAAGGATGAATTAGAAAAAAATCCCTTATCAATGTTTTTGACTGTAAATTAGGAACTTGTGACCGAAGTTTTTAATGGCTAACTTTAAAAACGACATGTTTCTCATACAAACTTTCAACTCTTTTTAACCCCCTTAGGGGATGATTTTTTATAGCAAAGTTAAATCATTTGTTTGGCTTTTTAGTAAGAAACTTTGATAGAAAGATTCAAGTCTATAACTTTCAAAATGAACGGTTTCCATACAACGGTTCGACCCCTATTTCACCCCCTTAAGGGTTGAATTTCGAAAAATACTTTCTTAGTACACGTCCACGTTCTGTAAAGAATATATGTTCCAAATTACATGCTTATATCGTTAGCGGTTTAGGCTGTGCGCTGTCTGTCAATAGATTAGTAACGAAGAGTTTTATATATATAGATAACAATAGACTGGTATAAATTGGAAAAGCCACACAAAATATTAAAAACAAAATGTCAAAATTTCTATACGCGCTGAGCGTGCTAAAAATGATACTGATTTTAAGTGCGCATTATCAGCACATTACGCATACGCATACGCATGGCTCCGATACGCTGCGGTGCTGCGCTGCGGGGAGATAGCACCGAGGCGCGACAACTGTCTGTGATGCAAAAAAAGTGTATTCGCATGTTAGCCAATGTACGTATCCCAAACAGTTGCCGCCCACACTTTGTAAAGTATAGGCTGTTAATGTGTTGCCCCGCGTCTATATACTGCAAGCGGCGCTTTTTGTACGCGATAATAACTTGTTCCAAATGAAACCGGAAAAGCAAAGAACTAGAGACCAATATAGGAAAAATGTTACTACTCCGATTGGATTTTTTAAATGATGAGTTTAAAATGTAATTATATTTTTATTTAATCTTACATGTATGCATAACAAATTGTAAAGAGCTAAAATGCTATGTACTGACATGACTAAACAATTAAATAAACAATAAACAATAAAAAATAAATAAACAAGTATTTATGTAGGAATTTATGTATGTTTATTTGTATGCTTTATGTGTGTATGTTTATTTGTATGCTTTATGTGTGTATGTTTATTTGTATGCTTTATGTGTGTATGTTTATTATTGATGTAATTGTGTATGTTGTAAGTTCGTTTACTTCCAATTTTGCCACCTACCTATTTTTTAATTTTTTTGTTGCTATTTCTCCGCTACTTAAAGGTTGTCTGGGAGGGATTGCTCTTTAGCGATAAGACCGCCTGTTGTTAACATCTATTTTTTTTAAGTTATGTCTATTTGGTTCATGTTTTGTGGTGTACAATAAAGAGCATTTGTATTGTATTCTAATGAATGTAGTCCTAAAGATCACCTCACCTGTCTTGTGCTCTGGGACGATTGCAGGCATCACCGCCACTCGAGAGCCACGGCAGTCTTGAACTGTGTCAGCGGTAAACAGGAAGCTCGCTAAGGTAATGGTCGCTACAACACGCTAAGGTAAATGCGCAGCGAACACGGCGAGCACAAACAAACGGTTTGCATATTCATGAATATTCATCACCCCGCAAAAATTGTGTTCCGTTCACATGTGTACTTATATCTTATTTGATTTGTAGGATTGGTTGGTAATGTTCAATTAGTTTAGCAATTTGATGACACAAACCCATTTGCAATGATCCCCAGTTATTATAGTAACTACCTACGCTGACTGTGACTGAAAGAACCGCATTCATCAGAAAAGTATTTCTAATAAATTCAATGAACATCCAGGTATTTTGAAGCGGCGGCTTCTTTGTTTGTAAACTTGTGAAGTTCAAAGCTTAGTACGTCACATTTGTATTTTAACGAAACCACAGTTTTGATGAATATCCACCATAACATACCCACAACAAATACATATCTATCAACCTATCTATCAACTAATAAACAAATGATACCGAACCAAGACCATATTACAAACATTAATATTCTGAAAAGGAATTTGTGATTGTCCGAGTTTTCTGATTCGCTTCTTCACGAATGTCATTAATCATTATACTCGTAATCCTGTCAGGTATTATTTGGAATGATGCCGTCGGAGCGTGCGCGGGAGTCTGACCAGAGGCAACAAACACCATTGTACAGAACGAACAATCTTCGTATAGTTCAACACGATTACCATTTCCGGTGTTTGCGTATTTGTGCCATTTTAGGATAATTTAGTTTTATATCCACTTCGGGACAAAAAGTTTTAATAAGATTTATTAAATGTATGTAAAAAAAAAAGTAGAAGATCTTCCTACCTGCGAGTTTTGCTAAAAATTCGATTCTGTTCAAATACTTACACTGGAAGGAGAGGTCGGGTTAGGAAGTGTAGTCACGCGCGTGCTCTCGCGCCGCCACCACGCCGTGACACTACGAGCAAATGGCAGAGCTTATGGTAGTATGTATATCCAAACAAAAACATAAATGTGAAATGAGAGCCAAGTCCAATATTATGATATAATATGCCTTGGTTGTTGACTTCAACGATAAAAGAAGTGAGATCTAAATGGGTGCCAAGTTCAAAGGTTTGTCCTGAAATCCATTTATACCAGCATAAAATATTGTATAACAACTTACGATATAATTTCTCGTTATAACTTAGGATAATATATTTAAGCCTAAGGTCTTACTTGGCTAGTTCTCATGTAATACGATTTTTTATTAAGTAACTACTAAAACAGTCATGGAAGAGCCCAATGTTCGATGGCAAGTTTCTACCAGCAAGCCAAATTTTCGGAAGAATACAATAAGAACTTCCAGCTTTAGAACTGGAAGGCTGTAATATAATTCGTATATGAGAACTAGCCAAGTCAGACCTTAGGCTTAAATATATTATCCTAAGTTATAAGGAGAAATTATATCGTTCAGGTTGGTTCAGGTTTTTTGGTTCAGGACTGACCTTTGAACTTGGCACCCATTTAGATCTCACTTCTTTTGTCGTTGAAGTCAACAACCAAGGCATATTATATCATAATATTGGACTTGGCTCTCATTTCACATTTATGTTTTTGTTTGGATATCATTACTATTTGTACAGAAATTATAAGTCGGTACTTATTCATAATAAAATTAATAACAATTGGTTTTTGTTAAACTAAGTACTGTATTTTCCTACGCTAACGTGGTATAATTATATTTTTTGTGTTATTTTCAATATTTTCTTGTACCTTTGAAATGTTCAAGTGAATTGCCCATTTAGTATCAGGATTTTTTTAATAAAAGTGCGGAATTACTTGTTCGCAACACAAATATTGTAATTTGTATCCTACGACGATCTACCTAAATACCTAAAACAATAAACAACCAAATGTATGTTATGCCAACTAAAACATTATACAACATGAAAGTAGGCGTTTTGAAAAATGTCATTATAAAACACAGACCACATGTTGAGTTGGTAACTGTTAAGTTGGCAAATAAAACAAATAAATTTGTTAAGTTGGGAAATTAACGTTCGGCTAAATAAAATTACGCGAAACGTGAGTTGGGAAGTGATAATCGGCCATACAATTTTCGGCAATAAATAAGAGAACCCGTGGAACTGTCTTGGCTTGTTACTACACCCATTCTAAAAGTTGGTCGTTTTTTTGCCTCATATTTACAGTTAATTCCTCATAACAAAATAGATCTTTCCATAAATTTGGAGCACTAAGGGATCCTAAACATTTAAGGACATCAGACGACGTCAAGTTTTCTAACGGCGACAGTTGTCTCACTGGAGGCAGTTGGAGCAGATCGCCAAACACTATATGAATCTTGCCGAACCATCCGTCGTCAGCGTCACCGGTATCATATATTTCTGTTAAGCGAAGATGGATGTACATTGATGTTATATTGGAAATCATAGACACTTCATCAATTATTAAAAGTACTACATCTTGTAAGTCACATCTTAAAACTTTTAGTACTTGGTGTGATCAGGAAGTGTACTTGGGCCAATTTCATTTATTTATTTATTTATTTAATGAAGAAACAAACAGTCGTTTACAGAAATTAATTCTTAAACTATCGCTTACATCGTAGACCTGGAGTTTCCTTATTTTATAAACATAAGCATATTACCAACATACATTATCAACAAACTTAAGTATCAGCTTCATGATAATAAATGACTTAAAAGTTTAACTTGCTTTTGTAACTAAGTAATCAAATTCTAATATTTAATATGACAGCTTATAGTCAGATTGTGATAAACCCATTCGTAAGTATATGTACATAACAGTTAAGTGATTGATCATATTATTATATAGACTATTGTTACTGGAAAGCATGTTTTAATGACTTAATAGAACAATTAAACAGATCAATGTCTTTAAGTCTTTCATCCTGGTTAAACAGTTTACATACACGTCTTATAAACAGCATATTTTGTGCATAACAAGTTCGATTGCGGGGAATCGAAAATAAGAATTTCTTTTGACATTGGCGCTGACGTCTACAAGGTACCCTTAAGGCTTGTATACCCGCTAAAGTCCTTGAGCGTATGGGCGGAGCCTCGACCCTCTCCCCGCGCAAGTCGCACGAGTCGCTGTCGTTTATTAAGCGTTACAAAGATTAAGTTAGGTAAGATTACAGACGCGTAATCGCGCATCGTTACCAATGCAAGGGTGGATGTGGGTCGTCATGCTTAATTGAAACTTGATATTTGTCATACATAAATGACATAATTGATTAAGTTCAAAAATTATATTCCTACTATTATAATACTATTTACTTACGATTACTGTAGTTCCGTCAGCACGGCTAGCACGAGACGGCTGCGACATACTCTCGATTTTTCTCGCACTATCGGTCTCTCTCTTATTAGAACATTAGGAAAGAGAGGTACAGTGTGAGATAAATCGAGAATATGTCGCGGCCGTCTCGTGCTAGCCGTGCTAGTGAAAACGAAATTCGTTCGAATAACTCTCATTGTCGCTCGAACTAGCAAGCGCGACAGAGAGGGAGATACACGAACGAAGTTCGGTTTCGTTTCGCGGTAGGCCCTCAGCACGCCTAGCACTAGACGGCCGCGACATACTTTCGATTTTTCTCGCACTATACCTCGGTTACTAAATATTCTAATAAGAGAGAGACGGATAGTGCGAAAAAAATATAAAGGTAATAATAATAATCCATACCTACTGTTGCCCTTAGGCCATTTTTTAATGTCGCTATTAATAGGGGCCCATCTAGCAGTTAGCGAGTCACCGTCTACCAGAGATAAAATGTGAAACAGTTTTATTGGGCAGGCGTCCGATGTTTCATCCAATAGCCCAGCTACTAGTCCATCATTTTCACCCAATAACCCGTTTTATTTAGATTCCATCAACTAGCAATAGACTCTTACACCCCAGCGGGTGCTGTTTCTGTGTGCGTCCCATGACACGGGCAGAGACAGCATCCGCTTGGTGTACTCCTTGCATTTCATTAAATTGTCAAAAGGGCCTCTACGTGTTGGCTCAGAGCTCCACGCACGCCTCCCAAAGGTCCGGGACATCATTGTCCCGTGAGCGGGAAAGACATAGGTATAATCGATACTATCCATACTTCCATATCCATACTCCATAATAATATTATAAATGCGAAAGTGTGTCTGTCTGTCCGTGTAAGGTTGTTAAGTTTTAAACGAATTTTCGGTATATTTATTACGTTCTACTTCCTTGATTTGATGATGATGGCGTGTACAGTCAGCATCAGATAGTTAGTAGCATCCAAAGTAGCCAAATATATCGTAACACATTCCTTACTCCTACTTATAGTAACAAAGACTATTTCGATGAATATACGTTCCGATATATTTGGCTAACTTGGCTGCTACTAACTATATTATGCTGACTACAGAAATCGGCCTCGGGTAAATATATACTTATAGATTAGTTGTACGTTAACCATACTTTGTTTCATATCAAATAATAACTCTGTATCGAACTTGGAGTTGGCATGCAACCCATAGGTAGGTACTTACAATATTTGCCAAGCCCACTATTTTTATTAGAACTTATTCTATTAACACTTGACAGTCATTAATACGAGCAGATAAAACAATATTGTTAGTAGGCAATAGATATTGTAAATATATTTACTAATAAAATGTCTGGTTTTAGCGATTTCCCAATTTTGATACTGTTTAGATATTTGATACTTTGATAGAATAGGTATTTACTTGTGTATTCTTTTTCCTCTTCTCTTGTAAAATTTCTTGATATTACGTATTTTCCTCCTGCGCTTATTTAACCCCAAAGACCCAAAATAATTATTGAAAAATTTGTGAGACCTAAGCTAAGACGTAGGTCGTAGACGTAGGTTGTAGTAACATACAAACTTACGATACTTGAGTTAGTAGTAACTCTAGTATCGTAAGTTTGTATGTTACTAACAATCTATGGGCAAACTGGCCTAAAATAAAGAATTTATTATTATTATATTAATAATATTATATTATTATTATTATTATTACCCGTGTGGTGTCGGGTTAGAATAGCACCACCCCCTTTCTTCCCGTGGGGGTTGTAAGAGTCGACTAAGGGAACGGGGTTGAAGTGTGTTGTGGGCGATGGGCTAGCAACCTGTCACTGCTATATCACATTTTGTCGATCTTTTATACCCACATTTATGCTAACAGTGGCACTGGACACAGGTTTCATGTGCTCTGCCTACCCCTTTTAGGGATAAAGGCGTGTATGTATGTATGTATTATTGTTATTATTATTATTTCCCATCTTGAACTAAAAACAAAATCTTACCTATACCTACGTAAATGTTAATTAGGTACAAATGCCAACACAGTTAACTGACCATCCTGTATTTATACAAGAACCTTATTACAATGCACATAAAGTGCACGGATGGTCAGTCAGCTGTCTTGTCTATAGTACCTACTACTTTACAAATCACGAAATAGATTGTCCACTCTATGCAACAAAATTATCTGTCACTAAAAACTAAACTATACGCAAATGTTTATTAGTTACCTACTATACGAATCACAAAACGGATTGTCCACTCTATGCAACAAATATAGTCCACAATTTCGACAAATATTTAAAAATTTCGGCGCAGCGCAAATTGACACAGGTCCGTCATGCAACGTGTCTCGTCCCGCACTGACCGTATGGACGAAAACGGGGAGGCGTAGGAACTTTGGCGGAATATTTCAGAAAACGAGATATTTTTTTAAGAAAATTAAGAAAGTAAGAAAATGATGCTCTTGTTCATTATTGTATGAAGAAAGTTATAAAATTTCATATTATTCTGATAAAAAATGGAGCAGTAAAATGGTTACAAGTGAAAAAATAGGGGTGACTTTAGATTTCTTTTTCTCTAATTTTTATTGTTAAAATGGATTTCTACGAAAACTATGACCCGTCGCATATCTTGCAGATTATGATATATTTTTTCCGACAGCAAAAATGTTACGTTATAATGTATAAAACGGTTACAAAACAACTCATTTTCACGAAAATTTCGAATGTGGAGCCTTAAATTGATTTGATGTAATAGTGAGGGGACATCCAACATATTAGATATGATTTTATATAATAAAAAAGAGTCTACACAATCTCTGCGGGCACGGAGTGTTTGTAATTTATGGTGAGTTAGTGAATCAGTGTAACTAGTGTACTCATAGCCAGTTCTGAAATTAAGGGCTTTAACAAAAAAAAATTGTATCCTTTCCACTCTCTCGATGTGAATATTATGATAGGGTTTCCAGACTGCACAAGCGAATTCGAGATTGCTGCGAACAAAACTATTATACAGAATTTTATAAGTGCAAGGATTTTTGAAAGCTTTCCCTACAGAAAAGAAAATACACCACCTACAGGAAAGAAGAGGATTTCCGTGCTCTACAGCCAGCTGTAGGAGCCTATGTATTGTTAGACCGTTTACATTAAAAGCGGCAATACCAGTGGGTGCAGCTACTGCAACTAACTTATTCATTCGCTTCTTAATCCATTTTTTAATTGTAATGATTAAATAACTTTTTCCCGTGCCGCCTGTAGCACTAACGCCACCCACCAGTAATTCTATTGTACGACTCATTGTACAATATAAGAAGTAATAAGATATTTATTTAAGACGATTACGTAACGAATTACCTATTATCTAGTGAATTCCCAAGAAAAATATAGTGTTATGACGGCGGGGTATTAACAGTCTCGTTGCTATAGTGACACGCCGTCAAGGTATTTCAAAATTCGCCGTGTTGACGTTACGTCATCGTATCGTAGCATCCATTTTTAATAAATATTAAGTAAGTTACGAGTAAGTGTTCCTAATAGAATCAATTAATTGAAAAATTATAATAAAATGATAAAAATTTACTAGTTTCTGATTTTGTACTTTGTATTCACCCAACTACCTATCTGGCTGCCAAATTTAAACTTTCTAGGTCATCTGGAACTGGGTTAGTTTTGATCTATCCCAGTTTTGATCTATAGGTAGGTCAGTGATAAAAATGACGATTTTTGGACGTTAATATCTAAATAACCATTTCAGGTGTGTTCATGAAATTTGGACCACATATGTATCACGCAAGTCTTAATATATGGGCCAAATTTGACATGTTTATGTGAAACAGTTTTTGATTTATGAGGGGGTCAAAAGTGGCTCCAAATGGTTCGTGTAATATTACACACGGTGCTGCTCGCCAGTTCTGTTAGCTTGAACTTGGCTTGACACGCTACCGCGTGTCTAGATAGACACACCCTTTCGTAGGTATCGTTTCAATTATGAATTAAAATGCGTAATAACTAAATGTCATGTTTAGAAATGTAATATATCAAGATTTTAAACACGACATCATCCACTTTATGTTTTATGACTATTTAGGTATAGTAAAACATATACGACCGAACATACCGCCACTTTGGGCTTATTTGCCTTTATGGTCCGTCAACTTGTACCCCAGTTTTCATAATAGTCCAGTAAATGAACTGACAACTCGTATGGAAAAAATGTCAATTTTGGAAATAATTTATAATAGCTTATTTTTTATGTGTAACGGATATATTATCAATTAAATAGTTACCCAGCGACAAAATCCGACAAAATTTCAGACATCAAAAAAATGATAAGTTAACTAACTTCTGAAAAGTCAGGAAAAATATTAATAATATTTTTGTGTTTATTTTATTTCATTTACATTTGCTCTATAATATTCAAGATAATCCGTATAAAAAAAGACAATGCATGCTTCATTGAAATCTACATAATTACTTCCGGGTGGAAAGTTTGTCGGATTCTTGAATAAATTATCTTAGAATCACATTCTCAAATGTAATCAACAAAAAAAACGCTATTATAAATTAATGTTTTTCAAAACCGTATTTTGCCTGGAGTATAAATTTTGATGTGTATTTGCGGCATCCGGGAGATCTTTCACACCGACGCATTCCGGGACTAATAAACTTAAGAGGCGGAACTCGCGTGGCGTACATTCTGCAGGAGGCTCGCCGAGTATTCCACCGACGTAACTGGTTCAGCCTTCGCTTCAAATATGCAGGGTTAACGTGGCCGCGAGACAATGGGCCGCAGACGAGCCGCGACGAGCGCGACTTACTTACTGATTCAATAAAGTGGGTTTGTCTCGGCGGCTGATTGTGCGCCGTATCGGACGTGTTCATTAGCATCTACATTCGAGGTATTCTCGATCCGCGACTCGCGACGGCGCCTGAATATGCATGGCGTCGCCGATGAATGGGCGGTAAATTAAATAAAAAATTCCCGCCGCGCGCGGCTCTAATTCTCCGTGAAGACGCCGAGCGCGGACTTATTATATTTCAGTGAATAATTGAATTTTTCGCTGTCATCGTCCATCCCGGTCTCCGCCGAGGCTAAAACAAAACGTCCTAGATTATACACAAATTGTATAGGCCTCTGCTAAATAAGATATGAAACGGAGCCGTATCGCCCCAAGTCGAGGAAATGAAATGTTATTACGTTTAACGGAGCGAGCGCGCCGGGATCAGGTAGGTACTCAGGTGGCTTGCCGGCGCAGCTCTTACAAACGAGTCGAGCCGAGCTATTTACATTGCCATCATAGGTTTTTCGTCTTCCATATTGTTTACATAACTTTTTATAAAACGTTTTGTAAGGTAGGTTAAACACATAGTGGACGATGGCAACAATTCTAAATATAAGAATAATACTTAGTATAGGGTTTCAAAGGTACAGTGCGAAACGAGATTTGTTCGACCAGAGACTCGGTTCCGCGTGTGCTCGGTTTGGTTCAATAAAATTGATGCGTTCCGTCTGTTAGGTGGAGGTGTAGCAATTGCGGCATAAACCTAATCTAGATTTGATTCAAATAGAGAATAATTTAGTTGGCCAGGGTAGCAGTCTGTGCCAAGATACGTTTTCATATATAGCGGCGCCCTTATTTAGGCGCAAAGCGGCGGGCGGGCGGGGCGGACTGATTGTGAGATGGCACGTTATACTGTCTTAATATATCAGCGGAAAGAGTTATTCGGCAGGATGTGTGATTTATGGAGCCGGCGGCGAGCGGTGAAGGGGAGTGTCAACAGCGGCGGTAATGCGATAGTCGTGTCAGTACCCCGCTCCCCCACCCCTCACTAGACACGACGCGAAAAACTCCGAGCCAGCACTACACGCACGACACAGCCGCGGGCCCGCGCACTAGCCACCGCATTCTCGACCTTACGGGTGGCTGGCTTGTCCGAAATTTGTTTCTAAATCGAGTTGTTTTCAGAGAAATCATCATATTTTAAGAGGCCGCAGTAAGCTCGGCCGAATTTCGCCTTCCCATACAAACGTAGTTATGCTCTCATTTTTAAACTACCTGTTGGATTGTGACGAAACTTTGCATATACAATGACATGAGGTATATCTATGTCTGTAATCCTACTAATATTATAAATGCGAAAGTTTAGATGTTTGGATGTTTGTTACTCAATCACGCTTAAACGGCTGAACCGATTTGAATGAAATAGTTTATAGCCTGGATTAAAATATAGGATAGTTTTTATCCCGGGTCCACGCGGACGAAGTCGCGGGCGGAAGCTAGTTAGTTTATAAAACAAACGAAATACAGTAAAAACAAGTTTTGTATGGAAAAATTAAATTAGCTGTATTTTTTTACTATGGTATCTGAAGCTACATAAATTAATTACAGACATAGATATACCTCATGTCATTGTGCATGCAAAGTTTCGTTACAATCCAAGACGTCGTTTTAAAATGAGAGCGTAACTACGTTTGTATGGAGAGTCGAGCTTACTGCGGACTCTTAATTAGTAAAAAAGATAAACGTTTGATGTAGTGACTTTTTTGGACAAAAAAAAATATTTATTACTTTTTTCGATAAAAAAAAAACAGAAGTATCGACGATTTTAAAAGTAAGTATTTTAAGTTGTATGCGACTTGGGGGAACGCAATCTTTATGAAAATTTTACATTATATTTACTAAACGAGTTTATAGCGATATTATTGGGTAGATTTATTATATTACTTTGTTTTTTTTACTTATATAAAATATAAACAGTGCTCCCGGGAATTTCCGTTAACTTCGGCATATTGCAGAGTTAATTCACAGAAACAAATTAGTATAATTATTTCTTGCTTACAAAAAAAGAACGAAGAACAGCAAAAGAAACTTAACATGTATAAACAGCTTTTGACTGAAACGCCACCTTCAGTAAAAACAACGCCTTTGAAAAAACGTAAATATAGGAACATACAAATGAGTTCACCTCCTTCCAAACCTGAAGTATCGAAGGATAAACAACCTAACGCAGTAAACAAAATTAATAATGAGACTACTATTTCACCAAATGAAATGTCTCAGCATGACCGGTCACAAGAGAAAATCAAACAAGCAGAAACAGGTAATGAACAAAATAAAAAAACACAAAAGGCAGTGTTGAGGCGTAATAAATTAATCATACTCAGTAGTAATAAAGAAAACAACATTACAAAAATTATTAGTAACGAGACCTCGCTTCAAAACTGGGAGTACTGTCATTACATTACACCAGGAGGAGAAATAAGAAATTTACTAGAAAACATTAAAAATAAACTATCCAATCTAACAAGTAGTGACTACTGTGTGATTATAATTGGAGAAGAAGATTTTGAACGAAACACAAATAATCAAGGAATAATTCACCTCATAAATAAGACGCTAAATCCTATAACACACACAAATATAATTATAGCCTGCCCAACCTACGTTTGTGGAAAACCAATATACAATTCAAAGGTGGAGGATTTCAACTCTTTACTGCTCAGCAATATACCTTTTCACAAACGGCACTACTCTTTCGACTCAAACCTAGACTTATCTGTAGAAATGTTTTCTACAAAAACCGGAAAAATTAAAGACAGCGGTATAGGAAATATCATACGCCATATTGGAAATTTCGTAGCTTGGAATATAATATCTGATATACAAATCAATAGCGGACACAAAGTAAGTAGAATTACACACAGAAAAATATCAGACTACTATAAAACAAAAACACATTATATAAAACCTAAACAAGCTAAACAAAGCAACATTCTGGACTACTTCAAACCAAAGGCACTGCAAAAAATCCCAGAACCAGTAACAGATCTTCAAAGTGAAGCAGAAAAAGACATTAACAATACATTTTTTTTTCGCGTCCCAGAAAACAATGAAATTGAGTAACATGGTAATTCTACATCAAAACATTGCTGGGATTCTAAATAAGAAAGAAAATCTAGAGGCAGCGTTAGATGAAATGCTGATTACGGGAAATGAAGTGGATGTCATATGCTTAGCGGAGCACTTTATAAAAAAGGGTGAACATACAAATTTAAACATTGTAAACTTTAATGTATCAGCCATTCACTGTCGGAATACAAGAAGAGGTGGCGCGTGTATTCTAGTAAGAAAAGGTTTAGACTATAAGGAACAAATAGATTTTAAGGAACTATCTGTTAATCTTGTATTTGAATGTTGTGCCGTACATCTACTAAAGGATAACATAGTAGTTGTTTGTATATATAGAGTGCCAAACAGTGCTAATTTAATTGAATTTATGCATAAAAAATGCGTTAAAATTATGCAACTCGTTTAAGAAAAGGTTCGTAATTTGCGGTGACTTCAACATCAACATGATGCAAGACACTAAAATATCCCGAGAATTTGAAAACCTACTACTTAGTTACAATCTAAAAGTGGAATTTAAACAAACCACAAGACTAGCAAGTGGGACTTGTGTAGATAATATAATCCACAATATTCGAGGGTGCCAAAGTAAAGTTCTACATCTGAACCTATCAGATCATTCGGCGCAAATTCTAAAAGTCTCCGTTAAAAATAAAGATACTCTCGACACATGGTTTATTAAAAGACGAGATTATTGTAAAGAAAACTTATTTAAATTTCAGAATTGTTTAGAAACTCTCACGTTTTCTGATGTTTACGAGAGTGAAGACTGTAATACTGCATACAATAATTTTTATGATACTTTTAAATTGTTCTATGACTTATGCTTCCCATTTAAACTAGTAAAATGTAACACAAAACAAAAACCAGTGTGGTTAACAAATGGCATTAGGAAATCTTGTAGACAAAAAAGAATAATATACTTGCAATTCCTGAAAAATAGAAACCTGCACAGAAATCACTACTATAATTACAATAAATTGCTGAAAAAAGTAGTTACGTACTCTCAGAGACTTGAAAATTTTAACCTTACCAATAAGTCTAAGAACAAAAGTAAAGCAATATGGCGTATTATTAACCAGAGTACATACAAAAACACTAGATCAGAGATAAAACAGATGTTACAAAGGTAAAATATTACACAGCCCAGTGCATATCGCGAATGCTTTTAATAACACTTTTGTTGAACTAGCAAACACGTATTTTGAACAGGATACAGGGATCATACCTGAAAACAATATAGACACTGTTGAAAATTAAATTTTTATGCAGCCAACTTCCCCAAAAGAAATATCAATTATTATAAAGGACCTGAAAAACACACTGAGCGTCGGACACGATGAGATATGTACGAAAGTGATAAAAACGTGTTCAAATACGATAGCACAACCACTCTCGTACCTAGTTAATTTAAGTATACTTACTGGCATGTATCCAGAAAACTTAAAGGTAACAGTTGTTAAACCAGTATACAAAAAAGGCGACACAGAACGGTGTGAAAATTATCGTCCTATAGCTTTAACTTCAATCTTTTCTAAAATATTCGAAAGATCTATTTACAACAGATTAAGTAAATTCTTCGAGAAATATAACATATTAGCTAAAGAACAGTTCGGCTTTAGGAAAAATAGATCCACTACTTTAGCTATCGTCGAATTAATGAACACGGTATCAGAATGCTTAAATACTCGTCAACCGGTCACAGCTATTTTCATGGACATGACGAAAGCATTTGATTTTGTCTGCCATAAGTTGTTACTAAAAAAAATATATAAATATGGAGTACGAGGGACCGCTTTCGACCTCATAAAATCTTATTTAGAAAATAGGATATAGTACACAGTTATAACTCGCATTGATAAAAAAAGCAAAACAGAACTTGTCTCGAACTCGATAAATAGAACAGTAGAACGAGGAGTACCGCAGGGAAGTATATTGGGACCTTTGTTGTTCTTACTATTTAACAACGACTTGCCCAACATAACTAACAATCGTACTGTTTTATTTGCTGATGATACAACTATCTTAGTTACAGGAAATGACAGCGGTACCTATCAGGACAGAATAAACTTGGCACTAAACAATGTTATGAAATGGTTCACTACGAATCAACTCATTGTTAACTTAAGTAAAACAAAATTTATGCAGTTCTACCTGCCACAGTCAAAACCAAAAGAGATTGTACTAAAATATGAGGATGTTCCATGACAAGAAGTAACAGAAATTAAATTTCTTGGGCTGACGTTAGACTGTCATGGAAGCTGGAAAACACATACAAATAATCTTTGTAAAAACCTTAGTAAATATGTTTATGCTCTTAGGAAAATCTCAATGATGTCTTCCCAAAATACTGCGCTCTGTGCGTATCACGGCCAAGTATCCTCTATCCTGAGATATGGTTTACTGCTCTGGGGTTATTCTTGTAATAAAAAAGATGTATTTATTCTACAAAAGAAATGTGTTCGATCTATTGCAAGAGCAAAACATACAGATAGTAGCAAGCCTTTATTCAATAAACTTGGTACCTTAACTCTCCCCTCTATGTTTATATTGGAAGCTTGCCTATTTGTTAAAGAAAATTTAAATCTCTAGGAAAATAGAAAAAAACCTGCCCCGAAACCATCAAAATAAATATGAGATACTCCCAAAAATCGCTGTAAAAACTGCCTATTATAATAAAAGCTTATATGTAATGGCTGCTAAGTTATTAATAAATTACCTGACTCAATTAAAAATCAGGGTGTAAAGGCGTTTAAAAAAATATTTGATTCAAATATTGAAAAAGAGGATGCCTTACAATATAAACGATTTTTTTCGATATAGATTTGTATACAACTTAGCAATATGGTAGCACTTGCCTTATTTTTTCTTCTTAGGTAAAGCTAGGCTAAAAATTAAAAATGTGTTAATTAAGATTTAGACTTAAGTAAACTAATATTGTACGCCTGACAGGCAAATTATAGTGATTCTTTTAAAATACATACTGTAACCTATACTATAACACCTATAATTATGCAATAAATGAATTCTATTCTATTCTATTCTTGAAAAAAAAAAACTTTTTCTTATACAAAATAATTTTATGTAGCATTAACGGTTATTGTCTTACTTATTGTACAAGGGTCTTGAAACAAATGAAATAAAAAATAAGTACCACCGAGTCAGTTCGTGCCTAATATCGAACGAATTCGCTTTGTAAACCTCCTTGTAGTGTATAGGAACCTTACAAAGTTTAAAAAGCTGTTATGACGTCACAGTTAAGAGCCACTTACACTGGTTAAATCTGCGAAACTGATTAAATTAAAATATTGAATATCTTGATAACAAGAAGAGTTAAGATACTACTGTCTTGGAGAAATTAACTTTATTTGATCTAAACTATGCCCCCTTGCAATTAACGGAAATTATCAAAAACACGTAGTATACGTGAAAAACAGATCGCGCGCACCGCGGCAGTGCCGCCAGTAGCCAGCCGGACGTCATCGAGGGAGGAGCTATGCTATTTTTGCTTGCGGCCACATTTTTGATACAGTATATGTTTAGTAGCAGTAACCAATATCTGGCCCTTTAGGAGAGCGCGATGCCTACTATCCCTGAGCGCACTGGTCATATGTAGTTTGTTAAGTAATATGCTAGAGTAGTAGTCGATATGTACCACATGATCACCAAACGAATTGTTATACTTACGTTACGTACCTACTTCATTGAATTAATGCTACACACTTGAATACGATTATTTAAATGTTTGCTATACGGAACTATACGTGCTACGTAAATTGGAGTGTAAAGTTCCGTAATTTCTTTAAGATAAGTACCTTGATTCTTCAGAGTTACAAGCCTGCCCATGAACTTCCCGGTATTATTTAAATAATTCGCAGTCTTTATGATGATTGATGCATTTTCTCATTAGTGCCTAGTTTTTAGGGTTCCGTAGTCGACTAGGAACCCTTATAGTTTCGCTTTGTCTGTCCGTCCGTCCGGGGATAATCTCAGTAACCGTTAGCACTAGAAAGCTGAAATTTGGTACTAATATGTATATCAATCACGCCGACAGTGGTAAAATAAAGTGTTTTCTTTTTATTAGGGTACCTCCCCTATACGTAACGTGGGGAGTGTTTTTTTTCTTCATTTCAACCCTAACGTGTGATATATTGTTGGATAGGTATTTAAAAATGAATAGGGGTTTGCTAAAATCATTTTTTGATAATGTTAATATTTTCGGAGATAATCGCTCCAGAAGTAAAACAAAATGTGTCCTCCCCCTCTAACTTTTTAACCATAAGTTTTAAAAATATGAAACAATCTCAAAAGTAGAACTTTATAAAAAAAATCTAGGAAAATTATTTTGAACTTGATAGGTTGAATAGTTTTTGAAAAAAAATCAAAATAATTTCTAAACTATGTTTGTAACTTAACCGTATAAGCAGGTGTTTATTGTACCTGTAATTTCTACAAAATCACAATGAAATGACGAGCTTTCAAATAAAGTAAAAAAACGGTGAAAATCGGATCACGCGACAAAGAATTATCCCATAAAAATCATCTTCCATACTTTAAACTCGCGCGCAATAGTTTACTTAATTTGCCGATAGATGTCGCTGTACGCGGAACGCTTACATTGTACATGGCGCTGTTAAGATTTTTCCTGATTTAATGGGGCCCATACATTAGGTCGAAAATTTGTCGTGCTCGAATTGTCTTAGTTGTCTTTAGTCGTTCGTTGTCTAATAATAAAATTGTTCGCTAAGTATTGCTTGTAATCTTGTATTGTGTCTGTCTATAATACATGGTCGATTTGATTTGGGAATTTGAACTCTCTTGCTCATACATTCGGTTCACGGAACGGGCTACGGAACCCTACACTGAGCGTGGCCCGACACGCTCTTGGCCGGATTTTTTAAATGTATGTGGTCTATTGTGGATATAAAAAAAGCATTTTTTTCTGGAATGTCCATTTCAATATTACCAGAACGTACAATTACACGGAGCCTATTTTCTTGGTCGTTAGTACTTGAAGGATGATGAAGCTCCGAGACGGAGTTCAGCATCAGTAGTGGAATGAAGCCGTACCTCATGTATTTGGCATCATTCAAATCCGTTCAGCCGTTTAGGCGTGTTAGTGTAACAAACATGGTTACCTATCTGAAACACTAAACTTTTTTGTGCTTTTTAGGGTTCCGTAGCCAACAAGGAACTTTTATAGTTTCGCCATGTCCGCTTGGCCGTCCGTCCGTCCGCCTTCGGCTTATCTCAGTAACCATTACTACTAGAAAACTTTAATTCGGCATGGGTATATAAATCAATCACGCCCGCAGCACGTCGATGTAACTAAGACCAGACAGGCAACTACGGAAGCCTACACTGTACGTGGCCCGACACGCGCTTGGCCGGCATTTTCATTTTGGCATTACTCGTAAACCTTCGTTTCACTTTTTTTCGTTTTTCCGACACTTCACTTCGAACGTTAACAGCTGGTTCTTTTATGGTTTCGCTTTTGTAATTGTTTGACATTTTTGACAAATCAATTCATGAATGATTGGTATACCCGTTATATCATTATTCTGACGTAGGGATTCCGTGGATAATTTGTTCGTGTTTTATGAATGAATGAATGAATTTTATTTATTTTATTTTTATTTTATTTATTTAAGGAACAGTTACAACTTACAAACTAAGCATATCTTATCATCACATGCGTTTACACAAAATTCATATTTGCAAGTTAACAACAACTGTCCACATCACTTACAAAAATGTCTATTTAAGGCGCACGGATATACAATGTGAGATAATATAATACTGTAATACTACTGCTAAAATTTTAAAGGTATTGCACTATTAAAAGCTAAAGTTGCATTGGCTTTAAATATATGGAGGGACACTGAAAATAAGTCGCATTTTGAGCAAATATCATTAAATGTGCGACACATACGGATAGTGGGACAATTTGCAGAGACGTTGTTATTGGCAAGAGGACAGGCAAACAATCGCGGATGGCGGACAGGTCTATTACTCCATTTAAAATTAAATTCATGAATAATATCGGCATCTACTAGGAAATTTACAATTTTGAATAAGAGTGTAACATCTGCAAGTTTTCGCCTATTGTTTAAGGTATTAAGTTTGAAAAACTCTAGTCTAGCTTCATAATTGGGGAGAGATCTACGTTTACCCATTTTCATAGAAGGAAATCTAAGTGCACGAGCTTGGACAGCTTCCAGTTTCTGGTCGTGGATGGAATAAATGGGGTTCCATATCGAAGAGTTGTATTCGAGGATGCTTCTTACGAGAGATTTGTACAGATGCAGGACTGTTTTTCCTTGTCTAAACGGCCTACTAACGCGAGTGACAAAACCAAGCATTTTATTAGCTCGGGTTATAATATGGTCGTAGTGGTGTCTGAAAGACAATTGACTGTCATATATGACATCAAGATCTCTGACTTCATCGACACGGTCTAGCGTGTGTTTACCTATTTTATAATCATATGTGACATATTTCCTATTTTTTGTAAAAGTAACACTGACATTTTTCAGTATTCAAGGGCATTTTATTATCCGTACACCATTTTTCCACAGTTTTAAGATCCGCTTGTAATAGTTGACAGTCTTGTAGGCTAGAAATTTTACGATAAATTTTTAAATCATCAGCATATGCAAGGACTTCTGAAGATATTGAATTTAACAAATCATTGATAAATATGATGAATAACAGGGGTCCCAAATTGGAACCTTGAGGCACCCAGATGACGGTTGAAAAGGAGAAGACTCATATCCATAAACAGCTACAATCTGGCTCCGATTTTGAAGATAAGATGTAAACCACCGAAGCAAACTGCCGTGAACGCCAATGGATCCAAGCTTACTGATTAAAAGGTCGTGATTGACACGATCAAAGGCTTTTGAAAAATCCGTGTAAATCGAATCGACTTGTGTTTTAACATTAAAAGCGTTAGAAATGTAACTAGTATAGTGTAAAAGATTTGTAGTTGTAGACCTCCCAGAGACGAAACCGTGTTGGCTGTTACTTAGAATAGGATAAAAGTTATAAAAAAGATTCTCGTATACTATTGACTCTAAAACTTGACTAAAACACGAGATATGTTTATAGGTCGGTAGTTACAGACATCTTGTTTATTGCCAGTTTTATGTATGGGTATAACTTCCAATCTTCCATAAGTCTGGAACTATGCCTTCTGAAATTGATTTTGAAAATAACATAAAAATTCTAATTAATATTGTAGGTAAACCTCAGGATCAGCGCCTTTATTAATGTCTAATCCCTTTAAGCGTTTCAAAATTTCGTCCTCGTCTATGTGAATTGTATAGATACTTAAATCACGGGATCCACAGAGATTACTACGCGACTGCACAGATGTGCAGACTGAAACTTGGGAATCATAGACAGAAGCGAAAAATTGTGAAAACAAATTTTCAATATCCTCCCCGTTTGATGCTGACCGGTTTCCATATTTTATACAATCAGGAATATCATTCGTTACTTTTTTATCTATAGTATACCGCCAAAATGCTTTTATATTAGTTGTGATTGAATTTTCAATAGAAGATATGTAATTTTTATAACTACTGTTAATGAGCTTTTTACATGTAATTCTCAATCTAGCAAACGTATCGAAATCACGTGGATTTCCGTATTTTTTATATCTCTGATGAAATTTAAACTTTGATTTTTTTTTTTTTTATCAACTGATTAGTATACCAAGGTGGGTACTGCTCTGTCCTGTTTTTTCCTTTTGGTGTACATTTATCGACTATTTCCCATAAATGATTATAGAAAATGTGCAGAAAATCGTTGCAATTTAAATAACTATAAGAGTCCCAATCAATTTGATTAAGGTCGCGGATGCAGGACCTAAAGTCGGTTTTTCTGAACCTATAACGTGGTGACGATTTATTATCTTTTAATAATATAGGATTTGAAATATCGACAGAAAATTCTAGGGGGTGGGGTGATGCCAATCAATCTTACTGAGAGGTTGTGGATTAGAAACATTACATTTTAAATGATCACTAGCAAAGATGAGATCCAAGACCACATTATTTTCATTAGGTACATTGTTTCTCTGATATAGGTGGCAGGTCGATAATAACTCAATAATTTTATTCGCTTTAACAGTATTATCTGTCATTCGAGGTATAAGAAAGTTATTGTTGTTTCCTTCCGCAGTCCATGTTAGTCCTGGCTGATTAAAATCTCCAATTATGATTGTTGCACTATCTAGACACGCGGTAGCGTGTCAAGCCAAGTTCAAGCTACCAGAACTGGCTAGCAGCACCGTGTGTAATATTACACGAACCATTTGAAGCCACTTTTGACCCCCTCATAAATCAAAAACTGTTTTACATAAACATGTCAAATTTGGCCCATATATTAAGACTTGCGAGATACATATGTGGTCCAAATTTCATGAACACACCTGAAATGTTTATTTAGATATTAACGTCCAAAAATCGTCATTTTTATCACTGACCTACCTATAGATCAAAACTGGGATAGATCAAAACTCTAACCCAGTTCCAGATGACCTAGAAAGTTCAAATTTGGCAGCCAGATAGGTAGTTGGGTGAATACAAAATACAAAATTAGAAACTAGTAAATTTTAATCATTTTATTATAATTTTTCAATTAATTGATTCTATTAGGAACACTTACTCGTAACTTACTTAATATTTATTAAAAATGGATGCTACGATGACGTTACGTCAACACGGCGAATTTTGAGATACCTTGACGGCGTGTCACTATAGCAACGAGACTGTTAATATCCCGCCGTCATAACACTATATTTTTCTTGGGAATTCACTAGATAATAGGTAATTCGTTACGTAATCGTCTTAAATAAATATCTTATTACTTCTTATATTGTACAATGAGTTGTACAATATAATTACTGGTGGGTGGCGTTAGTGCTACAGGCGGCACGGGAAAAAGTTATTTAATCATTACAATTAAAAAAATGGATTAAGAAGCGAATGAATAAGTTAGTTGCAGTAGCTGCACCCACTGGTATTGCCGCTTTTAATGTAAACGGTCTAACAATACATAGGCTCCTACAGCTGCCTGTAGAGCACGGAAATTGTCCCAAGTACACTTCCTTATCAGACCAAGTACTAAAAGTTTCAAGATGTGACTTAAAAGATGTAGTACTTTTAATAATTGATGAAGTGTCTATGATTTCCAATATAACATCAATGTACATCCATCTTCGCTTAACAGAAATATATGATACCGGTGACGCTGACGACGGATGGTTCGGCAAGATTCATATAGTGTTTGGCGATCTGCTCCAACTGCCTCCAGTGAGACAACTGTCGCCGTTAGAAAACTTGACGTCGTCTGATGTCCTTAAATGTTTAGGATCCCTTAGTGCTCCAAATTTATGGAAAGATCTATTTTGTTATGAGGAATTAACTGTAAATATGAGGCAAAAAAACGACCAACTTTTAGAATGGGTGTAGTAACAAGCCAAGACAGTTGCACGGGTTCTCTTATTTATTGCCGAAAATTGTATGGCCGATTATCACTTCCCAACTCACGTTTCGCGTAATTTTATTTAGCCGAACGTTCATTTCCCAACTTTTTTATTTATTTGCCAACTTAACAGTTACCAACTCAACATGTGGTCTGTGTTTTATAATGACATTTTTCAAAACGCCTACTTTCATGTTGTATAATGTTTTAGTTGTCATAAAATACATTTGGTTGTTTATTGTTTTAGGTATTTAGGTAGATCGTCGTAGGATAAAAATTACAATATTTGTGTTGCGAACAAGTATTTCCGCTCTTTTATAAAAAAAATCCTGATACTAAATGGGCAATTCACTTGAACATTTCAAAGGTACAAGAAAATATTGAAAATAACACAAAAAATATAATGATACCACGTAAGCGTAGGAAAATACAGTACTTAGTTTAACAAAAACCAATTGCTATTAATTTTATTATGAATAAGTACCGACTTATAATTTCTGTACAAAAAGTAATGATATCTTATATTCCTGAGAGTTTCTTTGAATTGCTTATTTGTAAATGCGAGGAAATCAGTTTGTGTAATGATAACCAAACAAAAACATAAATGTGAAATGAGAGCCAAGTCCAATATTATGATATAATATGCCTTGGTTGTTGACTTCAACGACAAGAGAAGTGAGATCTAAATGGGTGCCAAGTTCAAAGGTCAGTCCTGAAATCTATTTATACCAACATAAAATATTTTATAACAACTTACAATTTAATTTCTCCTTATAACTTAGGATAATATATTTAAGCCTAAGGTCTGACTTGGCTAGTTCTCATATACGAATTATATTACAGCCTTCCAGTTCTAAAGCTGGAAGTTCTTATTGTATTCTTCCGAAAATTTGGCTTGCTGGTAGAAACTTGCCATCGAACATTGGGCTCTTCCATGACTGTTTTAGTAGTTAAAAAATCGTATTACATGAGAACTAGCCAAGTAAGACCTTAGGCTTAAATATATTATCCTAAGTTATAACGAGAAATTATATCGTAAGTTGTTATAAAATATTTTATGCTGGTATAAATAGATTTCGGGACTGACCTTTGAACTTGGCACCCATTTAGATCTCACTTCTTTTGTCGTTGAAGTCAACAACCAAGGCATAATTATATCATAATATTGGACTTGGCTCTCATTTCACATTTATGTTTTTGTTTGGTTATCATTACACAAACTGATTTCCTCGCATTTACAAATAAGCAATTCAAAGAAACTCAGGAATGTAAGACGGAAGATAAACTAGTCCTAAATTTAATAAAAAAAAAAAAAAAATATATTATTTGCACCCAAAGATCTTCAACAACATTCTGCCATTCTGGTTTATGGATTAGTTTGATCTTTTTGGATATAGCTATAAGAACCCCGCCACCGTGTCCTTTACCAAATTTAGACTTAAAAGAAGCATCTCGATCTCTACGTAGGACCGTGTATCTGTCGTCAAATTATTCTCGAGAATGGAAGGTGTCGTCCAACCAAGTTTCACATAGGCAAATAACATCATAATCAGAATTCAAAACCGATTTGTAAATATTCTGAGCTTTGGTTCTCATTCCCCTTACATTTTGGTAAAATATACTAAAATTTTGCATAATGTTTACAACAATATATATATACTAAGTTATTCTACGAAAAAAAAGGTCCAGTCCGTTTACTAATTAATCGTGTCCAAAACTTCACGGTTTTTTACGAATACCACATCGGCGTTTTCCTCTTTGCGCATGAAAATACGTCCGTCACGAACCCACACAAACTTGTACTTCAGCTCCTTAGCCCTGTGAGGAGCTGCAGCATGGAGAGCCTTGTAATATGGCGAGAGGTGCTCACTCACAAATTCCGGCTTTTTGTCACCACCAAAACCTAGATGCGATGTATTGAGTTTATCCTGGGGGTTCGCTTTGTTGAACCGTGTTATTGCCGAGTAAATTTGATCCCTGCACATAGGGCTTCTGAATTTAACGACGATCGCTCGGGGTCTCTTGTTGTCCTTGTCTCGTTTCGCCACCCGTGTACATTTCAGAACGTCTGTCTCCAGAATTTTATGCGACACAGCACGGGCGCATTGTTGAACAATCGTCAGGATGTTTTCATTTTTATTTTCTGGAACGCCGTTCATCTCTATGTTGCTCTCACGCAGGCTTTGGTGCAACGAATTTAATTCATTGTTAAGCTTCTGGACAGTTGCCGTCAGGTCATTACATCTTGCCAATAGGTCCTTGGTCTCAGTAGTTGTCTTAGTGATACTAGTAACAAAGTCGTCATGCTGGGCGCTTAGAAATCCGACCGTTTCCTTGAGGTTATTTACTTCCTGTTTTAAAGGCGCCAGTTCACTGCTTAGAATTGTCCTCAAAATCCCGGGTAGCTCGTTTTTAAATGCCAAATGTATTTCAGTTCGTATTATAGTCCTAATGGATTCTTCCGTGTTCCGTTCCGCGATTGGCCCAACCGGCTGGTTGGCGTAGTCTTTAGGACGGGGTGACCGAATATCACATTTTGGAAATGTCCATGAGCTTCTTTCTTCCTTTGTAGTCTTTTTGATGCTTGGTGCGGGAATATTGACGCATAAATGATGGTAAATCGTGTCGCATTGTGAACATGATTTTTTTCTATCGCTTTGATGCTTTTGTTACATGCGTAGCAGATACTCATTTTGACGCAGCAATACAAGGGAATAAAAAAAAGAACAAAAAGCAAAAAGTTATTTCGAGGATTTGAATCCGCGGCCTCCGCTTCACAGCCGACGTCCTGTCGCACTAGGCCAGCTAGTCTGTAGTTTACGGCGTGAATATTAGAGTCGCACCGTCAGAGTTTATGAGTCATCACTCGCTAGTGCGTATTGACGCGGGCGCTCTTTAACATGCCACGGTTGTTCACAAATATTGTTGCACTTTGCACGGATAATACGACAGATTTTGGGCACTATTTGTAGAACTACTTTTTAGAAGTAGTTCTACAAATAGTGTTAACACACTGATCTTTGAATTGAAGTCCATTCAATCCCGATATTTCACTTGTAAGTATTTTTAAATAGCAATAATATACGGAGCTTCTCAAATAGCTGTGGCGAGTTCTGCGGATACCCGCATTATCCCAATGAATAATGAATGAATGCTTCTTTATTTCAGGCAATAAACCCATTACAATAGTAATAATAATGTAAAAAAGTATATACACAATTAAATACTAAAAATAAAATAAAATCCTTACCTAATACACTTATTTGCGATACGGGTGCCGATGCGTATATAACCAATGCAGTAAAATTGCATTTCGGTAAAAGTTGTTATCGACCGTCTTAATCAACACATTATTAGAAATGCGTATTCTGTGCCAAAACGACGCTATTCTATTTCTAATATTGGCAAAGAAATCGGGAGCCCGGCGGCAGCAAACAATGCCGATGCTTCTGTAGTGCAGCGAGGCTTTTTGGTGATAATACGTAAGGCATCATTGTATTGTATTCTAAGGGTGTTGTAAGCTTTCCGTGTATATATTGTCCACAGCTGACAGGTACAAAAACTTTGAGAATATGCTCTAAACAGGACAAGCTTAACATCCCTAGAGCACTTTGAGAATCTGCGTGCCAGCACATTGCTGCGTATAGCCAGGGCCCTTCGTTCACGCTCGATGTCCAGGTCGTCTTGCATGTTCTCACATAGTAAGTGACCTAGGTACTTAAATTGCTTTACAACCCGTACTGCCTCAACACCGGCGGCACCCTCTCCAGACCTTTACCATACATACTTAAAAATAACCGTTTCAGTTTAGTTTCAGTCTGTTGTTCTCTCTTTTGTATTTGTGATTTATGTGTATGTAGAAAAGTCGTCCACTAGGGAGCCTTTTCGAGTTGGTGTTGACACGCTGAAGCTCGTTGCAGGGTTGGTTGGAGTAATCGGAGTAAAACTTCAAGTTTAACAACTGGACGTGTATTCAGAGGAAGGAGTGAAGCCGGAATGATTTATTTATTTATTTATTTATTATTTAATTCGTTTACACGGCCTTACAGCGAAACAATACGCCGAGAAACCAGAATACTTAATTATTTACAGTAAAAACTTACAACTAACAAATGGTATCACCTTTTTGCACATACAAAACACTGGATATATATATATATATATTATACGTACACGGAGGATTGCCTGTCATCCATCGCCTCACAAAATCTCAAACATTCCTGGCGCACGGTTACCCATCGCCACGCAAACAGGTCACATTCCGGCACCGATGCCAAGAGCATATTGAGCAGAGTCAGCGCTCGCTCCGGCGCGCTGCCGTGCGATCCTCCGGCACCGCCAGTAGCGGCGCGCTCCGGCGCGCTGCCGTGCGATCCTCCGGCACCGCCAGCAGCGGCGCGCTCCGGCGCGCTGCCGTGCGATCCTCCGGCACCGCCAGCAGCGGCGCGCTCCGGCGCGCTGCCGTGCGAGCCTCCGGCACCGCCAGCAGCGGCGCGCTCCGGCGCGCTGCCGTGCGATCCTCCGGCACCGCCAGCAGCGGCGCGCTCCGGCGCGCTGCCGTGCGAGCCTCCGGCACCGCCAGCAGCGGCGCGCTCCGGCGCGCTGCCGTGCGATCCTCCGGCACCGCCAGCAGCGGCGCGCTCCGGCGCGCTGCCGTGCGAGCCTCGGGCACCGCCAGCAGCGGCGCGCTCCGGCGCGCTGCCGTGCGAGCCTCGGGCACCGCCAGCAGCGGCGCGCTCCGGCGCGCTGCCGTGCGAGCCTCGGGCACCGCCAGCAGCGGCGCGCTCCGGCGCGCTGCCGTGCGAGCCTCCGGCACCGCCAGCAGCGGCGCGCTCCGGCGCGCTGCCGTGCGAGCCTCCGGCACCGCCAGCAGCGGCGCGCTCCGGCGCGCTGCCGTGCGAGCCTCCGGCACCGCCAGCAGCGGCGCGCTCCGGCGCGCTGCCGTGCGAGCCTCCGGCACCGCCAGCAGCGGGCGCGCGCGCGCACGCAGCTGGACGCGGGGGACGTCCGGGACGCAGAGCCGGAGTACGCTACCAACCAGTTGAATAACCTCCGACTCCCCGCGGAGAGAACGACAGACTGTCATGAGAAGGTTGTTATATCGCCTCACTTCCAAAGAATTATATCCTAAACAACCAAGTAAAAATTTTGTGGGATATAAATAAGGGTAGTATCCGAACTTTTTCTTATAAAGGGACCTAAGGAAAGATTTTTGAATTTTCTCTAAGAGCAAGGTATATGTGCAGGATTCATAAGGATTCCAAATGAGGGAAGAAGCTTCTAATTTGCTCCTCACCAAGGCATTAAACAGTAGTGTATAACACCAGGATCATGGTAGTGCTTACAATTACGGAGCACGAAACCCAACCGTTGGTAGCAGCTACTGGTAAGTGCACGAATATGGTCGTGGAAAGTGAGGCGCGCTGGGGCGCATGATGCTGGAAGGACGCAGCCTCCTTTTATATGCATCAGAACCAAATCTCCAACCACCATTCTCAAAATTTTAGAATTCTGAATCATCGTCTGCCTTAGTTATACATTCATACTCGTAACAATACAAGTATATAGGTGTTACAGGCAATAGTGCAGTGGAGAGCACATCAAGCTATACGCCATTCTTAATCGATCCCTGAAATGATCTAGGTTTTTTTTTTTTTTTCAAGCCTGATTCGCAGTCAGCCATTCAGCCAGTCAGCCAGTGCCAGAAATTAATGAAACAAGTAGGTACATAATTTATCTATTGCTTTCAGTATCATTATAATCTATAGGTTACTTATCCAGCTTAGTAACATTTCTTACAATTATGAATGTTCTGTGAATATAATTCTAGTTTCTTATTCATTGAAAGTTAAGTTTAACCTACTTAGAACATAAAATTACATAAGATATAAATAGACTAAAAGTAACCTAAAATTAATAAATATAGATAAAATTACATAAGATATAAATAGACTAAAAGTAACCTAAAATTAATAAAATAAAATAAATTTAAAGAAGGTCCCCAAGGTCGGACCCCTGCGGAAGGGTTCCCATAAGACTGGCTGCGTTCCCCCTTTGGATAGCTATGCCGATCCGTTGGGCAAGAAACGAGCCAGCCCTATGGTCTCCGGATACTCTGGTCCGGATTTTTTTGAGATTATGCCGAATAATTGGTGTGCGCCTGGGCTCCAAGGTCCGAGGGTTTCAACAGCAAAAGCCGCAAAAACATGCCGGTCTGTGAGGCCGATGTATTTGCGGCACTTTGCTGCATCGGCCGCTGCAGCTGCCCCACCTGCTCTCAAAGATGTAGTGCTAAGGTGGGACGGCGCCAGGGTGTCTACGCATGTGGCATCCCAAATAAGGGGCCGTCCCAGTTTCCAAGGCACTAGGGTCATACCGTCTGGCCTCTTGCCGTCGTCCCGCGCCAACCCCGGCGGTTCCAGTACGCTGTCATTATTTATCTATAATATTGCATGTCAATAAAATTAATTACATTAATATTATACATGACTATTAATTAATTAATTTTATTGACATGCAATATTATAGATATTCGTATATGTTATATGTATATATATATAATATTATTTCAATTGTTCCTTATTATTATTCTTGTTTTTTCATTTTTGCAATGTACATATTTAGATTTTTGACTTTCATTTATATTATTGTTATTCTTATACACTCTGACGATCTTTTTGTGAATTCATGCTATTTAATTTTCAAAAAATGACATGTCAATTTTCAAAATGAAATAAATGAATCTAATCTAATCTATAAATATTGTTATTTATATATTTTATCATTATATACATGTACTTACGTACTATATGAGTAGTGGCACCGCCACATATATATATAGCCAATAAAATCGGACTACTGATTTATTTATACTGTGGCGTGCGGTCACTGGAGTTCATATCGCGACGGCTCCGGTGCGACGCGTGCGCAAGTCGTATCTGTGCGTAAAATGCCTAAACTTTCGGGAAAAGGGGCTCTTAATGGGCTATGTTTACGGTGTGCGTTGGCTAGCCACACCTGCGTTAGACCGCGCGGTGGCTAGCCCACTTGCCGGCGCGTCGGCCACCGCTCACGCGCTATATCGCCGTTTACCGCTCGCCCGGCGTGGATTTGTGTCTTCCTACTGCCGACACGATACAAAACTTCGTGAACTCTGTTAATTTCATACATGGGGATACGCTTTTTCTTATGCAGCATAAAATCAATATTAATTCTATTTTTGTACACACGAAATATATTTTAACCTTCATGGAGAGTACAACACGTAGTAATAAGTAATCAAACTAGTTGTTGCAGCTAGCTATTTTACATAAATGTATGTATATATCGAAAGCTGGGCAGAATACAAGTCCATTTGAACCGATATTTTAGTCAGTTTTCAGACGTCCAGTTCAGAGTAGCCTGTCATCTTTTAGTTTGTTAGTTAGTATCTGAAACGAATACCCTCGGTGAATATGGTTAAGTTTTAAAACATCTTCCGTTTGTGTGTGTGTGTGTGTGTGTTGAATGCCGTATACGAGCTAATCGGCAGGGAGCTGGCTATCTCTGTGCTTTTACGACGAGACTAACTCCATAAAATGAAATCGGCGACATTTAAGGCGTGCGCCGCTGTTAAGCGCATTTACATATCGCCGCGTGTCCGGGAGCGCAGCGAGTGGGGAATAAGGAATGAGACAACTTAAAGACAATCTTATCTCTATAAGACCACAATGATGTGGACGCAAACGTCGGTTTTGCTCGGCAATGATACGTTAGGATCGCGATATTCGTGATCTATTGCACAACAGTGTAGTTAGCGGCGGTCAAGCAGCAGGCTAATGATATGTATTCCAATGTGGATCGCCCGCTCGCATCCACACGCGCTGAGCTACACAAATGCATCAGAAACAAATTAAAACCAAATTGGAATGCAAAATATTAATCTCAGTTGGTCCCCATTGAATATCAATTTGTAGCAATAAGAATATTGGCACTAACCAAGTGTGAGAAAACGAGCATTTATAACATCATTTTGGAGAATGAAGATGAGGCTCGCCCGCTAGCAAAATTGATTACGCAAATGCAGGAGAAGAACATTGCACCCAATTTAAGATAATCGAAATTCAATTTCAATTATTTTTGAACGGTGCAGGAATATAATCTCAAGTCGCCCATGGTCGTGTGGTGAACAAATTACCTTCCCGGTAGGTTTTTGTAGACGTTTTACAGTAAGTAAATGGGAGAGTCTCGCGGGATGACTACTTTCGGGTGACCTATATTCCGAAGTGCCGGTGGAATTAGACTTGAGAAAGAGCCTTTGTGGCGTCTTTGCTGAATCAATATTTGCACTTTGAATTATTATGTGGTTGATAATAAGTTTTCCCCTCACTGCCTCGGAAATCCGTCTTTTATCCTTTAAACCCAGTGGCCAAAAACGCATTTTATCCACTAGTGGGGAAAGCAATTTGACCTTGGAGCGTGGTCAAGTAGCTTTTGACAGATAACAAAACGTAAACGCTCATAATACAAAAAAATCACAGATGATGTATTTCTGTTGCCGCTATAACAACAAATACTAAAATACAAAATAAAATAAATATATAAGATCTTAAAAAAAATTGCCTGTTGCCTTCATCAGGTGCTGGGTCACAAAATGTATGGGAAAACTAAAATCCGACTCGCACTTGACCAAAATTCTACTTGATATTACTTAACGTTATCAATACTTACTGTTAAAAAATAAATAATAATAATAATAATAAAAAAAAAAGTAGTCTTGCATGTTGCACTTTCCTCGCTAAAGCGGTGCGAAGTTTTGTGTTACACACGGGTGCAAATATATTTTACTTCTCGTGTGTTGAAACACTCGCTAGCTCAGGATTCTGTTTTAGAATTCAACTATAGAATCCTTTCGCTTGCTCGTGTTTCAATTCCATACTCGCGGGTAAAATACAACTGTGCACAATTGTACAACAAATACCTAAATCAATAAGGGATTTATAAATACGAATAAACGTAGTCTACTGAACTCGGTTTGATATTTTTGTGTTTCTATTTCAATAGACCCTTAAAACTTCCATCGTCCCGCAACACACTTTACTGAAGCATTGAGATTAAACCGCGAGTACTCCAACTGCTTGTTAATTAAAATACGTACGAATTGCCCCCATACGAGTCTCAAATATTAGAATTTACTTGGCGAAGCGTGCCACGGGTTACGCTACGTCGGAGCTACGGCGTAGCACGAACTCGTAGCACTCCCGCTACGACCGTTACGTCTCGGCGTTGTGACCATAATCTCCGCTACGGCTGACAACGAAGCCTGTTGAATATTCAGCGTGTTTACGGCCTTAAAGAAACGATAAATAATAAAAGCCCCAATAAATAACAAAGTTTAAATTAAATGAGTAAGCCTGCAGGTGGGGTGACTCCCCCCCCACTCTTCCCTCTCGTAAAGATACTGATATTCAGGGCCGGTATTGGATTTATAAGACCATATTATATCATAGAAATAATCACATAGTCTTTGCTTGTCTTTCAAAATCAAAATCATAGGCATGAAGCAAAAGCCATATTCCTGGGATGTCCCATTTTCCCGATCAAGAGGAATAGAATCGTGTCCCTGCCAGGTAATTTGTTTGTCTCGCGGTTTTCGCCGTGTTCGTCGATGTTTGAGGTGAACGCAAACAATTTTAACAGTTAACAACTTTTCAGAACTAACTGTTAGCAACTAGCTTCCGCCCGTGACTTCGTCTGCGTGGAACCCGGATAAAAACTATCCTATATTTTAATCCAGGCTATAAACTATCTACGTGCAAAATTTTGGTCTTAATCGGTTGAGCTGTTTAAGCGTGATTGAGTAACAAAGAAAACATCTAAAAATCAAACAAAAAATTATTTTCATTCAATGTTTCGCATGTTTTACCGTACCCAGAGGGTAACACGGGACGCTACTGATGATGATACCTTGTAGTTCTGTTGCCGTTATAACAACAAATACTAAAAAAACAGAATAAAATAAATATTTAAGGGGCTCCTATACAACAAACGTGATTTTATTGCCGTTTTAATAGATAATGGTTAGGAACCCTTCGTGCCAGATTCGGACTCGAACTTGGCCGGTTTTAATACCTAACTCTAAACTCTACACGCGCAGAAGCGAGACATGTTATGTGCGGTCCGCGAGACGACGCGCGCGATTATCGCGCCCGTCGCAGTGGACGCAATAAGCTGTATCAATAAATCCCGGCCGTCATTCATCAACCCCTCCTCTCATCTTACCCCGCCCCCCACGCGCGCCCCCGCGCACCCCCGCTCACCCCCCGCACACCCCCGCATCCGCCGCTACAATAATTCCCGACAACGGCAACACGGCCTGTTCACCGCGCTGTGCTGAAATACAGGACAGTTATTTGACGTGGTTCTGTCATTTCCAAGTGATAGCATCGAGTTAGCGGCGAGCGGTCACATTTTCGTATAATTTATAGGCTACAATTTGGCAACTCATTCATACCTCAACAACTAAAAAATATACTGAACACCAAAAAAAAAATCTACCATTACAATAGTAGGTACTAGCTGTTTTAGTAACGACTGCACATTCAATTGTATTTGAAGACCAAATTTAGTAAATGATCGCCAAATCTTAGCGAGCAAATTAATAACATATTTCTCCCTAAATAAGTTAAGTAATGTTTTAGTTTAGTTTAGTTTATTAAATCTCATTATATTTTCACATAAGTACAGGTTATCTTATATTACTTTTCATATAGCGATCGATTACAAAATTACGCAATTTACTATTTGATAAATACACAATGGAAACCATGTCAATTTTAAGAGTAAATAAATAATAATGAAAAATAACAATACGGTCATACCTAGATACAGGTACTATTCATTGCAATAACATTTATAAATAAAATAAGAAATAATCATGTCGTATATAATAATAATGAATAATAAGTAATTGCAGTACCAGTGGTACCTATCAATAACCTTAATAGTTATTTATGCTACAAGTGTGGAAAGTAGGTGATTTCCGACGAGTGTCATTTTTATAATTCGACACGAGTCAGAAATCATCTTTACGCGCGTGTATCATACAACGTTTTACTATGCCTTGTGTGAGGAAATATTAAATGTTGAAATGTCAGTTTAAAATAGATAGGTTAAAATTGAAGAATCTAGGTAGATTGTCAGGTACCTACTTATTATCTGGAACTGCATTTAACAACTTCTCCACATCTTTTGCTGTCAAACTTATTCACTTAAGTTAAAACCATTGTTTCACACTTGCATTGTTGGTTTTGGAATACAATTAATTTCAAGTAACTCAATATATTCCACAACAAAAAGACGCTGTACCATCGTAGTTCTAAGAAAAACACTGACACTATTGAAACGCAATAAATCATTAAGTACTACTATTGATTAGTCACTTTCACTCGACATTTTTAACATATTTACATAAAATAACTCCGAAGTGAACAACAATCACAACAATAGCGGGCTTTTTAGTTTTAAATACATGCGCGGCAAACATGTGCGCATGTGCAAGTCGCCATACTGTCATATCGCAAAAGGCATAAGAAAGATGTGCGTTCAGCCAAACACATTGTGAATATTTAAAATTAACTAATTTATTGACCAAATTCAATATTCAAAAATGTTTATAAATAATTTTATACATTGTAAGTATTTATGTATACCTTTTCTATAGAAGAAAAATTTGTAAAACTTTTCTCAAGTAATAAAAACTTTGCGTCGGGCCGACGACGGACATTGTCATTTTTTTTGTGACACACAAAAAAAATTGAAAGTAAAAAGCACGTGCAAAAAAGTGGCACTTTCCGCACGATTTGGGTGCTTGGAAAACGCTCTTTTCGAGCACATGCATTGTAAAAGATTTAATAATGTCAACTTAATACCTACTAATACCAAATAAATAAACAATCAAAACTAATAAGTCAAATAATAAAAATTGAAAATTCACGATTAAATTATAGCCTATTTCTTAATTTCTATGAATTCTTTTACGGAGTAGGATGACTTCTTCAATGAGTGGTTTTTAAGTTTGCGTTTTAATGTTTCGTCGCAGCACTCGGTCTTTATATCATCGGGCAGGTGCTCATACGTTAATCCAATGATTCGCGATTTTGTTCGTGCAGAACTGTGCGACGCGGCATCGTCCGAAGCCTTCCCGTGCTGTGGAGGCACTTGCCCATAACTTCCACTCGCTTAAACTCAGCTAGATGTCTCCTCGTGAACATAATGATCTCGTAGAGGTAGTGAGAATAGTGTGTCATAATCCTGTGTTCCACAAATAACTCTGCACGACTGTCGCTGATTCAAGCCAAGCATAACAGGCACTGCTCGTTTTTGCATACGCATGACTCTGCCAGCGTCAGTCGAGTTTCCCCACAGGATTACGCCGTATGTCATGAGCGAATGGAAGTGGGCAAAGTATGCTTGCCTCAGCGCATCACAAGAAACCAAAGGTTTCAGTTTTCGTAGGGCAAACACCGCACCGCCCAGCCTATCACACACATATGATTGCCATAAAATGTATGCATATTACCAAATAAAGTATAATGATGCTAAATTTACAAGTGTTACCAAAACCCGAATCAGCGCACCCCACTTCGACGTGGTCTTGTCTGTCCTACCTCTAGAGCGTATATACGAGGAAAAGCCCGCGGAGCCAGAAGCTCGCGAAGGAGGTCCTGAGTTGAACGGGGTGCACGAGGCCGAAGCGAAGCGAGTGGGGGAAGGTGGCGAGCGAAGCGAGCCGGCGCCCTCCCGACCGGAGCGTAGGTCGAGTGCGCATGTGAAATAAAGGCCGACGAAGCGAGTTTCTGGGAGCCCGGGCGGAAGGCGGGAGACTGAGACCCAGAAACGAAAGCGGGCCTCCGTCGAATTTAGGAAATTATTTTACTATTTTTGGGTTAGCAATAATTTATTAAGATAGCATTTTCTTTAAAAGGATATTAAGATGTTAAAATTTGGGTTATTATTTCTCATTAAAATGGAGATAAAATTTTGGTGATCATTTACTATTTTTGGGTTAGCAATGATTTATTAGGATAGCATTTTCTTTAATAGAATAGTAAGATGTTATAATTTGGGTTGTTATTTCACATTCAAATGGAGATTAAATTTAGGTGATCATTTGCTAATTTCGGCAGTAAAAAGTGTATTTTTGGCGTTATATTTCACTATATCTGGTGATCCGTTAAACATATGCCTTACTTAAATGGTTAATGTCGTCAATATTCATTTATTCAAGCAACCATAATTAAAAAAAAACAAACATAAAACTTAAACTATAGGTAAAAAAATTGGCATAAATCGCCGTCAACGGGCAAGGTGCCCAGAAGGCTGGCCGTATTTCCTCGCTGTATAGCGATACTAACACGCTGTGTCGTCAATATATAGTCAAGGGCACAAATATGTATATACCACAGTCTCAAAAATATGTATGTAGACAGACCTTAGTTCTGCAGCAATAAGGTTGTAGTATACATATTTATGAAACTTAGTGAATACTAACGAAGTCACAATATCAGTAACATAGCTAAAAGCTACCATGTCGCGAGCTGACTTTTAAACGTATTGCATACTGTAATCCGTACAGTAAGTAAAGGCAATACGTCCTTCCATTTGTCCGTGTTGTCCTCCAAAGCGTATTTTATAAGTGAAATGGTAATGAAAGGAAATAAAGAATAAAGAAAAATACATTTATTCCATAAAGCACACATAACAGGATTAAAAATAAGTTGAAACTAGACAAAATACTCGGGCACTTGCCCAAAGCGTCGAGCAATGCGTCCAGCCAGCAACGCGTGCAATAGGGAAAAGGCTGAGACTCAGCATGTGTTGCTATTTGCCAAGCATGCAAATTGCAACGCTGTTATTCTGCCACTCCTATACGAAGTCACTGTATGTAATGCACACACATGGAACTCTTTTTACTATCTGTATTAACAAGATATTACATATATACTACCTACTCCTTTCCACCCTTACTCGTTGTGTTACGGAATGTATATTTATGATACTTTTGAAACTTCCCGAAAACGTTCAATAATCAATCACTGTGCCTGCGTAAGCCGTCTATCCAATCATCAATAGCACACTGATCAGCGAACCCAATGGATTGCTTTTAGCTTCATATCCGAGTCAAACGGAACCGATGAATGACATTTATTCACTCGACTACTTACTCGATCAATACAGATATTGCATCTCTTTCACGCTGATTTGGCAGAAAAAAATGGTTATTTATAAAGCAATAAGCACACTCTTGACGAGTAGCAGCATATCTAAGTAGTAGAGTGCACGCGCCTCAAATAGCGCAATCGATGGCGCCGCCGGCGCCGCCCGAAATAGCCGCGAATTAACACGGAGGCCCGCCAGCGGGCGCGGGACGGGGGCGCGGAGCCCTAGCGACATGACCACTCGTCCTGAGCTCATCTCGGAAAAACTCGAGTTGAAACTCGAATTTACTCTACTCCACTAACTAATCGCTGATAGCGGCGTAGCATTTTAGTACTCGGCTCGTCGAATACTACGGTGTTTGACTCATAGTCAAATCAGCAACTTTTAATGGAACGTCAAAAATGCTTCGTTACTATAAAGTTTATAGGAAAATACAGACTAGTGACGTCACAATTTTGTAGGATCAAACAGTCCTTAAAATAAAAAATACTATTTCAAATACCAAACTAAGTTGGAGCTTGATTTTTCTCTAGTATATTAATAATTTTTGTTTATTGGTAATGTAAAAAACATTTATTTTTGTTTAATCTTTATTGCACAAAAGAACAACTTATCGTACAAAAGGCGGACTTAATGCCGTGAGCGGTGTACTGTCGCTTGGGCAATACATTTGCCTAAATGATACATGGTAAAATGAAACATGACCAACTAATTATTTGTTACACAATAATTTGCGAAATAAAAATTTGGTAACTGTAAAATTGCGATGAGTTGTTTTGACTAATGATTTTTTGCCAAATGATAATTTGAGAAAAATTGTTTGGGATGCGATACTATGGGAAAGTTTTTTGCCCATACAATAGTAATCACGTAAGCAGATAGATATTATATTTTTATTTTTGTCGAATACTTGGAGACTCGCGTTCGTCCTTATATTCTCGATCAAATCGTAGATCTTTTGGCTTATCTTTCATTCAAATCGAGTAAGGCCACGTGTATGGATAAGTGAGGCGGTCGGAGAGGCGGTCGGCGAGGCGGTCGGCAACGCGGTGCCAGCGCCCGAAGCCGCCCAGATACAAACATATGGTGATGCTAAGAGTGAGTTACATCGGCGTAACAACTCGTGTTCCTTCGTGCGTGCATTTCAAGTTTGTTTAAGTGTAAGACCTAAATTGAATCCAGGTGCGATTGATTCAAATGGACTCGTTTCAGAAACGAGTAAAGTTGTTCGAGTGAGAGTACTCGTCCTCCCCTTGCTGGCTCGCGCGGCTGGAAAAGAAACTGTTTGATTGCTTTTAAGCCACGAGCCGCGGGGAGATTGCTTTCAGACCGAGCACTATATTTATTGCATTTATTCATTGGCCGCGCGGATAAAATACACTAAGTATTCCGCGCCAGTCCTTCTCGGCCGCCGACTCCCGCATAAAACAAACTACATCTGATTCTCAATAACTTTAGTAGATAAATATTCTCGTGTTTCTTTCAAAAAGGCTTACTTTTTCTTTCAGTAAGAATGTTCTTTAAAAAGAACTTTCGAAATAACTTCCATTAAAAGTAGCGCTTCCTACCAAAACATTATAAATCCATTTCTGCGTTAAATCTAAATAGGTGTAGGTACAACACAAATATGCAAATCATGGAAGGGAAAAATCTTGAGAGAAATGTTAGACTTCTCGCGCTACAAAAGCAAGTACAAAATACTTATAAATTATAATGGATTAACTTGTAATTATATAATACTAGCTGTTGTCCGCGACTTCGTCCACGTTGAACTTGAGAAAAAATATTGCTATTAAACTATTTTAGGCGTAACCTTAATTATCGCTGTCCCAAACAAACTTCTACCATCTCAAGGGCGGCCTGTTCGAAATTTATGTTTATAAATCGAGTTGTTCTTCAGAGAAATCATCATATTTTAATTCGTAATAAAATATATTGTACTTACAGATAAACGTTTGGTGTAGTGACTTTTTTGGATAAAAACACAATATTTATAACTTTACTCGATAAAAAAAAACAGAAGTATCGTCGATTTTAAAAGTATTTTAAGTTGTATAAGACTTGGGGGAACGCAATCTTTATGAAAATTTTACATTATATTTACTAAACGAGTTTACAGCAATATTATTGGATAGATTTATTATATGTTACTTATTTTTTTTTATATAAAATATATACGTGAAAAACAGATCGCGCGCACCGCGGCAGTGCCGCCAGTAGCCAGCCGGACGTCATCGAGGGAGGAGCTATGCTATTTTTGCTTGCGGCCACATTTTTGTTACAGTATATGTTTAGTAGCAGTAACCAATATCTGGCCCTTTAGGAGAGCGCGATGCCTACTATCCCTGAGCGCACAGGTCATATGTAGTTTGTTAAGTAATATGCTAGAGTAGTAGTCGATATGTACCACATGATCACCAAACGAATTGTTATACTTACGTTACGTACCTACTTCATTGAATTAATGCTACACACTTGAATACGATTATTTAAATGTTTGCTATACGGAACTATACGTGCTACGTAAATTGGAGTGTAAAGTTCCGTAATTTCTTTAAGATAAGTACCTTGATTCTTCAGAGTTACAAGCCTGCCCATGAACTTCCCGGTATTATTTAAATAATTCGCAGTCTTTATGATGATTGATGCATTTTCTCATTAGTGCCTAGTTTTTAACTGAATGTGGACTATTGTGACATAAAAAAAGCATTTTTTTTCTGGAATGTCCATTTCAATATTACCAGAACGTACAATTTCACGTAGCCTATTTTCTTGGTCGTTAGTACTTGAAGGATGATGAAGCTCCGAGACGGAGTTCCGTCCCCAGCATCAGCAGTGGAATGAAGCCGTACCTCATCTATTTGGCATCATTCAAATCCGTTCAGCCGTTTAGGTGTGTAAGTGTAACAAACATGGTTACCTATCTGAAACACTAAACTTTTTTGTCCTTTTTAGGGTTCCGTAGCCAACAAGGAACTTTTATAGTTTCGCCATGTCCGCCTGGCCGTCCGTCCGTCCGCCTTCGACTTATCTCAGTAACCATTACTACTAGAAAACTTTAATTCGGCATGGGTATATAAATCAATCACGCCCGTAGCACGTCGATGTAACTAAGACAAACAGGCAACTACGGAACCCTACACTGCACGTGGCCCAACACGCACTTGGCCGGTATTTTCATCTACTCGTAAAACTTCGTTTCATTTTTTTTCGTTTGTCCGATACTTCACTTCGAACGTTAACAGCTGATTCTTTTATGGTTTCGCTTTTGTAATTGATTGACATTTTTGACAAATCAATTCATCAATGATTGGTAGTATACCAACGGGTAACGGGTATCCGTTATATCATTATTACGACGTAGGGATTCCGTGGATAATCTGTTCGTGTTTTATTAAATCGGCTTTATTATATTTGACATATTATTATTTATACGGAGCAAACATATTTTACTAATTCGCAATCCTCCCAATGCTGTTTTTTCATCTCTATTGATATATGAATAAGTCATTACGCTTTACAAATTATACTTATTTAATACATATTATGTAAGTATTAGGTAGTAAAAATGTGTTAGGTTCCGGCGCTTTGCCGGCCGCTGCCATGGCACGCTCGCTTCGCTCGCTCGGCTCGCGCGCTGTAGGGTCGCGGTTCGACCTAACACTCCTCCGCACTTTATCCAAATTTATAAAAAAAACATTGTTTGCCGAAACATATTGTTGCAGACATGTCAGAGGCAAATAAAGAACTTGTCATGAAATGGTAAATGGTAAAAAAAATATTGTAAATGGTTATGTTTTTAATTCTGTCCGGTTATCTAGCAAAAAAGCATTTTCAATGAGATTACTAGAACACCGCACACAGAAAAAAAACAACGCTACTAGGGCTTGCAATATTAGGCCGATTTGGCTATCCGGATATTTCGAATATTAAAAATCTTGATATCCGAATATCCGAATAAAACGAATCATTTTCGAATATCTCTTTTGTCCCATAAAAATTGAATTCAATGATGAAATAATTACAATAAAAAGCGAGTAATGCGCCATGCGTTCAATATTGATAAATTTGGCAGCCAAAGCAAATAGTTTCCCTAAATTATGTGTAGCAGTTATTAGGAACCAGTAAGAACGCCCATTTACGTATGTGCCATAATCGGGCGTATGCTAAGAAAGATGATTCCTTCATTTCCTGGATTCTCGGGCATTGATAAACACACGTTACTTTTACAAGCATTACCTACTTCTTGCTCCACTTCAGCATTGTTACAAATATCATAAGAAATACAGCGAACTGGCAATCTCGGTTCTCAGTTTTCACCAGACGGTCTCTAATTCATCACCGAGGAAAGCCACCATCGCTTCTCCCAGACTTTTGTCATCAACTGACAAAAGAACCCGATTGTCCGTTGTTATCGAATCATCCTCTGACATTTGAACTCCGCTCTACTGGCGTATTCCCATTTACCATGTTTAGATTAAAAAAAGAGAAGTTAAAAGCACACACAATAAAGGCATCAAACTTCAACTTTCTGGTTTCCGTTTCTTAAACTCTGTGTAAATCAGTGTCACATGTAGGGTTGCCAACCGTACTATATTATATAGTATTGTACTATACTTTGACTATTTGTACTATATACTATGTTTTGAGGGACCTTACGAAGTACTTCAATTTGCCGAGATTTTTTACTAAATAGCAACAATGCACAGCCAAGTACTATCGACAACACAGCTAACTGACCATCGGTGCACCTTAGGTGCATTGTAATAAGGTTCTATATAAACACAGGATGGTCAGTTAACAGTGTTGTCGTTTGTACTATAATTTTTTACAGTGTACGATATTTTTGTCGTTTTTTTTTTGAAAATACTATATCTACCCCAAAAATAGTTGGCAACCCTAGTCACATGTCACATCCAAGAATTCATAATTATACAATGGTAAATTTGATGAAAATATGGACGCCTGATGTTTTAGTCATGGCAAAGTACACCACCGCGGTATTTGTGCCTGTCGAGGACGCAAGGTCTCTCGCCCCTATTGTACGTGTTACATAGTATAACTGTCATACCGTTTGTTTATAATAAATTAGTTAAAACTTAAAGACTATTGCCTTGCTTTATTTCATCAGGTTATGGGCCGTCCCGTACCTGCCGTACAACGTTATTTTAGTGTTTTGTTCAGTATTTAAAAAGTTCTCAGTAAAAGTATAGTACTATAACCTCACTTTTAGTTACCGCGCTCGCGAGTGATTTCTATATTTCAGCTTTTATAGATTGAATGTTGAGAAAAAATGTCAAATAGTAATTCAATGATGTCTATTGAGAAGCTCACGGGTCGTGACAATTGGGCAACTTGGAGTTTTGCCGTTAAGGCATACTTACAGCACGAAGATTTATTTGAGTGCATAGAGAATGAACCGTTAACTCAAGACCAAACTAAGGTAAAAAAAGACATCAAAGCCAAATCCAAGCTTATATTACTAGTTGATCCGATGTTATATGTACACATTCAAGACGCACAAAGTGCAAAACAGGTTTGGGACAACTTAGCAAAGGCATTCGAGGATAGTGGATTAACTCGAAAAGTTGGCCTCTTAAAAGAGCTTATTAATACAAATTTGGAAAGTAGTTCAACAGTAGAAGACTACATAAACAAAATAATGACAGCCGCACACAAATTGAGAAATATAAAATTCAATGTGGACGATGAGTGGTTAGGCACCTTAATGCTGGCAGGGTTGCCAGAAATGTATGGGCCAATGATTATGGGATTGGAAAGTTCCGGTATGAAGATTAGTGCAGACTTGGTTAAAAATAAATTACTACAAGAAATAAAGACATCAGACACTACCGCACTTTATACAAACACAAAAAATCAGCAACCCAAATATGAACAGAAAATGTTTAAAAAAGGCCCAAGGTGCTTTAATTGTAATAAACATGGCCACCTCAGTAAAAATTGTTGGCATAAAAAATCAAATCATGAGAAATCTGAAAAAAAAGGATATGTAGCAGCATTTTCAGCGTCTAAAACAAATGACTCCGAGAACTGGTATGTGGACTCCGGAGCCTCCATGCATATGACTATGCACCGGGATTGGCTCACAGATGTCACTCCTTCACCTGTGCCATGCATCACAATCGCAGACAATAAAGTATTGAAGGTGGAATGCTGTGGAAATGTATGTATTAAAGTAAATGCAAAAGATGGCAGTACCGAGGCAATACAGGTAAGGAATGTATTATTTGTACCAGAATTGAAAACGAATTTGCTGTCTGTGAGCAAAATAATCAAAAGTGGATGCAAAGTAACGTTTGATGAAGCAGGCTGCCTAATTTATAATTCAAGTAATAAATTAGTCGCAAAGGCTAACCTTTCAAATGAAACCTATAAATTAAATATTTACCGTGGTAATGAAATCCAACTTATGCTGGCAGCTAAGGCTGATGATAATGCGTACTTGTGGCATCAAAGAATGGGTCACTTAAATTTTACAAGCGTAAATAAAATACCCAACTGTTCAGGTGTGAAATTATCACCGAAAAAGGAAAATTATACCTGCATAACTTGTCTTGAAGGCAAGCAGACGAGACGACCATTCCCCACCGAAGGCTCCCGTGCAACAGGTTTGCTAGAGCTTATCCACAGTGATGTATGTGGACCGATGAAGCATGTTTCAATAGGAGGGGCAAGGTTTTTTGTAACCTTTATTGATGATTTCTCCAGACGAGTTCATGTCTACCTTATGAAACATAAAAGTGAAGTATTTGAGAAATTTGTTGAATTCAAGAACAGAGTAGAGAACGAACTAGACAAAAAAATTAAAATTTTAAGAAGCGGCAATGGTTCTGAGTACAAAAACAAAAACTTTGAGGCTTACTTAAAAAGACATGGAATATTGCACCAAACATCAAATACATATACACCAGAGCAAAATGGCCTCAGCGAGCGCATGAATAGGACCTTGATAGAGCGCGCTAAGTGCATGATCTTAAATGCTGAGTTACAAGTCACTTTCTGGGGAGAAGCGGTGTCCACAGCTGCGTACATCGTAAATCGCTCACCCACAAGTGCTTTGTCCGACGTGACGCCCTATGAAGTGTGGACAGGAAAGAAGCCGGAGCTGAGCCATATGAGAATTTTTGGATGTTCCGCCATGGTGCATATACCTAAAGAGAATAGAACCAAGCTTGATGTCAAATCACGTAACTTAATATTTGTTGGTTACAGTGATTGCACGAAAGGATACCGATTCATAGACCCTGAAACAAAAAGAGGCATTATAAGTAGAGATGTTGTATTCTTAGAAGCTTCAATTAAGAGAAACAAAGTTGATGATGCACCTAAAAAAAATGAAAATATAATTAAAAAGGTAGAAAATATAAACACAGAAGAAATTGCTACGGAAAATGAAGATAATAATGGAATTTGTACTCAATCAATGAAAAAGAGCACCGTCGACTTACTATTTGAAGAACATATTGAAACTGAAGAAAGAAACATAAATGATGAGTTAAATGAAACAAGAGAAACACAGGATGTATCTCAAAGTATTTCTATTTCAGATGATTCCGATCACTTTGAAGATGTTCATGATGAAACATACTCACCTGATGAAACATGTGATTCACCACCAGTGAATAATATAACTTTGAGGCCACTTCAGCGTCGTATAGAACGACATGCAGAGAATAATCAACAAAGCTCCTCATCATTCATGTGTATGAGTGGTGAATCAACAATGAGTTTACTAAACTGTGATCCACAAAGCTTTGAAGAAGCTCTGAATAGTGCTAATGCTGAAAAGTGGAAGATAGCTATGAGTGAAGAACACGAGTCATTGATAAAAAATAATACATGGACACTTGTTACCTTACCAGAAGGGAAATCAGCCATTCCTTGCAAATGGGTATACAAAACTAAGCTGGATGGAAATGGCTGTGTAACACGCTATAAAGCTAGACTTGTAATCAAAGGCTATAAACAAGTTAAAGGCATTGATTACCATGAAGTATATGCACCTGTAGTCCGTTACAGTTCTATAAGATACCTAATTGGCCTGGCTGCAAAATATAGACTCAATATACACCAAATGGACGCTGTCACAGCATTCTTACAGGGTGAAATTGATGAAGAAATTTATATGTCTCTACCACCTGGCTATCAAGAAGAAAATAAGGTCTGTAAATTAAATAAATCAATATATGGATTAAAGCAAGCAAGCAGACAATGGAACAAGAAATTAAACACTGCACTAATAAGTATTGGAATGACTAGGTCAAACATAGATCCATGTGTTTATTATCGAATTATAAATGAAAATGATATATTGTTCATAGCAGTATATGTAGATGATCTGCTGTATTTCTATAACAATGAAAAAACGTCACAAATGATGAAAGATAAGATAAAAGAGAAATTTAGTATGAAAGATTTAGGAAAAGCAGAGAACTGCATTGGTTTCAAAATTACTCAAAATCAAAATGAAGGAGAGATATCAATTGATCAATCTTTATACATAAAAATGATACTCAACCGTTTTGGTATGCAAAACTGCAAGCCGGTATGGACACCTACTGATGCAAATATTAAGTTAAAAAAGGCTGCTAGCCAACGAGAAGTTTTGAAGGACATTCCATACCAAGAGATTATTGGCTGCTTGTTGTACCTGTCACAGGGAACTCGACCAGACATAACCTATATAGTTCATGCTCTGAGCAGGTATAACAATGAACCTACTGCTGAACATTGGGCGGCTTTGAAACGTCTTTTGAGATACATGAAAGCAACAATTAACTTGAAATTAACTTATAAAAGTAATGAGAATAAGATGATTACTGGCTATTGTGATTCAGACTGGGCAAATGATGTAGAAGATCGTAGGTCTTGCACGGGCTATATATTTTTATTTCAGGGTGCCGCAGTCAGCTGGAATTCAAAAAAACAACAGACCATAGCCTTGTCAAGCACCGAGGCTGAATATATGTCATTGGCCTCCGCTGTACAGGAAGCGCTTTGGTTAAAACAGCTGGAAGAAGAATTTCAACCTGAACTTAAAGGTACCCCTATTACACTTTATTGTGATAATCAAAGTGCGATTAGTCTTTCAGGAAATGCTGTATACCACGCACGCAGCAAGCACATCGACGTCCGCTACCATTTCGTACGTGAGAAGATTGTAGCTAACCTAATCAAAGTTCGATATAGATGCACTCAAGACATGGTTGCCGATGTCTTGACAAAAGGACTACATCGACCAAAGCACGATAGTTTCACCACAGCCATGGGGTTAATTGTAAACCGTCTGCGTCCAGGAGAGGATGATGAAAATATGGACGCCTGATGTTTTAGTCATGGCAAAGTACACCACCGCGGTATTTGTGCCTGTCGAGGACGCAAGGTCTCTCGCCCCTATTGTACGTGTTACATAGTATAACTGTCATACCGTTTGTTTATAATAAATTAGTTAAAACTTAAAGACTATTGCCTTGCTTTATTTCATCAAAATTACAAATCAGTTTAGATCCCATTCTTTAATTGTTTCACTTAATCTGGTACGTGTTTTAAACGTATTTTTGTTTATTACTTATATCATATAATCTCTTATAGCTTGAATGTCAACTGTCTTCTAACAAAAGTTTATCGACAGTTAAACTTTTCTTTATCCTGTGGAAGTCGAAGGATTAAATTCTTTAAATACAATATCCTTCTTCTTAGTGAACATGGTATTTTTTTTTTCATTAAATTAATAACTCATTGCGATCTCAATGCACCTAAATATTGTATTAAATATCTAGAAGCTACTACTCTCACTTCCATTTGATCATCAATGTGCAACAAAAAATATACCTGAATCATCTAAAAAAAACCGAAGTGTACGATTTGTAAATAGGTTAAGTAGTCTAAATAACCATCAATGAATTATTTTTAAACGTGGCGGTTTATATTCGACTATTATCTATATATATAAAAGAAGACTTCCTGACTGATTCATCACCGCCCAGCCGAAACTACTGGGACTAGAAACTTGAAATTTACACCAGAACTTTCCTTTATGACGTAGGCAAGGGATAAGACGGGGTTTTTGGAAACTTCATCCCTAAGGGGGTTAAATAGGGGTGCAAAGTTTATATGGGGGAAACATTATTTTTTGAACTAGAGACTTGAATCTTTGTAGGAAGATTACTTATTAAGTTACAAAAAAAGTACATTCAGCGTTTTAGAAAATTCCACTCCTAAAGGGGTTAAATATGGGTGCAATGTTTGTATGGGGGAAACATTATTTTTAGAACAAGAGACTTGAAACTTTCTAGAAAGATTACTTATTAGAATACAAAAACATAATCTCTGCGTTTAAGAAAATTTCACCTCTAAGGGGGTTAAAAAGGGATGCAAGGTTTGTATGGAGGGAACTTTATTTTTTGAGCTAGAAACTTGAAACTTTGTAGAAACTTTACTTATTAGAACACAAAAAAGTGATTTCTGCGTTTCAGTAATTTTCACCCCTAAGGGGGTTAAAAAGGGGTGCAAGGTTTGTATGAAGGGAACTTTATTTTTTGAGCTAGAGACTTGAAACTTTGTAGAAAGATTACTTATTAAAAAACACGAATAGCACTTTCAACATTTCAGAAAATTCCACCCCTAAGGGGGTTAAATAGGGGTGCAAAGTTTGTATGGGGGAAATGCTTTTTTTTAGCTAGAGACTTGAAACTTTTTAGAAAGATTACTTATTAAAAAACACGAAAAGTTCTTTCAGCGTTCCAGAAAATTCCACCCCTAAGGGGATTAAATAGAGGTGCAATGTTTGTAAGGGGAAACATAATTTTTTGAACTAGAGACTTGAAACTTTGTAGAAAGATTATTTACTTATTAGAATACAAAAAGTATATTCTGCGTTTTAGAAAATTCTACCCTTAAAGGGGTTAAATAGGGGTGCAAAGTTTGTATGGAGGGAACTACTTTTTCAGCTAGAAACTTAAAACTTTTTAGAAAGATTACTTATATGAACACAAAAAAAAATATTAGTATTTTAGAAAACTCCACCCCTACGGGGTTAAAATAGGGGTGCAAAAGTTGTATGAGGGAAACTTTTCCGTTTAAGCTACTTGAAACTTTGTAGCGAGATTACGTATTTGAATACAAAAAAGAACTTAATCGTTTTGGAAACATCCATCCCCAAGGGGGTTATAAAGGTTTGCAAGGTTTGTAAAGGGAAACACTTTTTTTGAGCTAGAGATTTGAAACTTTTACTTATTATAATATAAACAATTACTTCCAGCGTTTTAGAAAATTATATCCCTAAGAGGGTTAAAAAGGGGTGCAAGCTATGGATGAGAAATACTCATTTTTGAGCTGGAGACTTAAAGCGTTATATAAAGATTTCCTATCAGAATAAATAAAAGTTATTTCAGTGTTTTGGAAAAATTCCACCCCTAAGGGGTTAAACGGGATTCAAGGTCTATTATATGGAAACCAAGAAAATATTATAGAAAAAGATTTTTAAATTCGGTCTTAGCCTGTATGTTAAAAGACTACAAAACTGATTTCAGAGTTTTTTGAAATTCATTCACTATAGGGGTTAAAGGGGGTTCAAAGTTTGTATGGCGAGCAAAACATTTTTAAAGTAAGGGATTTGTAACTTCTGTTTTAGACTGTTTTAAATTGATTCCATAAATGGGACACATTCATCCCCTAAATGGGCTAAAAGGAGTTGGATGTTTATACGGGGAACAAGACAATTTTAAAGTAAGGGATCTGTATCCCCGGTTAAAACCTAGGAAACTAATTACAGCGTTTCTTAAAATTCATCCTCTACGGAGGTTAAAAAGGGTTGGAAGTATGTATATAGGTCATACATAATCCGACTGCTAGCAGAAAAGTAGGCTAGGTTAAGTTAGAACCACGACCCTTACAGAACCGAACAGCTACCAGAAATGTAGGTTAGGTTAGGTTAGAACTGGGATGCTCCCAGCACCGAAAGGTAGGTAAGTAGTAGTAGTAAGTAGGTGCGAATTATTTTGTCACTTTAATTATTTTGTTTTGGTTAATGAGAATAATATTATTCTCTAACACCGTTAAATGGGGACGGCGGATGGAGATGGAAAGTTCTATGTCTTTTAGCATTAGATTACGTTTGCTTTCAAAACTATTTTCAGTAATGTCCTTTAATACATTATGAAAAATATACAATTTAAGTTGAAACGTCTGTTGATGATATCTAAGATAGTTTTATGTGTAAAAACAGAGTTCTCAATTTAAACTAATGAACTCATCGCACTGTTACCTTTTACGCTTAATCTCTGAACGGATTTAGATGAAATTTTCCGTACAGATAATTTGAGACCCTAATTTGAGGATAGTTTTTATCTCGGAAATCATCCCTTAAGATGGTAGAACTTTATTAAGGGCAGCTATAATTAAAAAGGTTCCGCCAACAATCATTTAATAGCAATCATTTTTCTAAGACGGTAACAAGTTCTACGCGGACGAAGTCGCGGGCAACAGCTAGTAGCATTACATGCCTTTATGTCACTCCCATGACTAAGGGATATCTAACGACTCACATGTTAAAATCCTTGGTGTGAAAGGTGTGAACCCTGCGGAAGACCAGCGCTGGCTGCAAAGCTAGCAACATGCTGAGCTGGGTCCATTTCGTGACAAAAAAGAAATGTGCTTTTTTTATTATTATCTGTGTTGTGTTTGTCACGAATAAATGTTTTGATTTGATTTTTTTATTTGATTTGAACGGTGCTAAAGAAATAGAGAAACATACCTACACTAGATTTTTTTGTAAAGTCCTTTTGTTGGGTATTAAGATAAGACATAAAAATTACAGCATTTGAATGTTGTAGTGTCCCCATCCACATAACCCAAAAATCCGTTTGATTCTAAAATAGTTACTGTTTCCTAAATTTCTTAAGTAGGTAATTGAGAAACGGCGTAATTTACTTGCTCTTTCTTATTTTTTCGTATAAGACTGAATTTAAACTAATTATCAGCTCAAAATGCATCCAATGTTGATTTATTACTGCCTATTCAAGTATTCGAAATATTCGTTTTATCCGGATTTGCATTGATTCTAAATTCGGATATCAAATCGGGCGAATATCCGGATAAAACGAATATTCGGATATCCGGATTGCAAGCCCTAAACGCTACGCTCTGACAGCAACCGTTTTGTGCCTTCTCTTTCACACTTAGGAAATTTAAATTATGCTGTCATGCGGTCACAGCAAACGGTTGCTGTCAGAGTGCAGCCTTGGAACGCCTTGGCGCTGGTAATACTTGGCAGTTGTAATACTTGGCGGTTGTAATGCTTGGCGGTTGTAATACTTGGCGGTTGTAATACTTGGCGCTTGTAATACTTGGCGGTTGACAAATGATACCGCGGCTGTACCTACCTTCACAAAGAAAATGTTGTAATACCAGTGTAATTTAACCCTAGCGCCCACAGTTCCGTGAATAAAGAAAGAAAAAAATCAGGTTCCTGGCTTAATTATCTGCAGGACAGTCGCGCGGGTTTAATTTGCTTCTGCAAAAGGAGCCGCGAGGCAATTAAGTCGGCCCGTGTGCCGCCCGCCACGCGCCCCGCCCGTGTGCTGCCACACGGACACGCGTGCGGTCATTACACGGGCGATTAAACACGCAATCGTGGGAGTCCTCCTGGGCCCTATCAACACCGGCGCTGCTTAGAGCAAGTTGTTTTTGCCACGTGTTTTAATGTTCACATCAGTAACAACGAGTTGGTGTTCCACCTGGGACTTTATTCTCGTGCCGTTACGTATGGAAGTGTAAAAGGAATTAGTAGCGTCTATCGAAACGCAACACTTCCTACTCGTGATAAATCCAACATTGCAATAATGAAAATGTCACTTATTGGATCCCGGTACCATCTAACTCGTGATCGTAAAGTACAGTAGAACTCATATTTGGGTATTAACATATCACATTAGATAGATAGATAGATAGATCATTTATTGATAAAAATAGATTTTTTTACATGTCAGTTTTTCTTATTCCTATTCTATACTATACATTATTATTAGGTATACATTCTTGTTAGGTAACATTATACAAATTTACATTACATAATAAATTCAACGATGTTGTAGATGGGTCAGTGACTTGTAGCACTGAACGAATTCGTCAACACTGTAGCACGCCATGTCTAACAATATCTGTTTAAGTTTTTACTCGAACATCGAGTCCGAAGTAGATTTTAACTGTTCGTCTAGAGCATTGTAAAGTACCTACTATGCCTACTATGTGTAAGGATTTCCGAGACTGCTATAGGCGTCGCGGAGGTACGTACAGGGGGTTGCACGGGTTACAGTCTGTAGTTTTTGGAAGTTAGCGGGGATCCGTTCAAGATTGCGTCGTGTGTACGTGCATGCTTCAAGTACATATACAGAGGGTAACGTCAGGATTTTTAGCTGCTTAAACAGCTCCTTAGCATGATTTTACGATGGATTTGACAAGTTCTTGCGATGAGGTAGTCAGCACAAGAATGCAATGTTGACACTCAAACTATCGTCAATTTCAATTAGTTTATAGCGGTAGAATAGAAACCCACAGTTTCAACTTTAATTCAGGTAGCAGAAGTGCCCGCGATCAATTTTCGATTATTACTCCGAGACGGCTCCAATCAACATTCAGCGATCAACCAGCTTGCACTGGGGCGGGGCGTCTTGAATAAATAGCAGCTCATCCGTGGCGAGCAGCGAGCACTCCTCGCGACCTGCGGCAGCGCACGTCGCCCGCCAGTCCCGCAGGATACAAGTCGTTTTGTTTTGCCCGTTGTTGCCTACCGTTGCTAATCATAAGTAACTTTCGGTCAAATCTGTTGGTGTGGAAAGTTTGACAATTCTCTGTAAGATAACAGCTACCGACGCTATATTTCACACTAACTGGCTTGTAACCCATACTAAAAATAGAACACGGCACAAGTAGCCAAATAATGCAGCACAGATTGGCAATTTGAGATGACGCGAGAAAAATGCGAGGTCAAGATAAGTGATTTGAGATAAGTGATTCGGGATCTCGTCAGAAATAATGAGATCTCGATAAATCTCTATTCTATCAAGATTTCTTGTTTATAAAAAAGTGCCTTAATTTGAACTAATTGCCTGAATTCAATGCTAAGTAATTACAGTGTTTACAATATTTTGGAAATAAATTATTTAATAAAAAAATGCAATTATTTTAAAAATATTGTTATTAGCAGCATTTTGTTAGAAGTACCTATTAAAGTTCCTTTCGAAACCTCTACTATGTCGGTCGAGAATAGATCACGACTTAATAGAAATCTATTAAGTCGTATAATACAAGATTTCCGCCAACGATCTTGAAATTTCACTCGAGATCTCGTAACATCGAAATTACATTACTTACCTACACAAACCCATATGAAGGATGATAAATAATAATAATAAATCATTTATTTCAGGCAGTGCCCATAAAATGTTAGTATGTACAAACTCTTACACAATGTTAGTAACATACAAAGATCGTACAGAACATAGGATCGTACATAAAAAAATCATAATGTCCTCTAGACGACATTCTTTCTTATATGCAGATCACCGTCGGCAGCCAACAACGTAGGTACACGTAGGTAATAACCCCGGCGACTTTTTTAATATATCAGAAACTGCAGCGTTGCTTGGCTCGATGAAAGTGTTAAGAGTCCGCAGTAAGCTCGATTCTCCATACAAACGTAGTTACGCTCTCATTTTAAAACTACGTGTTGGATTGTAACAAAACTTTGCATAGGTATAAAATGACATGAGGTATATCTATGTCTATAATTAGTTTATGTAGCTTCAGATACCATAGTAACAAAATACAGCAAATTTAAGTTTTTCATACAAAACTTGGTTTTTTGCTGTATTTTGTTTGTTTTATAAACTGGAACCATATATAAACTAATTACAGACATAGATATACCTCATGTCATTGTCTATGCAAAGTTTCGTCACAATCCAACACGTAGTTTTAAAATGAGAGCGTAACTACGTTTGTATGGGAAGGTGAAATTCGGCCGAGCTTACTGCGGACTCTTAAATACAAGAGTCACGGTTCCACGAAGCCAGTGGAAATTAGCAGCCGACGGCGACGGACGGTCCGCAGAGACGCGGCGGCGCCCGCGCCGTGTCGACGTCACAACACAATTACCACTCGTCGCTTTGCGAGATTGCTGGCAGAACATTATTTACTAACACTTAGGGCCAATTTTTCAATCTCTAGATGAAGTTATCCGTCAGTTAAAATGATCACCATCTTTTTCTTAACTTACATGAAAGAAAAGGACAAAGCTAACAGATAGTTTTATCTGAGAATTGAAAAATCGGCCCTTAATCGAATGAAATACAACGAAGGACTTACCTACTTTTCACCTGAGCTGCCATATCATCCGAAATGAAATGAAATTTGTTACGGAAACTTATGTGGTACTTAAATACTTACTCATCATCATATCAACCGAAAGACCTCCACTGCTGGACATAGGCCTCCCCCAAAGAGTGCCACAGTGACCGGTCCTGCGCCACCCGCATCCAGCGGACTCCTGCGACCTTTACCAGGTCATCAGTCCACCTTCTAACGCCTAACCTAACCTTTCCGCCCCAACGGCCATCAGTTCTACGCGCAATGTGCCCCGCCCATTGCCACTTAAGTTTAGCGATTCGGAGCGAAACTTTCAACCTACTTCTGCAATATCACATTTTCTTCACCTTTGAGATATTACATATTTCCTAGAACTGGAACTGTACATAGCTGTCAACACAGGGAATCCTCATTACAATGGAGAGGCAGCAACGCGCTTATCACAAGCTTTCTGAAGTCGAGCATCAATAGGTTACGATTTCTGCTTATTCTCAAGGCAGGCCGTACGCCAAAAATAACTGCAGATAAATTGCGAATGAAAACCTGGGCCTCCGCGTAATTTGCGTGTCAGGGACTACGCCTCTGAACGCCGCGAATGCGTGGTCCGATCGGTGGGACCTCGTGGTTTCACAAAACGACAGTGTCTAGTCCGATTAGTAAACGAACTACGTGGAATACAAAAGTGCACGTCGTCCGATCGGTGGGACGATGTTGCCTAAAAAATAAATAGTCCACGTAGTCCGATTAGTCAGTAGGACCAACAGGAAAAAAAGTTCATGTGGTCCTATCAGTGGGACAAAGCAGTAGGACCACGTGGCCGGAGGGCGAAAAACGTAGCTGTTTCTGTTTCGATTACGAGTGACAGCGGGGTTCCGCGCGGGGCGGGAAGAAAGGAGACGCGTAACGGCGCTGGTTATTTCATGAGGCAATCTCGAAAAACTACGAAACTAAAATATGTTCGTGAAAGCCTTTTTCGCCAGAAACATAAGCAATAAATTGTTGGGCTCGACAAAGGGATATAAATATGTAGGAATGGAAATGTAAAACGCGTCATACGCGCGACGCGCCTGGCCCGCGACTCCACCTCGCGCAGTGGAAGGCAGTATTCATTTACATTTACTTTTCCGATGTAAGAACATCTTTCCAATTTAAACTTGTTTCTAGAATTTCTTTAAAGTGTGATACGACGTGATGTTTTGAATCGTTGTTTTGTTAGTCGGGGGTTCGCGTGGGCGGGCGGGGGATCAGTCGCAGGATAATAAAGATGGCAGTCGCGCGCAGAACAAGTTGGCCGGCGCCGGCGGTCACGACCGCGACGGCAGGCGGGTGAATGTTAGTCGGCGAAGTAAGCGAATTAATTGGAGCGCAACAAGCCGTATAATAGACAAAGCGGCCGTGGCTCAGTGGCTGCGGCTGTACGCTGTAGTCCGCCCGCGGAGAAACAAAGCTCCGCTGCATAAGAACACACCGAGAGGTCAATCTGGGAGTTACGGTTCATTTGATTTCAATTCCGAACTAAGGTGTCACACCTCACGCAAACAAGGCAGAATCCAACTAGACTGCGAAATAGGTACTGATCATGATGATATCCTCATGATGACATCCTGACAAAATTAATCTAAAGTTGAGAAACATTACGTGCATGGGCTCGAACGTGTCTTGCAAAACCAAATTTGTTTTGACCACACGGCCGCAAGAGGCACAGTAGATAAAGCTGTCCGCTAGAGCGCGCGTAGCGCGTAGGTATGTACTAGTTTGTGTGTTGTTGACGCCGCGCCGGTGTCCGCGGCCGCGACTCGAGGCTGCTCATCAATTGTGTAAAGATTTTCACATTATAATACAGCGACGTCTCGTATTCGGCGGTTTGATTGACGATCGTCCTCCTTCCTCCTATCTCCCCTCCCCCTCACACGAGGGGGACCGGGCGCGTAATGGGAAAATAATTTGCGCACAATGACCGTTAGATTCATACTTTTTGTGTCGGTTATTAAAAACCGTGAGCGATGGGCTCGCGCGGACAGAAACAATTAAGATTTCAATATCGCGATATTTAAAACCGTTTTACGATATTGACGGCGCGATCGGAGTCGCGGCGATAGGAGTGACAGTTCAAATTTAATTCTTATTCTATTATGAATATTGGAGAGCTACGGTAGCTAAGTGATTCAGGTATACGGCTGTCAAGCGGCGGTCGTGGGTTCTAATCTCGTACCAATGAGTTTTTCGGAACTTATGTACGGATTATTTACCGTTAGCTTTTGAGTGAAGGAAAAACATCGTGAGAAAACCGGTCTAATCCCAGTAAGGTCTAGTTTTACCTTTGGGTTGGAAGATCAGATGGCAGTCTCTTTCGTAAAACTAGTGCCTATGCCAAATCTTGGGATTGGATGCCAAAGCGGAGCTCGGGGCCTTTGGGCCACAACCGGGAATAACGCTAGGAGGATGATGATCTATTATGAATATTGATGGCACCGCGCGCGTGCGGGCGCGTGCGTGCGGCTGCCCGCCGGCGCCGCGAGCCGCGCCGGATCAGCGACCGAATGAGATTGATTCCCTCGAGATTAGTCTCGCGTAATCGGCTTACCTTAACAATATTCTAAATGATTTTTGTCATCGATCCCGGCATTAAGCCGGATACAAAGTCTTGTATCCAATTGTGGCATACTCATTGTTCTGTTTGTAATATGTGGCCTTGTCGGGAGTGTTCAATTGTTTCCATATTTTCAAGTTATAGAAAGTAAAAGAGCTGGAGAAAAAGTAAAAGCAATATCGGACCGATGAAACAATCTCGTAAATGGCGCCCGCGGGTCCGGCAGGGCGCCGCGGCCGCCATCCGACTTATAATCTTGGAGGTCGGGATAGAGTATGTGTGAAGAGGTACCGGGGCGGGGCGGCCCGTGCGGGGTGGTCTAACACTCGCCCGGGCTCTGTTCACGAAACGTATTCAATGAAAGAGCTGAAATAAACAAGTCTTGCAGTGGTTACGTAAGTAAGTAGTCTAATCTTTTTTACAGCGTATGTATGTACAATATGAGGTCCCCATTGAAGTCTAGTCTATTGTTATCCCCAAAAAACAGTGTTGTCTATTATTTGTAACATTTCATTATTGATTTTCTGTCCTTTAATATGATTGTTAACATTTGGTATCTTGAAGTGTATACAGTTAGTACAGTAGTTGTTTTATTTGCATTAAACACGAGATTGTTAGCAGTAAACCATTCGTGAACCAGTTGAAGGGCATTATTTATGTCGGTTACGTCCTGGGCAATCTATTGATTTTAAGAATGAGTGAAGTGTCATCTGCAAAAAGAATTATTCGAGGTAGGTGTTCCGCCATAAAAGGTAGGTCGTTGACGTAATCCAAAAAAAGGAGAGGAGCTAATATCGAGCCTTGAGGCACGCCGATTCTAACCTCTGACCCCGCCTACCGAGTCCCATTCACTAGAACCTTTTGAACTCTGCCTGATAAGTATGATTGTAACAAGTCCAGAGCTTTTCTTTTAACTCCGTAGTGATTTAACTTGGTCAGCAAAGTGAGATGATCTACACAATCGAACGCCTTCGATAAGTCACAGAAAATGGCGACGGCGTCCTTCTTTTCCTTCCATGCTTCGAAAACATTCCTGATCAGAGTAATTCCTGCGTCAGTGGTAGACCGACCTCTGGTAAAGCCAGCCATATTGCTGAGAATGAAACAGTTTGTTCCAATTGAAATGATTAAGAAGTTGTGTCATTACTACTTTCTCTAATATTTTACTTAGCACCGGCAAGACAGAGACCGGTCTATAGTTACCAGGGCTTAAAGAATGGAATTACCTTGCTTTCCTTCATCAGGTCGGGAAAGACGCCCTCGTCCAAACACTTATTAAATATAAAAGCCAAGTGAGGTGCCAGTGTTAGTATAACCGCAGTACATACTCTCACTAGCATCCCCCACAATTCTTCACTAGATTTTGCTTTAAGCTGCTTAAAGGTTCTGTTGTAGATAGTCTAATCTCTTGTTGTGCAGACTCTTTATAAGTTATCTTTCTTTTGACGACCGGTTTAGCTTAGTTGGTAGTGACTCGAGTTGCCTACGAAGCTAGAGGTCCCGGGTTCGAATCCCGGTAAGGGCATTTATTTGTGTGATGAGCACGAATATTTGTTCCTGAGTCATGGATGTTTTCTATGTATTTAAGTATTTATTTATGTATATAAGTATGTTTATCGTCGTCTAGTACCCATAGTACAAGCTTTGCTTAGTTTGGGACTAGGTCGATTTGTGTAAGATTGTCCGCAAATATTTATTATTATTTATTATTATTTTATATTGGGCATATTCTATTTTGACATATTCTTTTATTCAATATTTTTATGATTCTTGTTTACCTAGTTACTTCATTATAAACACTTGACAGTAACATCTCTTTTATTATTTCCTAGAAAATACTTAACACAGGCACCTTTCGCCTCAATATCACAACAGGTTCTAACGATGATTTCCTGATCTATGTATTCAAATTTAAATTCTGTTTGACATTGACTTACATTATCAGCTAGAAGTCATCCCTAAGGGGGTGAAATGAGAGGCGAAAGAAAACAAGTTTCTGTAAAAAAAAACATTTTTGGTACAAGCTTTTATTGACGACTGTACCTTTCTGTATACCATCATCAACTACTCATTGAGACGATTCCAACGAGCCCAAACTCAACGGGGCTACGTCGGTTAAGTACTCAATTCCCATGGTCACCTTCCGTCTCCATCATCAGATCAGCTCGATGGTACCATAATATTGAATTGTGATCCAAACTATACTTATACCCAAATTTTCAGCACAATCGGTCACCGGGAAGTGGGTCAAATTTAACTTGCAAGATTTGATTACAGACAGACAACGGGACAGGTGAAAGTAAATAAAAGCTTGTAATAAATAAACGAGTTCCATGCAGACGAAGTCGCGGGCAAAATCCAGTTACATAAAGTCATGCCTAATTACAATTACTGAATTAAACGTTATGACATTAGGTGAAATCTTACTACTCCCCAAACTGCAACATCATATCGCGTAAAAAATCGTGTTGCCTTCGCTTCTATTATTGCCTCGTCGAGTAATCTGATGCCCGGGTGGTGTGGGCACACAATAGTCCGAGTACGGTTAATGCACTGCGTAATGAGTCCTCGAGGCAGCTGCTGAAGTGGCGGCTCATTAGGGAGAGAGGCTATAATCAATTCGGGCCGTATCGGGCCCGTGTCCGGACACACGCGTCAGGCCCACACGGCCTCCGTACATTACCAGACGTATTGAGATTAGATTATCTTACGGATACTCTCGCTTGCGCACATACGCTCTAGTGAATGCGAGATGCATCCCAATATAATTACAACCTAATTGATATGCGTTAGTATAGCGCACCGTTAACCCATAAAGCTGATTTTTCACCAGAGGGGCGAGATGAGACCAGGCGAGGCGTGAATTGAAATTTATATGGTACTTACCTACTATGACCACCGAGCGCGCGAAGAGAGAATTGAAAATTCAAATTCTCGCCTCGCCTCGTCTCGTCTCGCCCCTCCGGTGGAAAATCAGCTTATTACACGTAGCAATTACGACCTGGATCATTTTCACGACTCGTATTTATTTAAAAGTCGACAGCCCAAAGTCCGGAAACCGTCTGCGATGGAAGATCCACATGCTCCCTTATTCGTAGTTACATGTGTAGCCCAACATAAAAACCCTTTACAATGTTTCAGTTCAGACGATATTTCTTCACCGGCTAGTTCTGCTGCGTGCGAGTCGTGACCCAATCAGCGCTAACGAGCGGGCGCGCCACTCCGGATCGAGCCCCCCCCCGCACTCCGCGCTAATCGCCCGCACTATCCGCGTCAGCCGGTTCCATCTCAACCTTGGGAGATTCGGCTGAACTATATCGCATTTCAATATGTTTTGCACGCCCGTTCTGATGCGTAGCTGCGCACTTCCAAGCACGCGAACATTGAAATGGACTATAGTAATGAGAAGCGACGGACGAATATAGACCGACTGTTCATACACCTGAGACTTCAATTCTAGCATAACTTGATCATTGCTTATAGCCGTGTGTAATCGGTTCACACTCAAAGTCACAGTTAGTACCACTTCAGCTACAACGGGGTGTAGTTTATGAATTGCCGCGCCTACATCAGTGATACACTGCAAACACTGAATACCAAAATATAACTTGGACTTTGCTTTGCTCACTTCTCCGTTAAAATTGAACGTACAGTACATCACAGTGGCCCATAAGGGACTTGAGTGCACATCCCGGAGTAGGGATTGGTCCCACAGGCTGCGCTGTCCGTTTCCATCAGCCGCGTTTATCACATTTCGAACAGCAACGAATATATGCGGTTTATTTCAATTGAAGTTTTTTTTTATTCATTTTGCGGTTAATTTGGATGCTTTATTTGGTAACATGTTTAATATTATGTAATTTTTTTTTTAAATATTATGTTGTAAAAACCATAAAAACCGAAACTTATATCTTATTTGGGAGCCAATCGTCGGCAATGATTGTTATGTGCATCACGCCCGGGCCAGGGTATTGGTGGCCGGCGGCACCCGGCCAGCCGGCCCGTTACTCGCTTAATTATAAATCATAATAGCCCGGGTTCGACAGCGACCTTCCACTTAAAATTCCGTGCCCGCCACACAGCGATATTTGTTTGATCCTCAATTTGTGGCATACGAGTCATTTTCATTTAAATAGTGGTTGCGTCCAGCATTGATTGGTTGCTAGAGCTGGGTCGTTTCGACTTTTCCGTGAAACGAAACGTGACCGTTTTTTTTATCACAAGACTGTTTTGAGAAACAGTTTCAAAAATAACTAGTTTTGAAAACGCTTACGGGAAAAAACGCCCAGCTCTATTGGTTGCGTGCCCTCGGCTCATCAAGGTAGGTATGTGTAGTGTATGCGCACTACAAATAAATACAAGTGAGGGTAGCATTTGTGACCGGCCGAGCTTGGAGTACTTGCCACTTGTCTTCGAGCTACCGCGGAGTGAGGTCACGACTGCGCGTGCGCACCTAAGCTAACGGCCTGAAGAGTGGTTTTATTTACTTACCTAGAGAGCCAAGGTGAAACACCACAGTAGGTAAGTATGGGCATGTTTAGCACAAGTCAATATGGAATATGTAAATGAAGTATACAGTTTGTACTCCCCTGCGAGTCCTGCAATGATCTATTCAGACCCATGCGGTGTGTGGGTTAGAAAACCAACCTAACTTTATTTTCTCAAACATGCAATGAAATATTAACGTTGTGTTCTTCATAATGGGCTTCGAAGTGTCACGTTTCATACAAAATTGGAGACAATTTGTGGCACAGGATCATGGCGTTCAGCCATGAAAATTAAAGTTTGATTTCTTGGAGTTTTATTTATATATTTCATTGCATGTTTGAGAAAAGCACTATACATACCTCGGCGTGAAAAGGGGTTTTCGGCCTCATGACTATCCGACCTCGCTACGCTCGGCCGGCAACCCCTTACTGCCCAGCCTCTGTAGTAATGTACTATTATTCCAGGTGAGTTCTCCCTAAAAGTTAACGGAAGGTTTAAAAAATACATCGCATGGATTGGAATACGTAATGTACGAGTATCCTTGATTCTTTCAACCAGTCACGTAAAGTTGCGAAATCTTCCGGAATTCTTGAATTTTGAATCGACGCGGTTGTGCGCGGTATTTTGCACTGACGATGACGCCGGAACATGTAGTAGCGAAAACATACAAGGCGGTCACACATACCTACAAGCAGAGACATGTAACTTTTTAAGGTTACAAATACTTTTGGTCGCAGCCTGCCTCGAGTAATGAGCGCTAAACGTGTGCCAACTTCCAATTCCGGAGCCTTTCGGTTTCCTATTTATGTCACTTCTTTTAATTAGAACAACCGCCGGCTTTCTATTTTCCGTTTCGAGTCCAATCTCGCAAATTGCATCTAGTATTGGGTAGCACAGTCTATAGTGTGTGAAATTGAAGCACAATTTTATAGGGATATACAACATAAAAAGAAGCATTTTATGAAATGAAGACGGGGTTAAGTGGGTATTACGTCGGCGCCGCTCTGCACATTTATTACGAAGGTATCTAAAGCGGTTTTCTTTCTCACTTATCAGGTGCATGAGTGATAAGATAAGAAAGGCGCAATAAATTTCCTGAAAAATATCGCGGGCACTCAGGAGTGTAGTGTTGGCTCGTTTATCCGAGCACGTGCGGGGGCCTCGTGGGCCCGTCCTCGGCCGCGGCGCTGGAGCGCTGCATATTAGATGAGGCGCAGCTTAATCGAATGTCCGCCGGAGCCGCCGCCCGAAGGCGGCTCGGCGATAGCAGCCGCTGCGCAACCGTCGTCGTTTCCTGAGATAAAAATGGTCACAAACCACACCAAGCTTATCCGAATGTCCGGATGACGAGCTATCTTTCTGCTTGCTACTTTCTGCACTTGATATTGAAATTTAAATTATGATATTTAAATTTCTCTAAGTTAGGCATATAACCTCACCACGCGTGAAGACTTGTTAGAAAGAGCGCCACGACATACACTAAACCAATTGAATGATTTACATCCCTCAGTGTCGTGTTTAACAATGGGATTGTCTGGTAATATTTTATAAGCATTAACGCAAACACGCCGGCGGCAGCGGGTACTGATTAAGCATGCATGAGATAGTGGATGAGAATAATTGAGCAGACAACAACGGGCGTGTCCCGTCGCGTGTCGCGTCGCGCGTCGCTTGTCGTCGTGAGAAGTCAAAGATTTCAAGATCTAAAAGGATAAGTTCCTCACACCTTGACCAGCCTGACCCTGATCATTGGTAAGTAAACTATACAAACCAATCAAATCAAATCAAATCAAATCACATATATTTATTCATGACACAACACAACAAAACACAGTTTTACAGGACAAAGACAAAAGAAGAAATAAATCTGTGCAGTGTCACGAAATGGGCCCTACTCAGCATGATGCTGGCTTTGCGGCCAGCGCTGGTCTTTCGTAGGGTCCATCCAGTGAGGACACGGTACGTAACACAGTAAAATAAAATAAAATAAAAACCGATGACAAATTAAAATATAAAACATAAAACAACGAAAAGAAAATAATAATTAAAAGCTAAATAAAAAACAAGCAAACAACGAAATCACATTACAAGTTACAATAATAATAAACTACACCGTTTTTCGGAGCCTTTATTTTGTGCGATCCGTGAACGCATCCAGTCTTGCCGCCCGTACCCTTCATGTCACAAATGTCAACTAGACAAAGCATGGCTGCGGTGCGCTGACGGATCGCAAAGACTGGTGGCCAACTAAACTTAAATAATACAATACAACGCATATGAAACAATGGACTAAAACAGATTAAACAGCAATATATACATGGCAATGCAAATGAGACATAAAAAATCAAGCCATCCGAAATCATCTATCGTTTTGTTATGTTATTAAATGTGGGCCGTAAGTGCAAGTAGGTATATTACGTCCGTTCAGTCTATACATCGGCCATAAATTTTTAATTAATTTTTTACTTCATTATTTTTCGAGTTGCTTCCAACGAGCCCTTTCATTTGATACCCATATTGTAGAAAAAGTGCATTAAAAATAACTATTCCGCCATCTTGGATGGTCCGCCATACTGGATTTAGAATGACGTCACGTACCTTATCGTGCATTGCCATCCAAACTAAACGTGTATACAAAATTCCAGCTCAATCGGTTGAAGATATCTACTTCAAAATTGAGTTCAAAGATTCCACCCGAATAAATTACATATATACATTGCAAGTTAAATAAAAGCTTTTAAAAAGGCAGCAAATTACCTATTATTTCATTGATTACCTTGTATTTATTTGAATTTAAATATTACCTCACATCCTTTGAGAAAAGCACTATACAATCCTCGGCCGGAATAGGGATTGCTGAACTCGTTGTATCCGTCCAAGTCTCGTCTCCGTCTCGTCCAGCAATCCCTTACTTCACGGCCTCTGCAGTAATGTAGTAATTTTGTTTGCTAACTGTTGGCATGTGGCAAATGTTGCGTGCGGCCCGGAGCGGAGCGTCGCCACTCGCCGCGCCGCGCCGCTTATGTTAGAAGAGAATAGAATAGAATAGTATAGAAAACATTTATTCTTGACAACACAACACAACAGATATATAAAACAGTAAAAATGGAAAAAATGGAAAACAAGGGTGTTGCACGAAATGGTTCCATCTCAGCGTGGTGCTGGCGCGATTGCCAGCGCTGATCTTCCGATGGAACCATCAAGTGATTTTCCAGCCGGTATAACACATAATAAAACAAAGGAGAAAGAAATAAAATAAAAAAATAACAATAATAATAAAAAAGAAATATCATAAAAGAAAAAAAAGAAGACATTAAATCTGCATTTGTGCAGTTTTACTAAATAACAATTACAAACACAATAGTAGGAAGAGAAGAGCATAAGAAAAATGGACAAGTGAAAAGAAATCATACACTGCCAAGCCAATAAATCATATTTATGGTGAGTATATAATAAATAATACTATTACGTTAGAGGCAGCTTGTCTCTAACCTTAACGTTTCCTGCCCTTTTTGATGGCTGAAAAGGATTTTTTTAAATGTAATGTTTAAATGTATGGATATGTTTCAGGCTTCTCACTGGGGGCGGTATGTTATTCCAGCACTTTGTGGCCGCATACCAGAAACTGCCGCGGAAGGCGGCTGATGTGTGCCGAGGGACGAAGAGCTCTAACCCACACCGGCGCATCCTACGCTCCGACTGACTAGATGACCATGTTAACGTTGCGTGCGGCCCGCATCCTTCATGGACTGGAGCGTTGCCACCCGCCGCGCCGCGCCGCGCATGTTGCGTGCGGCCCGCACCGTGCATGGACCGGAGCATCACCACTCGCCGCGCCGCGCCGCGTGCCAAACAGTCGAAATTCGCCCAATTCCACCGGCACTTTCAAACTTTCCACAAATTCTTTCTGCATGAAAATAAAACTAAAGTTGAAATAATTTATCTCGGGTTTATTTCTGCGGCGGCAGTTACTGCTGGCACATGCCAGCTTTTTACAGCCATTTTATTTCCGCAAAATTACTAACTATTGAAACTTATCCTCTTTTCTACGGAACGGGAATTTTCCGAGCATGCTCCGTGATGTATGCATGATCCCTTTACCGGGCGAAGGAAAATGAGTCGGTAGAAACTAAAAATATATATTATAAACTGCATTCTAACCTTTAACATCCAGCTATCTAACGTATTATTCTGGACTAACAGTACTATCAATAACATTTTAAATATTTGCCTGTCCTTCATTCTTGCTCCGCAAATGCTGCTGGTAACAGAATTACATTCACAAGAATGATAACTTTTGATAGGTATATATTCATTGTCACGCACAATCACTCTGGAAATAATGTCCAATTGATATAAAGAACATAAGGAATGGGTATAAGTAGTGAAAAGTGTGGTGTCGCTGTTATCGCGTGAAAGTGAATTCGTGACGCGTCCACGGAGCGGAGCCACATGACATGTAGATGATGGGCAGTATCGCAACTAATCAAACAAACAATATCTCCGCTCACGTCTATAACATCTGTTTGACCTAATCTCAGGAGGTTTATTGAACTAGATTGTTTTTTCTTCTGATGTATTTTAGGCCTACCCGGTAGTTCCTGCGCGCTGTCCGTCGCGGAGATGCCATGCAAGGCGGTCTGCTCCTTCATAGGATACCGACTTTAGAAGCACAACAGATAGACATACAAATAGGCTTATACAAACCCGTAGGGTTCGGAATCTCAATTAAATAAAAAGACTGATAAGGTACATATGACGATTTTATAAGAAGTCAGAAGGCTCCCGTTACTGTCCTGAGTTGTATCTATACGGCCTCAGGTGCTCGCAGCTCGACACGCAAGATAAACTTCCGCACACGCTTTGTAAATATTTTTCCTCCCACATTTTATGCGTTGTTCGTGCCGGTGATTGGATGCTCGCCACAAAGAACCGGTGACGCGAAAGGAGTGCACGCCGCAACCAACTTATTTATAAGAGTCATATTTTTAAATAGATAGGCAGGCGAAGTAAAACGAAACCGACGGCGCATTTTACATGTTATTACCGATTTCAATATTATTATTGATATCTAGAGACTATATTTATTGCCTGATTTTGACGGCTGAACTAGAGACGCACACGTGGATTGTCAAAGTTAAGGTACCTACTGCAGTGTAATAAACTTAAATAAAAACACAAGCTCCGCGATAGTACATTACGTACCTAGGGCGGTGAATTCGTGAATGGCCCAGGTCGCAGTTGTTTGTGGCCCGAACCGAGTGTGAGGGCCATAAATATGTGATCTGGGGTTTTACGAATTACCGCCCGTGGTAAGTACACAATTTTACGTCTTCACCTGGCCACAATGCGAGTTTTACCGTACGCGCAGCGTGCAGTAAAACTCGCATTATGGCCAGGTGTCACGTAAATGTTATTTATTTGACAATAACGTGTCGACCAAATGGGCCGGTAAACACGCACGAAACGTATTGTTAAACACCGCTAATCCCAGGGTGGGACAACAGTTTAGAAACCGCGTTGTACAATCACAGGGTTTTATTTAGTACATTATATCACCAAAAACCAATGTGGACTGTGAATTCAGTCAGAGAACATCAAAACAAATCAATGTTTTCGACTACTATGTTGAGGGTCCGCACAGCGCGCGTCAGCGGCGCCTTGCCGAGCAGGTTGGTGCGCCCGCGCCGCTCGGCCAGCAGCCGCGGCCGGCGCCGCCGCCACACGTACCTTTCGGACACGTACAGGCTCACACAGCTCAACACTTGACTGTTGTAGGCTTTCCCCAACAAGTATGTCGCCAGACACAGCTCTCTGCGCACCTGCAACTCGTTGTACCCCACCATGCCCACCATGCCATTTATGTACATAATAATATGCCAAGTGTATTATTTATACAGTACCTAAAGGCCGGTTCACACGTATTAAGTTGTCAAGTAGTTAGTATAATATGATAAGTTACTTTGAAGTTGTACGATCATCGATGTGGACGTTTTATTGGAGGCGGAAGGTGAACGGTTTCGCCGAGAGTTTAGAAATAGTGTTTTTTTCACTCCTGTATATAGACATATCTGTTTTTCATGTCGATGTCTGTGAGGACATTGATTACTGATGATTGTCGATGTCTGTGAGGATATCGACTACCGATGACGATCAATGTCTGTGAGGATATTGATTACTGACGACTGTCGATGTCTGTGAGGATATATCGACTACCTACTGATGACTGTCAATGTCTGTGAGGATATTGATTATGATTACTGATGACGGTCAATGTCTGTGAGGATATCAATTGGTGATGATTGTCGATGTATGTGAGGATATCAATTGGTGATGATTGTCGATGTATGTGAGGATATCAATTGGTGATGATTGTCGATGTATGTGAGGATATCAATTGGTGATGATTGTCGATGTATGTGAGGATGTCGATTACTGATGACTGTCGATGTCTGTGAGGATATCAATGACTGGTGACGGTGTTAATATCTACGCCTTGGAAGCGGGGTATGGGAAAAAATGTACCAATAGATATCCCACAAAAAAAATGTAGGTACACGTTTCATTCGCAGAGTTGGCGTACACTACCGCATGCGCTGAGCGAAGCTTACCGCTTAGCATGGTGGTGGAGTTCAATGAAGTACGAGTGAATGTGACCTTCTGGGACGAAGGTTTAATCAGGCCGGCCGAATGTAAGCGCAGCGTTATATCTGAACGCACCGTGCGATCAAGCGGCGGTGGCAACACGGAGAGAAGAGGATGTCAGATATGCGCGTCAGAGGAATGTCGATCGATATTTGAGACTTGTGTATTATTGATTTTGGAAAATAATCTTGTAGCAAATAGTTGGTGCTTTTATTACTTTACAAACGTGAGGTTAACAATTTTATTAAATAGTAATGGAATTATTTATCCTTACACACTTAGCCACGTATCAGCGGAAGATAGACCGTTTTTATCCATTTCATTCATATTCAGTTTTTATGCGATATTAAAAATTTGTACGGAACTAGAATATCGCGCTGATTCGAGTCAGTGAACTGAAAAAGGTTGATTTTTTCATTTATTCCATTCCGCAATGCTTGAACACACTAGTGCTAGTGGAACAGTCCACAAAAAATACGAAACTTGCAATTCACTCGCATGAAATTCACTAACAGGTCAAGCACCTGAAAGCACTAAAGCCATAAGTATATGGGAGAAAATTGGATCAGGATGGGTCCCGAACCTTTTAAGGTTATTGCGGACAGTCTGATAAACAGACGAAGCTATGGACTTTGCTTTTTAAAAGTTCGTGCAGTAAAGTAAAAGCAATAACCTATAGTTATTGCATAGTTAATAAACAGGTTCCCTCATACCTTTACAATAAGTTGACGTGGTTTCGTAACTCTAGGTCCTCGGGAGTCAGGTCAGCGAGATTCCTTCAGCTTGTTTGTCCAAGGCCGCACACGGCAGCATTTCGAGGCAGCTTCCGCTACGCAGCAACCAAGTGCTGGAACATCATTCCTCCTCCTCTCCGTGCCTTAAAGTCCATTCATAGCTTTAAATTAAAACTCCGGATACATCTTTATAATGTACAAATTGGTCGTTAATTACTTGTTACTTGTATTGTGTTTTTTTATTTGTATAAGATTATGTTCATTGCAATAGTAGGTAGTTTTACGCTTGGTTATTACCACTTTTTTAATCGATGTTTTTTATTACGTACAGAGTCAATTACATATTCCAGTGTTGCATGCAAATAAATTCTAATGTTACCCGCTAGTTTTAAGTTCACTTTTGTAATTTTTAGGCATACAGTGCCCAAAAATTATAAAATTCTTTGTTTATTATTATTATTAATCATTTATTCATGAAGGACACATTTATGTTTACAAACTATAGTATACTGCCAAACTGCATGACAGTTTGTTGGCAGTGCATTAATTACTCTTGATTACATAGTTGTGTCAAAAACATATGGCTAAGTTATATTCATGCTAATATATTTAAAAACCTACCAATACTTACGACGTTTAGTTTAGTCCTAGTTTTATTTATTTTAGGGGCTCTCACTGAAAACCAGCGTCACGGCCCCGTGACAACATGCTGAGTGAGGCTCCCGTTTAGCACTGTAATATAAGGTTACCTTTTGATTGCATTTCTTTTTTCTGTGTTTTGTGTGCTAAATAAATAAATTCTTATGCTTATTCTTATTCTATGGTATCTAAGTGACAGTTCAAATCCAATATTAAGCTATGAACTTACTCACGACAGTCGCGTACAGTCAGCATCATAAAAATGTATGCATTATCGGTGGTTATACGACCTTAAAGATAGTCGATAAGTCTGTACAGGTATATGTTGTTGACTATACAAACACGATTATAAATACATCAAAATAACTGCCTTTATTCTTTACAATTCCATGCCTGTCGGGTATGTAAAAGAAATCATGCTACAAATAAATGACAGTATAATAAAATTACCATTTCTTTTCGCGAGCAAAATTGGACGATTCCAAACGTCGGGGGAAATACAAGGGAAAGGTAGATAGAGTTTAACGTTCGTAAAGTCATTTAAAAAGAGCTTGTTCCTTTATCCCGGTGAGCGATGAGTAATGGCGGCGCGCGCAGCAGCGGCGAGTGTTTACCGCTCCTACTCCTAATGTCACGGATGACTTACGGCCGAGGTACTCTGATGGAGAATTTACTACGCGCCCTAAGTGACTCGCCAATTTACTCGCGGCGCGCTCGTAAGACAAACGACGATCGGATAATGTAAACAACTCAAATTGTCCTTTATTTTTAAAAATACTGCGACCGTCAGCAGGGAAACTGTCTTCCCTGCTAACGCCCCCTTACAGTATCGGACTAACCTACCATATTACTACATATATAGATACATCGTTCTAAGACCATTTCAGTGATATCTTTTCGACGATAACACTGTCACCCCAAATACAAGATGGCCACCACCAATTGACCAATTTTGTTCTCATCTGATGATAAGTGATATGATGATGATGATGACGAGGTACTTAGCCATAGCTCGCTCGAGCAGCCACTTGGTGATAGTTTTCTTGCATTGGTTGATTATATATACTGGGTAAATAGAAGGATCAGGAAACCTCCTAAGAATCGAAAGAATCTTTGCTCAAACCGAGTGTTAAATATTATGGGGGGACAGATCTTTACGACGCTTGTTAATTATCTTTTTCGAATCGTACGTTAACGTTGAGTGTTTTTATTGTAAGACGTGCAGGATAAAGAGTTGTCTAACAGTTAAGACATTACATTGTTTATAGAGATCGGTAGTGGGGTAAAGAAATGGAAGGAACATGCTTACTTTAAGAATACTTCTCTGTGCCCTTTCAAGTTTGAGTAAGTGCGTTTTGTGTGCGCCTCCCCTGTTGAGTGTATCTTGGTAGGGAGTACACGGAAAAGCTTGAACTTGTATTAAATATCATCCAGGAGCACATTTTATAATTTCACTTGAATATGATTGTCAAACAAAACCGCAGCTATGAACCGTGGAACCACAGACAATATAAATATCTCAACATCGCCAAGACGCAAAGTAAACCATTTTTTAGTAGAGAATGCGATATATTTCGTTTTGAGAACATTGAGTGAGAGCACATTGTTTGACAGCTAATTTAAAACTACATTCAAGCCATTCTGTGCGTGCTGGAAGGTCTCGTTCCATGAGTTTCCATGAAAGACTAGGGCAGTGTCATCGGCAAAGGAAACGACCTTGCCATTTGTTAATTGCAGTTGACACAGGTTATTAATGTAGAAAAAAAGGTCATTAATGTAGGCGAGAAAAAGTGTAGGGGTGCATTTAAAGTTCCACTGTTAAGTATAGGGTAGGGTTAATGAAACACTTCTGTAGTTGATTGTTGATGACGAGGGCATCCTAATCTCATGATATCAGATTTATCCTGCTGAATATAGTAAATACGTCCAACGTATATTTGCTTCCTCCCACACTTTCAGCCATGTTAGTGAAGGAAGAATGCTCTCCGTCCGACATGCCACGTGCAGCATGCTAGCTAGGCTGGTGGACCGTTGCTTTGCGACTTACTGAGTAATTATGTGTTAATACCCATACCTAGTTTCAGCGGTTTTATTATAATAAAACACGGTTTAAGATGTTCTTATTTACGGCACACCGATAACAACAGCATTTTACAACGGCAGAGGGATACCACGACCGGTGAAATCAGCCGGTTTGTGTACGCTAGTGGGTATGATGGTTGCTCGCTGAAGCTAGCTAACTTGTCATCTTACTCTTTTCTCTCAACTGGGAATTCTATATTATTTGTGCCAAATATTCGTAAAATAATTAGGTAATCGGAGTCCTTCATTTTTAAGCTTTAACCAGATTATCAGTGCGTCGCAGTCACACACACTTGGTTATGCGCTAACGCAGACAAGAGAGCGTATAATTTGCATTCCATGGACCTGTACCTAGACAGCTACATCCAGAACAGTACCTATGGAAATCCATGCAAGAGGCGTATGCCCAGCAGTGAGCCCAATATGCTGAAGATAATTCGCATATGATTTAAATGCGTCAAAAGCGCGTTCCGGAATGGGGCTCTTGCCTGTCTGATCGCTAATGTCCCGTCCGAAGCAATTAGCAACCGTCGGCGCAGCGGCCGCCGGCGGAGCGCAATCACGTTCCATTCACTTATTGAGATTACGCTTATTGGCTGCGACGGATGGCAGCTTACACTTTTATTATTATTTGCTAGTAGCAAAAGTAAAATATAAAACTATAACAATTTAGAAAACATTGTTAACTTCCTCTGTACGTACCTATGCATACAATGTACAAACTCAACAATAATGCATACATACGTATAATGTAAAAAATATCATACTACATATATGTACGTACTTAGATAAAGTATTTCAGGCCTCCGTTAAACTAATAATGCTTGGTGTTGAAACATATCAAATTAGATCACAAACCTGAGTGCTGTTGTCTAACAAATCGGCACTCGTGTTTGATATTGATACGGATTGTATGTCGTTGTTGATTGGGAGTGTGATTTGCATGCCTCTATTTCACGTAATCCCTGCTAGCTGTGAAGTTTGCAAGCAACACTCTATGTGCAAACCATTTTATCGTTTGATGTATTCAGCCCGCACCTTTTTGCAGTCGATTACAGTCTCAAAACTAAATGCAAACAGGCGTGGATGATCGTCGAAGAAGCCCGCGCGGTCCGGAGCCGACGGGCGGTGAACTAATCGCGCATATTTCACCGGGCCCGCGATAAATCCAGCGCGTCGCTACTCGACTAATATATTATTTATCGCCAGCTCCGTGTCCTCAGAGTTGAGGGCGGCACGTTACTCTGTGTTGCGTGCGACACGAATTTTGGCCCGCCGGGATTGCTCGCGCAGTTCCTCTTTATTTAAAAGCAAAAAAAGTTTTTAAAAAGCTTTTATTTAAACGCTCTAAAAATAAGAAAGTAAAATTTTCCTTTTAAATTTTAACTATGAACTTACAACCTCATTATACACAACTTATATATATGGTCATAAAAGCTTGTCGCGCGATTTTCTTGTGTAAATAAACTAGTACCTACTTATTGATTTATGTAAAATCTGCTAAGTTTATATTAATAAAATTTCAATTAATTAAATATTGATCATCGCGACAAGCTTTTATGACCATATAAGTTTGTTTATAATGAGGGTGTAAGTTTATAGTTAAAATTGAAAAGGAAAATTTTATTTTCTTCTTTTTAGAGCGTTTAAATAAAAGCTTTTTTTAACTTTTTTTTTGCTTTTAATTTATTTTTTAAACATGCCATTTGAACAAGCCGTTCGAGCACCATGTTTAACCGCACATAAGTATACAAGTATGCTTACAGTATTGGTGGTTGGCAGTATAATTTTTCCTTTATCAGTTTAATATTAGTAAGCAAATTTAAAAAGTTATAGTAGCGGACAATAATGGTTTTACTTAGGGTTTTCATACATTACTTCTTGGCGTAAGGCCAAGAAGAAATGTAGGGAGCCTTAAACAAGAAACTTCATGTCTTCATTTCGTGATATTAATGCATACATTTCCGAGCATGTTTGAGAAAACATATTTTGCTATAGCTCTGCTTCTGTTGCAATCGGTTCGGCGGGAATTGAGAAAAAGAGAAGAACGTCGAACGTAACGCGCTTTCGTGATTCAAAGGTGTCATTCCTCCTCAGCAGAAAGTTCATGAAAGATCTGTTACATTATAAGTAAATAACTCCATTGAACCCACATTACGTTATTGACACGCGCACCTAGATATTACGACGCGTAAGAGCTGAAGTGAGACCGTCATTACTATGATTCTCACACAACTTCGCGATGAAGGAATAAAGCCTCTAAATCAGATTCCCAACATTGCGCCGTGTAGGTACGCGACTAGGACGGATCTGTTTCAGTTTTAATCAGAAACAAGAGTAATTAAAACCACCTTTGCGCTCGCTGTTAATTGAAAATAACCGCAGTATGTATGACAGCCGTCCATCCGCACGGAATTTAATGAACTCCGCCAACTCCGACCGCGAGTTCTTACGCGAGTGCGAATGGCATTTATATTAATCATTGTCAGATTACCGAACGAACTGCGTGTAATTACATGCGTAATATACGAAGTTAGGCAGCGGCTTACGACGAATGTCAGCCAAATTAATATTTGGGACAAAGAGCGACGAAGATATCTGGTGCTGGGTTCCACTTGCAACGTTAGAGACAACTCGACTCACAGACACGTGAGCACTGAGCAGTTTCACTCCCAGTATACTACGCTCCATAGCCCGTTGGCAAACCTTCAATCTGGTCTTTTGCGCCTCGGTGAGTGACCATGTTTGGGCACCGTAGGTTAGGACGGGCAGAATACACATATCGACGAGTCTTCGCTTCAGGGTCAAAGGAAGATCTCCTTTCAGAAGCTCTTTTATAGACCAATAGCTTCTCCAGGCATTCTGGATTCGTCTTTCAATTTCTTTATCTTGCCTTTGGTTGAAGGAAGCTAATTGGCCTAAATATGTGTACTCGTCGACGTATTGTATTGGCTGCCCGTCTACCTCAACCCTACGCTTCGTGCCATTGATCATTATCTGGGTAATAAGTATAAATATAAGTAAAAAAAAATATGACTTGTAAATTATACTATTTTATTTTAAACTTTTTTAGGTTTTTATTTATTTATTTGGAACACAAACAGTCGCATAAATAAATATATATGGGGTACACATAGATATTTTGTGGATATTATGAGAGCGCGTGAAATTTTTGACCTAAATATGTATGGTATTTCACAATAAATAAACATTCCCGATAAAATTTAACACATATTTAAGTAATTGAAATAACCAGTTTTACTTAGGTTCCTTAACTATTATTTCTCCACAAAATGGCCACTATTACTCTTCATTTGCACGCACCATATCACTTCAAGCACCATTATCTCTTTCGTACGGGAGTAAAAATTAAAAACGAGTTTCTTTATACCACAATTTCACTGATAAATGATAATTTACTCCTAGCTTCGTTAAAGCATTTAAGATATTAACTATAATAAGTACCACGTACCTTGTTATACAAGCAATGTTCAGCACTAGGAGTAGCTGTTACTTTTATTAATGCAAATATAATGCTACTAGCTGATGCCCGCGGCTTAGCCCGCGTGGTTATAGGAAAATGTAACATATTGACTTTTCCCGTAGGAATTAGATGATGTTTTCTGGCTGGAAAAAGTAGCCTATGTCACGTTCCAGCTTCTAAACTATCTCCATACAAAAAATCACATCAATACGACGCTCCGTTGCGACTTGAAAGAAGGACAAACAAACACACACACACTTTCGCATTTATAATATTAATAAGGATAAGGATAAGGATTATAATTCAATTGTACAGCAATATGCCACGTAATTTGTGCCCAAATTAGGGTTTCCCCACACCTATCGACGCGAATTCGGCGTTAGCCTATCAAAAAACTCTTTAGGTCCACGCAATAAGAGCGAAAAAGACGTCGATATGCTCGACCGACGTGAAGCGACGTCCATCGACATTTTTCGCTCTTATACCGCGATTCCGCGTCGATAGGTATGGGGAGGGTTCCCTCTATTTGGCACAACTTTGAGTGTCCGAAACGTTTTTCGCATAACAGACTTGGCATATTCTGTTTTCGCCGAATGTTAATGTGGCAGAAACCTTACTTAATCGAATTTCTAAAATACCGAAAATGTGTTTGGCTGAATCTAAATTTGCATACTATTTGTTTAGCATAATTTTATTCGGCATATTATCAATTCTTCGAAACTTACTGAGCATACTTTGCAAAATTTGCAGGTCACTTGACATAAAAACTCTCTCAGTTTACAGAGCCAAAAAGTGGTACTGAAATGGTTTTAATCACTATCCTACCATGAAACTGAAAAGCTCATTACAAAGACTGCATAACGGGATAATATAACATGTATACACGTACACAATTGTACTGCATTTGTTTAAACTGTTTCTAGATTAATCTCTTTTTAACTTGCCTGGAATTTTAATTTTAAGTTAATAATTAATTGTTAATCGCTCTCGCAGACGTCCAAGATACAGGCTCAGCCTAGTTTGGAGTCTGATGGATATGTTTTTGAATGCTAATCTGTTTTTGCTAAATAAACTATTTGTATACTTAAAACGGGGTACGTCTCACGAGATATAACAACGATGTAATTATATATGATTTCGATAAGGATTATAATATAGTAGATTAGGTTGGGGCACCTAGAAGAAAGGGAGCCGCTGTAAGAAAAACGACAGACAATCGTAACAATGATATTATTAGTAGGTTAGGTTAGGGTTCGCTTCGACACGCTGGCGGTTAGGTTAGGTTTAGGTTAGGTTAATTAATTACTGAGCAAAACTAAACATTAAATCGTTATTGCTTCTATAATTTACAATACTTGTGAATGTTAAAATACGTTTGTGTGAATAATAAATTCTGTTAAATAATTTAATGCCAATATATATATTACTGCGAGAATAGCGTTCGACAAAAAAAAAATTCTCATATATTTTAGGCGTGAACATGATTCGGAGCATCAAAATTATGCACAAATCCTATTCGGACTATTGAAATCCCACCAAAAACATTATAGCTAACTAACACAGATGGAAGCTGAATGGTGTATTCGTATTCAGCAATTACTTGCAAAAGTAACATTTTTAAACAAGTTATACAGAGCATTTCTGAGTAGTCATTGAATTTGTGATTATTAAAATATTGTTTTGCTGTCGTGGCGTTATTGTACTGCGGGTTTGTTGTGAACAGTTCCTTAAAATGGATAATAAATCATGGAAATCTAGGAAAAGAACTGGGGGAATTTTTATTTTGAACCCTAATTAGCTGTAGGTATAATCAATCACATTTGGTAACGTATTCAAGTATTATTCAGATATTTGTAGTGCCAGATCACTATTTCTCAAATAAAAGCTTAATAATTAGAAAAACGTGACTATATTCAGCTATGCTGTAAAATAGCTGCGTGGAGAGCTTTTATCCAGCTTATAACTAATCGCCATTTAAACTTATTTTTAAGTAAACTATTGAATCTTTGTGTGTATGAAATGCCTCATTGTATTAATGAATTACAGATAAAAATATAATTGATCACTTATTTAATGCCTTTTGAAACATTCGCATTAGCTTTTTTATCCTAAGTATTTTTTCACTTCTAAAAGTCTTTATTTATGTCTTATTTACTATCACTAAACTTGTTTGTTTAAGCGGCGCGTGAAAATTTTCAAGATAACTTATATACTGTTCACGATAAAACTACTTGCGCAGTATTATTTGTCGTATATCGCGGTTTAATACAAAATAACATTTACTTAACGATTCTCAGTTTGACCATCCACCTCGTTAATATCTTTTATTCAGTGCAACTAAACTATAAAGTGTCAGAACAAAGCACAGACTGCCAGATTTAACACCATTTGTTTTCTACTTTACAACTTAACTCTTAATTTTGTTTGAAAAGTATTACGCAAATGAACTTAATTTTGAATAATTTCTGAATAAGAATATCCATATGCATTCGTCTGAATAAATATGAAATAACAGCTGTATAAAAGAAATGTCAGCTATTTTTCAGATGTTACTAAGCTGCACCATTACTAAGCTATTACCCAGACTTTACATAGCTGTTATACAGACTAAAGCATTTAAAAATGTGCCCACTTTGCTTGAATAACAGCTGAATAGACGTTTACTCAGAGCTTATCCAAACAATAGTTTCAGCTTATTGTTTCGCGGATCGCTATTACTCAAACTTTATACAGCATGACTGTGTTACTGTGGTAGGACTTCAGAAAGTACCCTAGAGGTTTCGATGATCAATATCAGTCAGTGAGTCAGCGAGTCAGTGACGAAATCGGCGTTTTTTATATATCAATAAAATCTTAAGTATAAGAGCTATGTTACTGAAACTTTATATGTTTAATAAATCCACTAGTGACATCATATCCCAAGAATTTTGTTTATCTGGTATAATCAAAACCCAAGTTACGAGGGTTCAAAAAAACGACGAACCGCTTCGAGAAAAGGTAGGTAGTGCCCTTGCGTTGCGCTTCGCTTGGCTCGTCTTGGCGGGGTCACTGCCATGCCCCCAGATTCGGCGTAATCGCACTATGCGAATCTCGATTCTGCCAAAATAGTTTATGCGCAAAGTCGATTATGCCTACATAGATTATGCCAAATAGAATTCTTACTAAAATAAGAAGCGGGTTGTGATGTCGGACAACCGTTAATTAAGTTTAAGTGGATACTTCTTTGTTGGCTATGGAACCCAAATAAAAAAAAAACCGGCCAAGCATGCTATTATAGTGTACCCGTAAAATATATATCTAAATTTAATCACTAAAACCTGTATAAGTACAGATAAATCGGTATATAAGGCAATATTAACTGACGTAGCTCATTTGACTCGCGATACATTGAAAATGGCGGTCATTTCAGCATTATTTTCATATCCGCCACATAAACTAAATAACATTTTGTGATTAACAACTAATGGCAAATAAAGAAGGATTAAAACATGTTACAAACAATTATTTGAAATCAGATTGGGCTTCTCTACAAAAAGTCCGGAAGTCACGTGATACATTTTGAACTGTACCCCTATACAAGAACGCGAGCAAAGAAGTATCCACTTCAAAATATATGCCAAAACAGGGGGAAACATGGGGAGACCCTTAGAATTATATCAGCATATAATGCTGTTATACCTCCATTGTTAGCAGCTATATAATGTGTCCAAGGTTCTCCTTTGTGCTACTTGGGAAAACATTCGCATCGTTTGATGCGAATGCAAATGTTGATGCGAATATTTAAAATGATGCGAATCATTTCGTAACATCCCTAGACAGTAGTTGCTAAGCCAAGTTGAAAGCCTAAGGGTGGCTTAAGAAATGCTTACAGTAAAGTTGCGCACTCTTTTTCAAAGCATGATTAGTATGGTCTGGGAAGAAAGGACAATGACAGTCGTTTCTGTACTAACTGTAGCTTATTTATCGACATCGGTAACTCGGGTAGTGTAGAATGTGTGTTTGCATTGATCATACCTTCTGATCGCCAATATATTTTATCTTATGAATTAACCCTCGCCGGGCGTTGATACAATTCAATAATAATAAACTACTGGCAAGATTGAGACTAAGATATTGCTTATCGGATCAATGGCCTGTTCGGAAAGTAGCAGTAAACAACAGTTCCGTGAAGCGTGTAGGCTCGTGACGGGGGCGGGGCGCCCCGCTCGCGCTCACCGGCAGGCGGTCGCCGCGACCGGGTTGCTTCGCTACCCCAGCCCGCGAGCACGCCGCGTCGGCGTCGGCGTCGGCGTCGGCATCGGCTGCGCCCACTGATAACGGGCAACTTCGGCAGATTCCGCTATTTATTATGTGTAGCCTGTTAATAAAGTTCGCGACCGAAGTTATATACAGTCCCTGTATACAAGCACGTGTTCGCCACATCCCGCTCATACGAGCGAGTATACGCCGCCACTCGGGCAGTATTCGTGTTGTTAAACGACATTTCACCAGATGGCACCATTAGACATCTCAGTGATATCGCCTATGTACGTGCGAGAACCCTAGGGACACACCGTTTGTTCGCGTGCTGCGCTGCAAGTCAAAGGTGCGGTTATGTCTGCCCTCGGTGTCACTTGCGGAATCTAAACTCTTGACGAATTATGTACGCTAATAATTTATTATAAAGGGAGGGAACTGAACAAAATTACAAACGAAACGCTACAACGGTGATCGCATAATCTCTTCCAGTGACTTTCATTTACAAAAGCTAAATATTCCACGAGCATAACACAATAGTAGTTTATGCAATTTTTATATAATGTTTGCTTTTTCAGTCGAGTACCACGTTTAGGCCACGAAGCTTGCTGAGTGGCCTAATTAAGGTACGAGAGTTAAAAAGCTAATTATATAACTAATTGCATACAATACTTTTTCTACGAGTGAACGGAAATAATAATTTATTAAACAAACTTGGTATCTATTGAAATTCGCCCTGCTGAAACGAAGTGCAGCCAACCGCTTTTTTATTTTTGCGCGTTGATGTCTTCTGGAAATCGAGCCTCGTGATTGGTCAAAATTAATTTTAGTTCTGTACACAGTTATCTTATAATCATAAGATAACTGCTAGCAGTCATCTTATGAGCCCAACTCAAATGAAGTAGATTTAGATATCGCTGTCAGTCATTTAATTGACGGATAGAAATGCTCGAGTAGAAAAAGGGTATAATATAACTTGATGTCATTCTATGTCATTGGGCTTGCAACACGGTTACGATATTTTAGTAGTGAATTCTCCAAATATAGCCGCCTGGAATAACATTTCTCAGCTGCAAAAACATTACGGCAATGATATCATGATAATGTAACGATTCAAATGTCGAACAGAGCCCGCGGAATGGTAAACTCGGCAGTTTGTGTAGGTCGCGCGTTAATGTTAGCTTATTGTGGAGGCGGTGCTCTCACGAGGCGGCGGACTTGGGGTCTTAATAAAGGATTCATTAGCGAGGGCGCGATCAATGCGCGGCGGAAACGCTCCTGCGAGGCTACTCCTGCTTCAATAACGAAGTAAATAATCTTTACTTCACACCGGGCCGTTAAGCGGTTTTTACCAACTGCTGAACAGGCAGAACATCCCTGAATTTTGCACATACAACAGTCTTAAATAAATGGTAACAAACACACTACACTTTTGTTTGATCGATTCAAAAGTGTTGTCATCCCTGCCTCCTCATCCGTCTAGCACACACACTGCCACCATCTTGACCAACATTTTATCGCCATGATAACAAACTGTGACGTCTGTTTCAGTCCTCTACACTACTGCGCTTTTTGTGAGCTCCCTCAACGGATGTTAGAGGTAAGACAAATCGCTCGCGATGCGACTCCGTAAACTGACAAAGAAGACACATGGCGAACGACTTTGGTGGAGCGTAAAGATAATACGAGTATCGTAGTGAAATAGGAGTTACCGAATGGATTAATGACTATGACCGGTTCTGGAGGGGTTCTGGTCGTGATAGTTCCACTAGACACCAGGGGTGGAAAATGCGAGTGCCTTTTGCTCAGATTTTCTCCATAATGTGGTCCAGTTAAAATTTAGTCTGCTGTATGCCTTACCGGAAGGAAAGCTATTTATAAATTCGTTTGCGTTGCCAAAACGATGCACATCCCATGCTTTACAAGACCGTAAACATGCTCTTTCTGTCTTAAGTTATAACTAATTGCTACTATTGCGTTTTATGGAAATACGAAAGTAAATTAGGTTGCAGCGGTCAATATTCAATTTTATTACAGTATCAAAACACACACACACTTCAACCTCCATTAGTTGCACGCTGTTCTAGTTTTTGCAATAAGCTTCACAAATGGTCAATCAACTGTATCGTTGCTCCCACTTCGCCAAAGCCTCAATTGGTTCGTCACTTTCGTGTCGTCACCACATTTCAGTGTTTCACGTGCCCATTGTGACACTTTAGCAACGACGCGCATTGAAATGCGAATACGTGATGAACAAATTTTTGTTCATATTATATATGTTTATACTCCCTGTTTTAAATTACATCAACTCGTAGTTATTACACAGTTCAGAAATGCTCATGACTATCGTTCTCGTAGTGGCAGGCAACCGACAGACAGAGCAACCATCGAGTCGGGTATCAGGCGGAAACTCAATAAAGTGCTCACATTAATTTGTGAACTTCAGTTGGAACTCGCGACTTGCTACTTTTTGACACTTATTTATTAACGAGTTTCGAAGAGGCATTCACATTTATTCGTCTAGGCTACACTCCAAGAGCTAGAAAATGATTGCGGAAGAAAAACATTGTCAGTTGTTTGATGAGAGCGAACGGGACAGCCGACTCGTATCCCACTCGAACTGAAATCATCGGTGCACTCGAGAGTGGCCCCCCATCGATCACGCGGTGACTAACAATTCCTCCTCAGCACTCTTTACCTGCTCACTATAATAATAGGATTTGTCAAGGATGAATCATTGTTCCTCAACTCATTTCTTCCCTCAAACATTCGGTAAGTTGTGCGTTTTGCATCAGGATTTTACATTAGCTAGAATCAGTTATCAGCAATAGCTGTTTTACGATACGATACCTCGTGCCGGGCCTCTATCTGTGAGAAGATGTGTGCTTGCAGAATACGATTTATGGACAAGCATAATGGTGCCGGGACAATAAATCGACCATAAAATGTTCCCCTAGAGTTGGACCGAACGAGATACGGAAATTATGCGGATTGTCTTGGTTTAAAGCGCTTTTTTCTCTTGTGAGTCGAGCGAGAGCAAATTATTGATGACAGCTTTCGCCCGCGGCATCATCTTCGTGGACCCGGGATAAAAACTGTCCTTTATTTTAATCTAGGCTAAAACTATCTTCGTTCGAAGCCGATTAAGCGTGATTGAGTAATAAATTATGAATTTATCATTTATAATATTAGTAGGAATAGGATTTTACCAAACTTTTTTTACTAAACTTGCAAAAGGACAGCACCTAGTATTCTTACTCGAAAACCCGCAAAAAAGCGAACATTGTGCACAGTATAGCCGCCTTACAAAGAGCCCTGGCAACAGCGATACCTCTTTGCGGGGCCGCGGGGCCGCGGGCGGGCTCTAAACGTCCCACTAATATTTAACTTTGCCGCCCTCCCGCATGATTGGGAAAAGGTCGCTAAATTATTCCTGAACAAGCAAAATTATTCAACCGTCCTGAATAGCGATGAATGTTTCAAGTTATAATCGAGGTGCCGGCGCTCGCCCGGCGCGGAGCGAGCGCGGAGCGAGCGCGGAGCGAGCGCGTCGGCAACTAAACCTATGTCGACTTGCTAAACGTTTACTCAGATTCAATGATAATTGAATAGGTGGCACAGACAATACCTATTTAATTTGTTTAGTCTTTGCACACCATCAAACTGTTTGGCGCACGTATCGGCGAGAATATAATTTAACCACATACCTACATAACGAGAATACTGAGCAACAATAAATATCACACGGAATTTAATTAATAAATGTTTATTTAATATAACTTAAAAAATTAAAATGCAATGTTTTCTTATAATCAAAGTTGGAAAACTGAAAGAAACTATACTTAAGGGAAACTAAATATCTAATAAAATTTATTAGCATTAGTACGCTTGATTTATAAGCCCTAAAACTTAAATTGATATTGATTGATATTAACCTATGCGTAGCAATAACCCGTGGGCCGCGAATGCTCGCGCTGCGCCGCGCCGCGCTTGTCAACTCCGCACTAACTTTTAATTTGCCCTCTTCGAAGTTCGACCTTTAAAATTACACGAGATAATTTCTCGACTAAGCCACGACCCGAAACTTTTTGTATCGACAAACCGAACCCTTATAATAACGTCTGATTTATGACGGAGGGCTGAAGGATCCGAGTGGAAAGTCCGCGGGTCGCAGATGTCTTATGTCTCTCATTAGCGCGTTACCCAGGCTGCCCATACAGGCCTCAAATCCTTGGTTACACAGTGACGGGTATAGACACATCTGGCCGTGACCCGAACAAACGTAAAAAAAGGCGAAAGGATCCTACGCTTTGTTCTTACTCGTAACACCAAATTGTTACAGACTCATAGACGAGAACAGGGACACGGTTTTTTTTCAAAATGTGATGTTGCAGTTTTGATTGAAAGAAAGAAAGAAAGAAGACATTTATTCACTACACAAAAGACACACAGAGACAAAGGGAGTACAGTGAAGGGGAGTACATACAATGCAATTGACACATAATGTGTGTGTCTTCGCGGCAGTGAATCGGTCGCTGTCTCAGCATTATGCCAAGGTGTCAGACAGACACCTACAGCGCTGATTTTCAGACAGCACCGTACGTGACCCACGGAACGCAACACAACATACTGCCGATACAAACGTATACACATAATAAATAAATAATTTATATACTAAATCTGTTAAATATGTGACACAAGCACAATGGGATGAGAAACAATGTGAAAAACGCGAAACGGATGGGATGTTCAAAAAAAAAAAAAAAAAATGGTTAAAAATTAAATAAAGTGCTGGATGGGTTAGGGTTGGGATTTTTGGAGCGCAAAGCTAACCGTAGGTGTCAGATTGTCCCCTGCCCCCCTATCCTGTAACTTGTTTTAAGCTCACCTCAACGCTCACTCACAAATATATTTTGACACCGCGATGCGTAGTAGTAACTAAGCTTAGGTAAAGGTTTAGTTTCGTGACGGGGGCGACCCGCGGGGTGAACCGCATTTGCGCGTAGCGAATCTGTTTTGACGTGATTGTGGACTGTCGGAGCGGCCGACACGCCGCTGACGGCCGACAGCTCAATTTGCCTAATTACTTCAGCTCATTGACATCATCAGTTCTACGTGCAATGTGCCGTAGAACCGATGGCCGTTGGGGCGGAAAGGTCCTCGAGTGGCGACCACGTACCGGAAGGCGCAGCGTGGGTAGGCCCCCCATAAGGTGGACTGATGACCTGGTAAAGGTCGCGGGAGTCCGCTGGATGCGGGTGGTGTAGGACCGGTCATTGTGGCACTTTTTGGGGTGGCCTATGTCCAGCAGTGGACGTCTTTCGGCTGATATGATGATGATGATGATTGACATCATATTTGATTACAATTATGAGTATATCTAAGTACCTACCTACCTCTACCATGCTGGGTACGCTTCAAAGAGCAAAAAAAACATCTGGAGTTTAACCCGAATATTTTAGTAGTCTAGTAACAAAAGTGTAATCAGTGGGCGTAGCACGGTTGCCATTTTATCACTTATCGTTGCGGATAAGACATCCGTCATTCTCGCACTCGCATATATGTCAGAGCGTGATGGGCGTCTTTACCACAACGATAAGTGATAAAATGGCAACAATGCTACGCCCACAGCAAATTAGAACCGGATCACTTAGGCCAAGTCATGGCATTTGAGACAGTAAGGAAAAATATCGTAAAAAAACAAATAACTTTTGTACCAATAACCACAGATCGTGTGGAAAGAATGAAACCAAGTCTAGCTCAGGCGCTACCCTTTCTGTCTTCCGAAATGGGTCCTAATCCTAACAACATGTACTATTAAACCGCCGTTCCTCATACAAGGCATACAGTAGTCCGCAGTAGCCTACTCACTAAAAACTGGTGCACTACTAACCACGGCCGATTTGCAAGTAAATACCGCATTATAAAGTGCCATAAAAGTGTGAAAGAATGAGTTGTAACTCTAGTCGTACTTACATAAACGTAGACAAGTACTGTATGCCTTGTATGAGGAACGGCGGTTTAATGTGAGTGATGAATTTAAAGAACATGTCAAGCAATATTCGAAGCAATTTAAAATAGATTGTCATGTAGCCAAGCGTTATTATTTATCTCAGAAAATAAAAAATTGCTGAAATTATTAAAACAACCTGGAAATTAATTAATATGGAGACTGGTAGATCGAAGAACACACCGAATGATCTTAAAATAAAAATTGATGGCAGAATTGTAGATTCTAGTTTGGAAGTAGCTACTGAATGTTAATATTTCTTTACTGAGATACCAGTCTCCACAACTAAGTATTTAAATTCATCACCTACCTCTGCCGTTACATTGTTGAAAGACAACGCCCCAGATGTAATACAAACCTTCATTTTGAACATGTTAGTTTCTCAGATGTAGTAAAGGCGTTTAAATCAATTAATGTCAAAAAAACTTGTGACATCTTTTCAGTTTCTGTTCATGCACTCAAATCCATTATAGAAATCATAGCGCCTGAGTTGGCAGTTTCAGTCACTTAACAACAATGTCGATTGCGGTGAGTTTCCTGATCTAATGTAACATAGTAAAATCACTCACTACTAACCCCACTAACTTCAGACCAATATATGTGCTCCAAACATTTAGCAAAAATTTTGAAAAATTAGTTTTGTCGCAATTAAGAAAACATTTTATTATAAACTAGCTGTTGCCCGCGACTTCGTCCGCGTAGAACTTGTTATCGCCTTAGAAATATGATTATCTTAAGGGATTATTTCCCAGATAAAAAACTATCCTATATCCTTCCAGGGGTCTCAAATTATCTGTACCTACGGAAAATGTCATCTAAATCCGTTCAGGTGTGAAAGGTGCGATGAGATCGTTAGTTTAAATTGCTAAGTCTAAATTGAAAACTCCGTTTATAAAAATATGAATATCTTATAATCATCAACAGACGTTTCTGCATAAATTGTTTTTTTTTTATAATGAATCTGCCCGCGGCTTCGTTCGCGTTGACTGTTTTTTTTCATTATTACTTATACATTAGAATCTATGCACACCGCATTTTTTAAGCGTTTGTGTCGATTTTTTTACACGTGATTTGATACAAACGCGCGTCTACGGTGCATAGGCCCTAAGTACTACACAGACTTAAATGACACCTAAGTAGAGCATGAAAAAAATTATACAATTCATATTAATAAATATTAAATATTAATTACATTAATGTAAACTATTAACACGTTATTTACACCTATGTTATGTACCCAACCCCTGATTTTTTTGTCCGCGTACAGCCCACCTTTCCCAGATGGCGTGATCCGTCTCCTTTTCGGGAATATTGCCTTAGCGTGACCGAATAGCGCGAGTGTTAACCCTCTGCGGCTGATCTTCGCCCAGTCGCCGTGCTTCATATCGGCCTTGTATCTCTCGAAGGACACGAAGGTTTTTATAATGCCAATAAAGAAATATTACAATTATTTTGGCATCAATGTACATGGTTAATGTAACTACATTGATATCAATATAATTACAATACTTCATTATATACAACATTTTTAGTTTCCCCAGTGGACATCAGCACAAACAGTTGTTCGCAGCTGGTGACTCGCGACAGCTGCCCGTGAGAGAAGCAGTCCGTGCGCAGGTCGACGCCCGGCTGCGCGGAGAGTCTGCCCCTGTGGCTTGTTTATGGTCATAGCGAAGCACACGCTCACTGGAAACTGCAATCGCTTGAGCTGGAACGGGAAGTTGTTCGGTATCAGTGGAATGCGCGGTATAAATACAGCTTCCCCAGCACCGCAGCCCGTAAGGATTTGAGCCTCGATGAGAATCCGCTGCAGTCTCACTACCTTCAGGCGAGTGCCATTACACAGCTTCGGCGGAGATAGGTTCCAAAGCAGCATAATAGGGACTCCGATCTTCAGGGTCAAAGTGTGCGCTGGTAACCCTGATGCGCTCAAAGAATTTAAAAATTCCACCGGGTATGTCATGGCAGTTCCAGCTGTAGACAGCGTTCTTGCCTTCAATTTGCGTTAAAATTCGAGCGTTAACAGCAGCAGCCTGGTCATTTTTGGGGGTAAGTATGGTTCCTGACTTGCGACATCTCTGAGAGGTCAAGCGGTCTTCTTGTTGTGTAAATGTTTCAGAAGCCCGAGAATCCGCTGTTAATCTTGTTTCACGTTCCGTAATAGTCTCGGAAGCTCGCGACAACGAATGGCGTTCACGATCGTGACCGAGAAGTGCTTCCCTATCTTCACTGTTTTCAAGGAATCTAGAAGCCCGGGAAGCTTCTTCGGACTCCTGAGATCTTGCCACTCGTTTTCTGGCGGCCTCTCTAGAAATTCGTCTCAGGTTCGATCTCTTTCTTGAAGGCATTTTGAGTAATAACGTTTTTGGGGACTTTTAACACATAATTTTGTGATTTGACAGAAGATTTGGCATAATAAAATAAACGTTGGAGTGTCTACTCTACATTAAAAAAAACTAATTACATACAAAAACATACTTACTGAATTCAACCCCATTTTTTAACCCCTTTGCACCCTTATCTTTATAATTTTTATAGCCTATTGCGTGGCTGAAGATCCACTGAACGTTTTAGTGAAAGTTGCATATTAATCCATTCGATAGTTTTCCCATGATAGCCGGACACAAACAGACAAACAGAAAACATAACACTCCTTTTCGGTGGGCTGTCGTATTAATGAACAGATAGATGGCGCTGTTGCATAAAGTAGACGACTTTATCCAAATATTCTCAAATTTGGCCTGTGGTTCCCGTAACTCCATCAAACTTTTTTATACGTTTAATATGGTTTGTTGGAGTTCAGACGCCGACAAAAATCTGGAGAATGACCTTCTAAACGCGTGGAAATTGGAGAAGTTCTGCATCGCGCTATTGAAGTTTTTAATGTATGTTGTATAAATACAATTTCCTTCAAGCTCTACTTATTATGTCTCACTGACAACCTCAACGAACTTTCACATTTATTATATGTAGAGACAATTTGATGTATAAAATACAATTTGGATTTACCCGGGGTCGCTCGACAACCGACGCTGGTGTAGAGCTAATTAAACACCTGCCTGCCTGGGAGAAATCACGAGATGCTTTAGGTAACTTCTGTGATTTATCCAAGGCCTTCGACTGCGTTTGTCATGAAACATTGATCAGGAAACTCGACTACTATGGAGTTAGAGGAATCAGCACTGAATTTACTTAAGTCTTACTTACATGGTAGAATACAAAGGGTCGAAGTGAATGGACAGCGATCACCGGGGTCCATTGGTCTCGATGGGGGTTGTACCGCAGGGATCAATATTAATAATATTGGGGCCTTTCCTGTTCCTTATCTACATAAATGACTTGCCATACCTCGTAAAGGCCCACCATGATATAATATTGTTTGCAGATGACACCTCACTTATTTACAAACTCATAAGACAGGAAAAAGCTTGTAAGTAGAAGTAGTAAATTGGTTTAATGTTAATAATTTATTGTTAAATGAGAAAAAGACTAAATGTATTAAGTTTCTCACGAATCGCGTTAAGCACGAGCAAGGGAGCGTCTGTGAAGGATGAGGAATTGGAACTAGTTGATAGTACAGTTTTTCTTGGTTTAACGTTAACGTTAGATTCTAAGCTCCAATGGGTTGCTAATCTCTCGAATTGACTGAGTTCTGCAACATTTGCAGTGAGCAAGATCCATCAAATAACAGACGTGAAAACAGCTCGATTAGTATATTTTAGCTACTTCCATAGCATTATGTCATATGGTATTTTATTGTGGGGCAGTGCTTGGGACGGAGATTCATTCAATTTTTGTTTTGCAGAAACGGGAGAAATTTATATAGCGGCCGAATAGGCCGCTATATAAATTGAACCATAAAGACTCACTTAGTCAATATATCTATGAAAACATTTTGTATGTACATGAAAATATTGTCAATTTTAGGAAAAACTGTGACATACTCGTACATAATATTAATACTAGAAATAAGCATAAGCTCGCGGTGCCCCCCACCACTCGGCTCCAAAAAATAAAAAAAACATTCATGGGTAATTGTACAGTAAGGTTTTATAACAAACTTCCAGGAAACGTAACTGCGTTATCTAGTAATAAATTCAAGAACTGTGAAGCGTAAACTTATTTCTAGTTAGCTTATCATAGCACACAAGACTACATGAATGATAAAACTCCATGGAACTAATTGTGACTGAATTTTTAATTTATTATTCTCGTTATTTTTTTTAGGACATTAGATTGTTTTTCTAGAAACATTCTAGACTAGTATTTTTTATACAATTTTTACTTCATAATAATAAGAAATTAGCTGACGATTTGAAAGTGCTTGTTACTAGGCCTACTTGAATAAAGATCATTTTGAGTTTGAGTTTGAAATTAAAAATCAAAATCAATATCATCATCCAGAGAGTTCACTTTTAATGATTGTCAACATGTGAAATAAAAAGATATTCTGCATTAAATACAAACCATTATACCCGATAATAATAATAATAATAAATACTCTTTATTGCACCACAACAGGAGAGAAACATCTTACAAAAAAAAATACTTAATAATTATGGTAACAACAGGCGGTCTTATCGCTTAAAAAAATTTTTTTAGCCCGATTTTTTTTTATTACATTTTTTATTTTATTTTATTAAGTATTATTTATTATATCATCAGGTTTTAATGGGAGCCAGTTATTGCCAATTGTTGGATCTACCTAACGCGCTTTCAAAACGTTACCTGATTACCCCTCAGTTCTTCCTACCGTCTTCAGCCACGATGGCGTCGTCTAAACATATTGGACATTTATGATGCGCCAAAAACAAACGGAGCGCCTCGGTTTCTGGGATATTACATGTACATTTTACGATTACAGCGAGGATAGCTACCTTCGTGAGCGATGTTTCTTGACGTCTGCTAAGTCTGTTTATAATGTACTAGCACAAATGGGGATGGACAAATAGCCCATTGTGTGACTGCGGCATTGAAGATCAAACCATCGATAAAAGATGTTATCTTACATCAGTAACCCTGTTTTAATATAATTAAAAGTATGTTTTAAGTTGTCAGTGAGATGAGAGTTTTGACATGTAGGTACTTAGGTAAAGCTTGAACAAGCTTTTATTTAGTTTCACCTGTCCCGATGTTTCTCATCAAATCTTGCAAGTTAAATTTGACCCACTTCCCGGTGACCGATTGAGCTGAAATTTTGGGTATAAGTTGATCTGATGATGGAGACACAAGGTGGCCATGGGAATTCAATACTTAACCGACGTAACCCAGTTGAGTTTGGGCTCGTTAGAATCGTCTTAATGAGTAGTTGACGATTGTATACAGAAAAATCAAATTTTTGACAGAAAGTTTTTATTAAAAATTCATTCTCACAATCTCGCTAGATCTCGTACCAAAATTGTACGAGACTCCGTCTCATACAATATGGACGAAATCTTGCGAGATCGAGATTGCCCTACCTGTACCCAAGAGGAGCCATAAAGTAACGCTTTATATGCTAAACGCGTTTATTTCGAAACAACGCTACACGGATAAAAGGATCGCGAACAGAAACAAAACTTTTCCATCCGGAAAGATGGATAGTTCACGCGGGATCCGGGCGCGGGCGGCCACCGGCCAGTCCCGGCCGACGCCGGACCATTACTTATATGAGTTAGTTTTTGTGTAACTTTCAAGTCTATTTCGAAAGCTTTGGTTCTGTAGCGCCTTAAAGTAAGTACCCAAAGGGTCTGAAGAATGCTCAAGACAGCTGGATTACGTGCAGCCCGGAAATCGAACCCTTTGCATAGCAAGCAGCGATGTGCCGGGTGAAGCGGGCGCCGCAGACATGCATAAATAACGCGGCTAATCGCAGGCGCGCCTCATTACGGCACAAACGCGCGCTCGCTAGAAACAACACTGTTTTACCGAGAACAATGATACTGATCTACCCACTCCGCCACATTTGTTAACTACATTTCTGTACTTAATAATAATGAAGAAATGGATAAAAATGGATAATAATGAAGAAATGGTCTGTCGTGTTATATTTTTTTTCATGAAAACATTACATCAGTTTTTAAAGTTATTATACCTGAATTTCTGATTACGAAGTACCCAGTAAATATCACCTATAAATGTATGGTGGCCGAAACAGTAACTTTTTACTCCAGCTATGACCTGCATTGTGGGTGTGGCGATATCTCTAAATATAAGTATTGCCTTCAGATAAAATTCACATTTCTTGCGTAGGTATCTAAGTAGATATTGTTAGTTTCCAATCATATTTACATTTATTGCACACATCCGTTTTCACACATCGGGGTTGGCAACTTGGCATTCGTTAAAGCGTGTAAAAAAAAATATCAAACCAACTTCGAGCCAATTCTACTGATACTGATAGACCCCTGTTGCGGGTGTCGCCGCGTCGCATTATATTAGTTCCGGAGCGGGGCTGTTGTTCACAACGCTTACTGACTAATCCTACCCTAGAAGAACCAATATAAGTCTGGCCTCCAATGACACAAAGTGGGTTTGCATCTCGGCGTCAGTTATATTGGACAGGAAGGTGGGACGGGCCGACAGGTCGTGAATCGCCCCGCGGTGAGACTGCGTGCCCTTATCGCGCTCACACTTGACCGCTATTTCCGCGATCGATCCGGTTTATTGCTCCGCTTTATGCTATTCGGGTCAGATAGCGAGTTAAGGATGACACCAAGATTCCGCACAATACGCTCTGAAGCTATCAAACTGGTGCTTTAGTATAAATAGATTGCGCAACTTTTACTCATTGTCTATGTTCGTGACTAAAGTAATAATTTAGGGGCAGTTGATTTAAACTGTGGGTACTTGTAAGTTGCGTTCGTTAAAATCTGGTTGTGTATTCTGTTGCGCTATTTTGATGGGTGTTGGTGTTGGTGTGTAGGTAGATGGACGTTTATGGCCAATGCTCGGACACTGCTCAGTCAAAATCATGTGAAATAACGCTAAAAGGGTTCCGAACGCCATGTTGTCGGCCACGTTGTAACGCAATGTTTTACGGTTATCGAGACACGCGGTGCGCATTACTTATCGCGCGGTGATCAACGAGCGCTCGGTGCATCTTTAGATTAGGTACAATTTTAGGATCATTTCGATCGTCGAACTTAAGTCATCTGAGTCGAGTAACTCAATTATTTAGCGGTACCGATAGCGATCAGTTCGGATCAGCCGGTAATGTTCCCGGGCCAGCAGCCGGGCCGGACACGGTAACCGCACGGCTCCGTCGCCGCCGAGCGGAAATTTGGTGCGCGCGCGACGCGGAAATGAACCGCTGAGACGCTCACCGATTACATTAATCCCTAATCCCACAACGCAATAAGGCTCATTAAGTCGTCATATCTGACACTAATAGCGCCTGTCAGCGCAATTAGTCGTGACGATGACGCGTGATGCAATAAACCGTAAGCGACAGGTCACGCGTGAGTATCACAACCTCCAACGGACAAAATGGAATGGGAATGCTTGACTCTGACCCCACGCTAAAGAATATGAAACTTCGCATACACCTTGTATTTTTTTAGACAGGGGTAGAGGTACTATGGCTTTACAATAAATAACAGCTACGTGAAATGGTTTTCTAGTAAAATAACTTAGTAATCGAACAACGCCTTAACATTATTTTCCTCTATATATGATAGGCGACTAAATCAGGTAATATATCCATGTTATTTCCTTTATTGGAAAGCGAGCGGGAGATATTACATGATATTGCGGACATTATTACATGCATGTATGAAAAACATACAAATGTACCTCTAGAACAGATCTCAAGAAACTCATTCGAATGAGCTGGGATTCAAACCGGACCGCCTGATTGATAGTCCCACGCCTGAACCACTGGACAACCACTGCCAGCCGCACGAAGGACTATAATAACACACATCTCACGTCATTGCGTCGTGTGCCCGAAATATGGCATTTTGGTCGTGTCCACAAGTAGTTTATTACGGCGTGAGACACAAACGGCCTGTAAACGAGATAGAAGAGCGGGCTTGTCGCCGGCCCCGCCCGCAGCGGCTTAGAAGGAGCCTAACACATTACGATAGCTAAAACTAATCACCATTGGGTTAATTATGTTTTGCATAATTCCATGAGCCGTAACTGTAACGAGCCATAAAACCACAAAGCCATAGTCATAATTTAGCCTGAAAGTGGAATCGTAAACTTTTTAGGACTGTTATAAAACAGCCTCGACGTAATGAATATTAGAAACTGATCATGTGAATAATCCTAATTTATTTCGGTTTCAGAAAAATATTTTCATGGTCAAATAATATTTCAAGGTACCTAAATGTTTTTAATCTCCGAGTGTCAGTATTGATTATGTGGGTAGTTTGAGATGTAGGGGTAGGTTGGAAAAGGCATGCAACAAAAATAATAAAGCTCAGCTGGTGGTTTCATTGGACACTTCCCAATACCAACGTAACATGGCGCAGCCGATATCACCCTAAAACGTACCTATCAGTGTATAATTTAAAAGTAAAAAGTATAAAGTGTTAAACTACGTATGAACAGTAAAGAAAGTTAGTAGTGCGTTTATGTGTACGCGCGAGTGAAATACGTTAAACGCAGACAATGAAGTCGATGTTACATCCGCCATTACCGTTCAAATTCGAAAATAACTTAATTAATGTTACTTCGGGCAATTTATGTAAGAACTGGGAGAAATGGAAGAAAGCATTTTTAATTTATTATGAAGCTTGTGAGATTTCTAAAAAAGATCCCAATGTGCAAATTAACATTTTACTACATGTGATAGGTGACCAAGGCCGAGATGTATATGATCAGTTTCAAGGATATAGTAAAACTGTACATGAAGTATTGAAGAAATATGATAATTTTTTCCTTCCAAAAAAGAACCTTACTGTGGAAAGACACAGATTCTTCACACGTAATCAGTTAGAATTCGAATTTATAGAACAATACGTGTTCGAATTGAACAAAATGGCGGCAAAATGTGACTTTAAAGACTTGTCAAGTGACCTTGTAAGAGATCGACTAATATGTGGTATTCAGGAAGCAGCTTTGCGAGAAAGACTTCTCCGAGAAGGTGATTTAACGCTGCAAAAAGCTGTAGAGATATGCAGGCTAGCAGAGATGTCCCGTGTCCAAGCTGATCACATCAAGCAAGAGAACGTAGAACATCACGTCCATGAGATCACATCTAAAACAAATGAAGGTCAACCAAGTTGCTGTCATAAACAACAGTACCATAAAAATGAGCAGGTTGTGCAAGCGGTCAGCGCAAGCAGCCCGCCCGGAGGACGCGGGCGCCGCCGCGGGTCGTGGCGCGGCGGGCGCCCCGGTGCGTCGCTCGAAGGGCGCCCTCGCGCAGCTCCTGGACACGACGCGTCAGCAACGCGTGGATGGCAGCAACCGTCACAGCATCAGAGGACCGGCGGCCATAGCTGTTCGAGATGTGGCTCCATACATAGAAGATTCCAGTGTCCGGCGTTTGGGCAACTGTGCGATAGGTGCCATGGAAGTAATCACTATTCAAAAATGTGTCGCGTGTATGCTATAAGAGGGGAATCCACCGATGAGGTAAATAATAAATTTATTACTGATAATGAGTGGGCTGTTAATTTATCCATAAATAATAAGAATATTAGGTTTAAATTGGATACGGGAGCTGATGTTAATGTCTTGCCGGAGAGGTACCTAAAGTCATTAGGAATAGGGAGAAAGTGCCTTAGCTCAACTTCGATGATAATACATGCATACTCGGGGAATCCATACCGGTGACAGGTAAATGCAATTTTAAAGTTATTTATAAAATGAATACGTTTATTTTGGAGTTTATAGTGGCAAAAGTTAACTCAAGTCCAATAATAGGTCAGTATTCCTGTAGTGAATTGTGCTTAATTAAACGGGTCAATGCGCTGTCTACGAGTGGGTCCAATAATAAAAAATCGGTATTAAACGAGTATCCCGATGTGTTTGAAGGCATGGGCTGTTTACCCGGGATACAGTTACAAGACCATGCTCAGACAGTCATCCATGCCCCGAGAAAACTGCCAATAGCCTTAGTAGAACAGGTTAAAAATAAGTTAAAAGAAATCCACGAGCAAGGTATAATTGTTAAAGTGGAGGGTCCCACCGACTGGGTTAATAGCATGACTGTTGTCAAAAAACCAAACGGGGACCTACGCATTTGCCTTGACCCGAAATATTTGAATAATATCATCAAGCGAGAACATTTTAAATTGCCCACCTTAGACGAAATTACTTCGAGTCTAGCGGGGGCAAAGTACTTCAGCACACTTGATGCAAAGCAAGGATTTTGGCGTCAAGCCAAGTCAAGCTAGTAGCGATCTATGTACGTTTAATACTGCATTTGGTAGGTATAAATTTCTCAGAATGCCATACGGAATTTCTTCTGCGTCAGAGATATTTCACAGACGATTATATGAACATTTTGATGACATAGAAGGAGTAAAATTATTTGTAGATGACCTACAAATTTATGCTGATACTAAAGAATTTTAAGCTGAAGCTTAAGAAAAGTATTACAAAGATGTAGGGAAATAAACATAAAACTAAATAAAGAAAAATTGTAAAAAGGCTTATCCTAGATAAAATACTTAGGTCATAAAATCACGCAATATGGAGTAAGCCCTGATGACTCGCGCACCAGTGCTATTATGAACATGCCGACCCCAGAGAACTTTATGGCTACATATATGGAAAAATGATATTACGATAGAAACAGATCATAAACCGTTGGTGAGCATAATTAATTAGTTATTAACACTCCCGCTCGATTATAAAGGATGTTACTAAGGCTACAGCCGTATACGTTTAACTTAATATACAAGCCAGGTAAGTATTTATATATAGCAGATGCGTTATCTCGTGCGGTGCAGGCAGGCGCGAGCGCCGACGGCAACAGTAGGTCGGCCGACCTCGATCTGCGCGCGCAAGTGTGCGCTGTCTCTTCTAGCAACCCGCTTACTGATACACACTTTTTACAAATACAAAAATGCACGGAAACCGATACGGAACTGCAGAAACTAATTAAAATAATAAAGAGAGGATGGCCAGGCCATAAAAAAGACATTAGCGATGTATTAAAGCCATACTATGATTATCAAAGCGAATTGACTATTGCCTACGGTATAGTCTGGAGAGGCAATCGTGTTGTCATACCAAAATGCATGCGCTCCGAAATGCTGAAACGCGAGCATAGTAGCCATTTAGGAGTAAAAAAATTTAAGCTTAGAGCACGTGACATTATGTTTTGGCCCAACATAAACCACAACTGCAAGACTATTATCGCATTGTCAGGCTTGCTCGACATATAGAAAGCAAAATGTCAAGCAACCTTTGATGCAGCATGCACCTCCAAAAAGAGCCTGGTGTAAAATAGGGATAGATATATTTCATTTTAATGGTAATTCTTATCTGTTAGCAATTGACTACTATAGTAAATTTATAGAAGTAGTTAAGGTTAAATCGGTGTGTTCGAAAGTTCTTATTATGAAGTTAAAACAAATATTTAGACGTCAGGGCATCCCTGAAGTGGTCATGTCAGATAATGGGCCCGAATTCACATCAAATTAATTCAGTTCTTTTTCGAAAGAATGGTTTTCCAACACATTACGTCCTCTCCCCACTACCCCCAATCAAATGGTCAGGTAGAAAGAGCCGTTCAACTGATAAAAAAAATGTTAAAGAAAACTACTTTCGACCGAGTTGACTTTAATATAGCACTATTAGAGTATTTGAACACTCCACTAGACAATGTTTTACCTTCACCCGCCGAACTGTTAAATAACAGAAAGCTGCGTAGTTGTTTACCGTGTGCCCCTACACTACTCGCCCCCAAAATTACGCGAAACATTGAACAACATTTAAAGTCACGTCAAATGAATCAAAAACGATACTACGATAAGAGTGCTAAGAATTTGCGAGAATTAGAACTAGGCGAAAAGGTAAAGGTAAGGATTAACAATGAATGGCATAACGGAACTGTACATGGAACGGCAGGGCCAAGGTCATATCTAATTAAAATGAGGTCAGGCAGGGTTTTAAGACGCAATCGTAAACAGCTGATCACTCACCGCACCGCGTAGATCGAGAGCACAGGGCTGTAGGTACATACGATGATATAACTGTACACTTACCGACAGCGCCGCTGCACGGCTCCCGTGATCCAGACCTACAACAATGCCGCTCAATAAACAATACTAATTACGTAACTCGTTTTGGCAGGACAGTCATTCCTCCTGCTCGGTGGACCTACCCTGTACCGGAACCTCGCCGCAACTAGACTAAGTATACACCTAAGTACATCGAATTAAATCTTATACCGCATGTAACACAAATTAGCATATTGTTCTTGTTCAATGACGTTGAGTTAAATAGATAAGAACCAATCTAATATTAATAATATATATATATATATATATATATATGATTATACTAATAATTGTATTCATTGCATGCCCAGAACAGCATGCAAAGTTATAGGTACCTAGGAAATAATAATTCTGTTGTAAATAATTGAATAAAATAAGCACTAAGCAGTTATTGTACAATATACTTAATTATAATAAAAGTCATGTATTTTTGAAGAGAAAATATTGATGGACTTATAAAACTTGTAAATAATAAAATAACGTAATAATATAAAATATAATGTGCATGTTTCTAGTTTAAACTTTAAAACTATATATAGTTGTATAGTACATAGTCGTTGAATTATCACTTTTGATTTTTTATTTTTCAAAAGGGGAATTGTCAGTATTGATTATGTGGGTAGTTTGAGATGTAGGGGTAGGTTGGAAAAGGCATGCAACAAAAATAATAAATCAGTCTTAGCTCAGCTGGTGGTTTCATTGGACACTTCCCAATACCAACGTAACACCGAGTGTTGCGTATTTATTTTAATGGCGATGTCGATCAGCGTTGTCTCTGTTAGATTTCTAGCGTCACTTCGCCCTTTTGTTTTAACTCACCAGCCAATATCATTCCAATCTAATCTAACTTGGGAGAAGAATCCCGAGATTGAATGCCTTAATTTACACTCACATTAGTTCGTGAGTGATCAACTCATCTAGCCCGACTTTATCGAAGCGCTCGTCTAAACTCATTGTGATTCCGCGGCGCCGGCAACGCTCGCTCTTGCAGTTTACTCGCGACGTGTGCCGAGTCGCCCTGAAACAAAAACGGCAGAGAACCAATTCGGTTCTAGCTTTTCACATCCCAATTTAATTTTAATGTTCCGCACGCTTATTCTGACACTGTAGCTCGGCGCGTTTGGAAGCGAGTGAGCGGAACAAATTGACATGAGATTGAGTTTGGATGCGACGGACACAAATAGAGGTCGAGTGCGGCGCAGCGGAGCGGAGCGAAGAAGGGGATTGGAGCAAGCGGCCATTGTAGCCGCGCTGATTGCCTGCTTCGTGTCTATTGCCGAGAACACGACGGGGACTGATTCGACATTGTTTTCGACAGGTTACGACATAGCGGAGATTACACGAAATTTTCTGTAGTTACGAGTTCAAATCTCATAATATTTGAGGAATCACCGATCGTAATAAGCGACTTGCAATAGACGGGTTAGGGTCGTAAGGACTAGATGACTAAGTCCACAAAATGTCGTAATTGTATAATAACTCAGTAAACACAATGACTTTTTTGAACAATGACCTGGTGGGCATTTCTCAGAGGTGGCGTATGGTTAGGTTAGTTAGCCACCCTCAGAGGTATGTTTGGATATTAGAAACTCTTTTTCATACTATGATTATTATTTCTGTAATTATTAAATAGCTATTAAAATTGAATTCAGTGGGTTGATTACCGCGGATTCGGTGGGTTTTTGACCACCGCAATCAAAAAATAGTCCACCGTTGTAAAATTTTACTATAAAATGTTCGTTATTTTTGTACTTTACAGTATACAAAGATAATTTAATTTATTTATGTTAACATATGCTACTAACATGTGCATATTGTGCATGTCCAAATAAATATATAATTTAGATTGTTAAGCTGGTGCCACATTCATCAGACACTTTTACACGGTAAGACTAATATTTAACCGTTTTGCTTTGATTTTGAATAGACACCAATACTTAATCGACTTTCACCGTGGATCTCCGGAAAACTAACTGTATAACCGAACAGCTGATTGGCTTCACGACGACATTGACAGAAGGTCTAGTGTTGCCATACTAAATTATCGCTAAGCTGCGTTCAGTATAATTGAGGAAGATTACGTTTAAGAAGACAGCGAGTTACAAGTTTGTTTTCGGTGAAGTTATTACTGCAAAATACTGTTAGCCATTATAAGATGTCGTCTCCGCCCCCGAGAAGTTGTGGTGGGTGCTTGAGCGCTATCGAAGACACCAGTTTTTTGATTTGCTGCTTATGCAGTAAAAGTTATGAGTTACTTTGTGCTAATGTGCCAAAACCGGCTTTTGACAATATGACGACGGAGCATAAAAGTTCGTGGAAATGCCAAACATGTAGATGCAAGGAACCTAAAATCGACAACACTAACACGCCCATTCGGACAGCACGAACTGAGTTACAAGATTCTTCATTTCATTTAGGAGAGGAAGACCTCAACGTGTCCCTCTCAACTACACGTGGGCCTGATGAGTCTGTCGAATTGGTGCAAACAGACAGGTCAATGTCCGAGAATGTAACGCAACGCCGACGACGGACTCACAATAACACCCTTCATGAACACATGTTGTACCTCGACAATATACGACTCATAATCAGAGAGGAACTACAAGGCGTCATTAATGAACGCCTCACCACCACTATTGGCAAGGTAGTGGCAGAGCAGGTTTCGACAACAGTAGGCCCGACTTTGAACAGGCTCTCGGATAGAATCTCAGATCTTGAGGACAAGGTTTCCAAGCTCGAGGCTTTAGCCCAGAAACAGGAGAACGGGCCTAATATTAGTGATCGCCGGTTGCCGGTTCAGGGTTTGCCTACTATTCATACGATACCTGAAATCGGTTCGTCCAAAGTACTACCGAATCCACCCGTATTGAAGCAGCTTGTAGAACCTTCGGCGGGCGGTTGCAACCGTGACAAGTCTTCGACATATAGTCAAGCTACTGATAGGCAACGTCAGCGGGATCAAGATCGGAAAGCGAATAATCCCATCAAGGCAGGCAAATTCCCCCCAGTCGGCAATAAGAGTACGAGTCAAACCCAGAGTACGAGTCAAACCCAGGACAAAACTGCACCAAAGGTGGCCGTGCTTACACAACAAATTACAGGTGCTGCTGTGGATAAGAATGGAGATGACTCTAGGAGTAAGACAGAGATAACGCAAGACCTGGGGGAAAGCGGCGTATTGAAAATGCAGCAGAGTAATAAAACTAAACGGTACTCTTCAGTGCGTGGCACCGCCGGACCCGATATAACATCTCTTAAAGCTGTGGAACAGCGGAAGCACCTCCATTTGTGGAACATGCTATCGGGACCCGACGAAATACATGATTACCTGCGAACTCTATGTAAAGAGGGGACATGCACAGTGGAAGAACTAAAATCGAAAGGTGAATACAAGTCTTTCAAGATCGGAGTCCCATTAATGTACTTTGAGAAATGTTTGTCAGCTGACGTGTGGCCCCACAATGCAAGAATTAAGGAATGGTTATTTCGTCGAACCTGGCAGCGTAAAACGCAGTAAACCTGTATTCGGAGACAATCGACTTTCTCACTCACTAACCAGACCCATTACACACATTATTTATCAGAATGTTAGAGGCTTAAACTCTAAACTCAAACATTTCAGACAGAACTTTCTCTGTCCAAACTGTGATATCGTCGCAGTAACCGAATCCTTTCTCACGGAATCTGTCGATGACCCAGAAGTCGTTAGCTCTGAGTGGAGTCTGTTGCGACGGGACCGTGCTACCGGTGCACGTGGCGGAGGCGTGCTACTTGCCTGTCGCCCAGGCATAAAAACGACGCGACGCAAGGAGTTCGAGACCCCTGATGGTGAAGATCTTTGGGCCACATTAAGGATAGGTGAAACGCTCTTACATATTTGTGTAGCATATATTCACCCGAGTGCTTCTGACGGTGTGTTTATGACATGGTTTCAAAAGGTGGAATCTGTAATCGGGACACTAAATGATAATATCATTATTTTAGGAGATCTTAATCTGAATCCGTTGTATACTTCTCAGAATGTTTATTCTTAGAAGTTCTTATTTAATCTGGCTTGAAAGAGATGAACGAAGTGGAAAATATGTATGGAGGTAAGCTAGACGTGGTGCTTGTAACAGAACGAGTTCGAATTACCGGTATTAAGGAAATTGAGGGTGGCGGACTAGTACCAAAACGTGATGCATACCACCCGCCATTAGATATCGTCCTCTACCTTGACCGCGGTCAAGAAGGATCTGGCTTCGTTGACCCGAGCAATGTAGCCTCTGAGCAGGATTGGAATTTTGCGAAGGGTGACTACAATTTTCTGTATAAACTTGTATCCCAAGTTTCTTGGCTAGAGGTGCTCGACACAGAGGACGTTGATAAAGCAGTTGACACCTTCTACAATATTATGTATGGCCTCTTTGATGACGTGTTTCCCCGTAAGAAGCGTCCTAAAGGACGTTCTAGATGTTATCCAGTCTGGTTTACTAAAGACATTATCAATGACATTACTCGTAAGGCGAGTCTCCACAGGGAATGGAAGCGCACTAATGATGTTGTTATTTATAGAGAATTTTCTGAATTACGTGCTGGTATAAAGCAACGACTAAATAATGCTTACGACAAATACGTCAATGGTTTGCAAGCCAAAATCTGTCAGAATCCTCGTGCATTTTGGAAGCATATAGGCAGCTTGAAGTCGAAGGGTGGTTACGAGTCGAGTGTTCAATACGATGGACAAGAATATGTAGGTAAGGAAGCAGCTAATGCATTTGCAAAATTCTTCTCGAGTGTCTTCTTACCCGATGCTCCATTGCTTGATCATAACTCCGCAATATCCAGCGATAGCTCTCGTTCAGCAAACTATGTGCATGTCGAGTCTATAGCCCCGACTGACGTGGAGGCAGCTATTCGGCGACTAAAGCCTCGAAGTTCAGCAGGGCCAGATAATTTTCCTGCCTTTATACTGAAAGGTTGTAAAGATCACTTCCTCGTGCCCATGCTTTATATTTTTAATTTGTCTATTTCATCAGGTGTGTATCCTAAACGTTGGAAGCTCACGCGAGTTACTCCTATACCTAAGTCTAGTGACACATCTCGCGTTGACAACTACCGTCCTATAGCTATACTCTCTTCATTGGCAAAAGTTTTTGAATCTGTCCTCCAGAAATTAATTTCTCCCCAGTTAAAACCATTTTTAAGCGATTCACAACACGGCTTCCGATCAGGACGATCTATTAACACTAACCTTCTGACTGCTACAAATATAATATCTGAGCACTTAGATAAAGGGTGTCAAGTTGATGTGCTCTACTTCGACTTCAAGAAGGCCTTTGACCAAGTCGATAACGATATTTTGCTCAGTAAACTATGCCATATTGGCTTCTCACCAAGACTGTTAAAACTGTTTGCCAATTACCTGAGTGGTAGGCAGCAGTTTGTAAGGCATGGGTGCTTTGTGTCGTCACCCTATTCCACTAAATCCGGTGTTAGTCAAGGATCTATCCTTGGACCACTCTTATTTGGCGTTATGGTCAATGACCTTGACTCAGTACTCAAACACACCAAGTGTCTTCTTTACGCAGATGACCTTAAACTTATGCATGGTGTCCAGCAAATGGCAGATTGCACAGCAATACAGGAGGATATAAATTCAGTCCTACAATGGAGTACATCGAATAAGCTGCATTTCAATGTTCCCAAATGCTGTGTTATGTCCTTCACTCGTTCGGTGAAGCCTATTACTGCCCAATATATGCTGAGATCGGAAGTCATAACTCGCGTAACAACTGTTCGAGACCTCGGCGTTATTTTTGATATGTCTCTTACATTTCATGACCATATCAAGCGGCTAGCTACTGATTGTTACAAGCGACTGGGATTTGTTATTAGAAATGCGTGTGATTTTAATGATCCCAGAGCAATCACGCTGCTGTACACGGCCCTTGTCCGGAGTAAGCTTGAGGTGGCAAGCATCATATGGAACCCAGCTGAAAGTACTTGCGCCTTATTATTGGAGAAAGTACAGAAAACCTTCCTGAGGTTTATGTATAAGAAACTGTACTCCCTCTACCCTTTCTTGTACCCTACCAAGTTCCTGCTAGGTTCTCTGGGCTTTAATTCTCTTGAAGTAAGGCGTAACTACAATCTTCTGGTGACCACGTGCAGAATCTTACGTGGCGACACCGACTGCCCGGATCTAGTGGCACGAGCCGTAAAACTCACTATACCTTTTGTGCCCAAAGCAGTCCTGCGACCGAGACGTCACACTCTCCTGGCAGTCCCATCAACTCGTACTGTAGCACACAGAAACTCCCCTGCTATTCGGGCACTAAAACTTTTGAACTCGCTTCTGTCACAAGCACCTGAATGTGATGTATTTGCTAGTCGATGGGCGAATGTATGTCACATGTGTCTGAGATACTGCGAGACGATGGATGTTTAAATATTATGATTTTTTTCTTTTTCTTTTTCGGTTTTTACATGTTAATAATTATAAATTGTACAGTGCTTTGGTTTCTTACTGTCAACTGTATAAATTTTGTATGATTACATAAATAAATAAAAAATAAATAAAAAATAAATTGTATTTATTTATTTACAGTACAATCTGCAATCTTATATGAACATAATGTACAAAAAGCAGTTACTTTAATAAAGTGTGGACTTTAATGTTGATATAGTAGACAGACAGATAGCAGACAATATTAATAAATTTTGAATTCAATAGCACCCTTTTTATGAAATGTAATTAAAAATCTAATTAAAAAAGTGTTTGATTTCAGTGTTTTGAAAAACTTTAATATCTCGCGAACCCTTACGTCTATAAAGAGGCCTTCACCACCATTTTTTTTTTAATTTAAGCCTTATTGTTAATTTTAACATCATATGTCTATATACCTAGTAAAAAAAAATCGGCACCGAAGTCAGGCACCGAAGGTCACCTCTAAGGATCGCCCTGGTAAGCAGTACCTATGTCTTTTGTGCACGATCGTCAATTATAACCAAATGCCGTAGGTATAGATGTGAGGTCATATTCTATTTAAGTATGCCTTCGTTGTAAAATGACACTAATAATAATACTTAATAATTTTTGAGCGCTTGTCCTGTCAGAAAACGTGGTCAACAAGTCAAGGAAATAATCTGTACTGCTTCTTGGTTTCGTGTCAGTCGAGAAGTGAACAACCGTAAACAATCTTATTCGGGTTACCTTTGTTTTACCAAAAAAAATTGACAAATTCTCATTTCCAAAAAAAAATCGTAGAATTTCATTTGCCAAATAATCGTTTGCCAAATTAACACTTGACAAATAATTCTTTGGCAAACCTAATGTTTTGCCATGTTCATGTTTTAGCAATATCTCATTTACCAACTAGTACTTTGATTAAATTTCATTCAGTCAAATATGTTAGTTGGCATATATGTTTTAACCAAAACAAAATAAGACAAATTATTTGTATCGTCAATATTTAATTTACCATTTCTATTCCTTCGGTTAATCAGCAGAGGAACTCTTCAATGACAAATCATTTGCATCTTTATTTCAATGGTGTATAAGATACACAATAAAATAACAACTTTTTTTGTTATGTGGGTAGGGAGTATAAATTAATTTGTGTAGAGGTCGCAATTCTAACCTAACCGCCAGCGTGTCGACGTCACCCCGCTCCGCGGGGTGCCTATTTCCGCTCTAAGGGACACAAGCTAACCCTAACCTAACCTACCAAATGATATAATCGTTACGATCGTATGCTTTTTTAATGGGGGGCTTCGTCCCCCCTTCTTTGGCTGCCCTAACCTAATTTAACGCCCTCGCCTACCGACCTACCTAACCGTGCATTTTTATTTAAGGGGTCGTGCCATTATATTAATAGTATTTTGGTAAAATTTCATAACCCAATTAAATATGAATTTTTGTCTATTCATAGTTTGCCATATCATTAACTTGACTAAATATTTATTGTCTAAGGTTTTTTGCCTTATTAAAGCATTTGCTAAAAGACCAAATGTCATAATGTAATTTTCGTAGTAATATTATGCTCAATGCAACTTAATGAAAATATTCGTATTAAAATTGTGCCAAAGTTTGCATTGGCAAACAAAATAGTTGCTAAACTGTTTTTGGGAAATGAAATTTGACCAAAATAAATTTGGTAAAACAACAGGATCCCATCTTATTCATACACAGTTTTACCGGTAGTCTGCCCTATCTGCCTAGTTATGAAGTCTCTTCGCAACTTCCCACGCTAATGCATTTTTTGCCAACCTTGCCGTTCTTTGCACCTGGCGATGTTAATACTGAGGACAAAAAGTTCCCTCAAACTTCGGCTCGTCCTAAACAAATGAGTTCCGGGCTCTGGCCAAATACGAGGGCTTTCGACAATTACGTGTGTTTGTTGTCGGAGCTGCCGGCGCTCGATAAGGGGCCATATTACTGTAAGTGTTACTTAAAATATATGAGGCGCACGCACACCGCGAGAATCGCGCTCAAGTCCACGGGGGCTCGATGCTGATGGTCATTTCTTTCACATCGCATCGCATTTCGATGTGTAGCGCTCTCGTTTCTGACATATTACGCCACGCGCGTGGAATCCTGAGTCTAATATAAATACCTATATATTTAAATTCGAATACGATGCAAAGAAACTATCATTGACCTCACTGTATGGAGTTCGTGGCCCGTAGCGTCAGCGACTCTGCTGTTCATAACACTTACAGAGCAAACCGGTAAAAGCAAACCAGAATAACTGTAATTTCTAGGAATTCCAAGCCATTCAATCACGGCGTCGACTTATACTAGGAACACAGAGTCGTGTAGGATGTTCAGTGAGTAGACAGTGCCGAAACTTTGATGCAGAGGCGCGGCGGCGGCACTGGCGGCAGTACGCCACGTCGCTCGTAATACTCGTAAATCGGCACTGAGCGATAAAGCCGAATCTCCGCTTCACGTGGGTCGATGTAGCAATTAAACCCGACCGTAACAACGCGCCCCTGCTGTCTGAATATGCTGCAGAATACAGATGGAAACACAGTAACGTTAAGGGTAAATACGTAACGCCACCAAAAAAAATCCAAAAATCTTGTCTATTTGATAAATGTAAATATATCTAGAATGTTTTCAGCCATAGTAGGTACCTATATATTTTCATGATTAACCATTTTTCGTAAAGCCGTTCACTTTTGTTTTGTGCTTATAAACAAACCTTCCTTTCTTCCAAATAATATGAATGCATTGCGGTTTCAGAGAATAAGTTGTCTACGTAGCTAATGGCATTTCTTGGAAATCGATTAAGTTTATCCCACGAAACGTTTTTCTTCGGAATGGAAGGACACTTGAAATCGTTTCGAGCGTCCAGTGTAGTATTAGTTTAACCTGTGCCAAGTGACTTCCATTATAATATCAAGTCCTTAACTTTCGGAATCAGTAAAGAGAAATTACAACCTTTTTGGTATGCTCCAGACGTTCGGAGCCAAAACTCGCTACTGAAATATTGAGATAAGATTTGAAACTTACCTATATTCATATTTTAATTTCCCAAAGCACTGGCGCCTCGGTTCCAAGAAGCCTCTTAATGCGGCTGAAGCGCTCCTACGATCTCTCGTAAAGCCAGTTTTATTTGCGCCTTTGACAGTAAGCGTCACTAGTCAGCATCCTTTTATGTGCCTCCGGACAAAACGTTCAGGCAAATATTTATATCCGCCGATAACAGACAAACGCGACTGTTAAGTCGAAGCATTAGAGACGTGTTCAGATATTTGTGAGCACTTTGGCCCCTCCGATATATCTGATGGCGACCGTACATAACAGTCAGAGGTACACACAAATGCCTTTATTAATTTTAAGGAATACTCGGTAGTAAGAAAAGAAGATTCAGAAATTCCTTCATTAAGTACTGGCGGTAGCGACTCTAGCACTAGCCCCCCCGTCACCCCCTAGCCTTTCGGCCCCGAGTAATTGGCCAACTCGTAAAGTCGCCGTATGTTATGTCGTGCGATATCATATCTGCGTGCCCTGGGCTCTTGTAGTTGATAACATGGCGAACAATAGTACCTACTTACTTATGCGTGTTTTAGCCAAATTAATTGAATACTGTGAGTACTGGGTAGCCTAACGTATCTTCGTAGGGTTCCGTTATCTTGAGAAATAATGGTATAAGTAAAACCGTGTAAATATGCTGTGTTGTGTTTCGTCGTCCGACAAAACAGGAGATCCAAAGATAGTTTATAAACACTGAAGTGGATGATCAACGTGGAGCCCTTTAGGGAGGCGCCGGGTCTACAGTCAGGTCTCCGGGTAATTAAAATCACGGCATTTACTATTATTATACCGGCGAACATTACCAACAATAAAATCGTTGTAAAATTGCTGCGTTCATTTGTTTCAGGCGCTCTTTTCATGCGCGCCAAACCTGTCGTGGCAAAAAGAGCCGCGCATCAAATGTAATAGTAACTGATGCTATTGCAATACATTTAGAGGACTAGCCCCCAGGATATTACATAACAAACACTCCTGCAGGCTACATCTAGATAGGTATCCATGACGATAACTTACCCATCAACACTGACTGATGGGATTGTATCACTTGGATCAGGATTTAGTTTCCTAATACCCATTGATTCATGTGTAGCTACAGATACGAGCGACGTCTCGCGGCAATCGATGCGTCATGCGTCACGGACCGTCACGCGTCTCCGCGCGTCACGCCCCGCCGGGCGTGTCACGCCACGCACCCCACGTGATCACTTTACTGCTCAACTTCTGAGCTTTAACTCACCGCTTAAACAACGCTAGATTTTCTCCACACCGGGGTGTCCCACAGGGTATGTAAAGTATGTCAACACAGCATGGAGGCATTAAGCAATTACCAAATTGGGTTTAATTATTGTTGTCCTGATAATAATACATTTGATCTATTAATATCAGGACAACAAAGACCAATCATGCGCACCATTGGGTGTGTGTAATTGGTCATTTTATAAGTACATTCATTTTGATTGCATGCGGGTGACAATCGGAGAAGCTAACAAGTGCTCCACTAAAAACCCCGTGCGAAACCGATTAAAACGTGCTAAAAATGCAAACCTTTATTCAGAAAAAGCTATTTCCGAGGAATTAGTGCACTCCAGCCGGCAAAGGATTTTCCGGGTGGGTGGGTGCTCTCCGCCCCGCGCCCGCGCCAGCCCGCGCTCGCGCGGCGAAGAGCAACACATTACAATCGCAAACAACGCTCATTCGTCGCTCTATAACAACAGACTCGAAAATGATGACATTTAATTTTCTTTGCAAATATTAAATATGGGTTGTTTTCCGCGGACGAGGTTTCAGGCACGTGTTTATCGTATCTCGTAATATTTTGTGGATGTCGTACCTAATGTCGTTTTCGTAGGTTCTCAATTGAATTGTGCATCTTTTCAGGGTGGTCTCAAATACATTTTGTAAATATTGAGATGATGATGATGTTTTGATTTATGTCGAGGAATTGAGGGAAGTCCTCAAATATAATACACTAATTTGAAGGCTTCTCTCGAAAACGGAGTGGAACTGATCATGACGACCACAGATGTCCAAGGTCCGGAATGAATGTCATGGGTACCTACGTCACAGACTCTGATTAAATTACGCTGACGTAACAGTAGAAAATACACATTTTGAAGTGGAACTGATTATTGAAGTACGAAGGTTAAGTATCGGGTTCTTGATAAATTGATGGAACTGCTCAAAAATTATCAGCCCGCTAGTGGCGATTTATGTATTATCTGAAGTAATAACCGACGCATTTAAATAAACATGCAACTAAACTGCCGGATGTGATTCCATGTAAGTCTGTTTTATTTGCAGATGACATCTCAATAATTATAACAACAGGGAAAAAAAAAATATTACTACAATAAGATTAATGGAATACTAGAATTATTAATTAAATGGTTAGAAAAACAGATTTTAAGAATAAATGTGGATAAAACTAATGCCATACAATTTGGCATGAAAAAAATGGAATAAAATTCATAATAAATTAAATTTAGAATACAATGACAAGCCTATATTAATGAAATGGATAGTTACATTTCTAGGTTTAAAATTGGACTCCTATCTAAATTGGCAAACCCAAATCGAAATTGTATGTAACAAGATTAATAGGTTTGTATATGTACTAAAAAGACTGACGCACTACCACCATAGAAGCTACCTTAACCGCGTATCACCGTTACGTAAGTTCTCAATTAAGATACGGACTGGTCTTATGGGGAAACTGTTCAAATTTTAAAAGGGTTTTCATAGCCCAGAAGAAATGCTTAAGAGCGATGTGGTGTAAATCAATATAAGTCATGCAATATATTTAAGAAATTAAAATTACTACCATTGCCGTGTATATACTATTTTAGAGGTCTGTATATTTGTTAAAAAACCCCCTGACTTGTTTAAAACAGCAAGAGATGTATATCACCGTGATACAAGAAATCCAGGGCGACTAGAACACGATCGCATCCCGCGAACCTCAAACCAAGAAAAAAAGACAGACGGAGCGTTGCGAACAGTCAAGTGAAGCCAAACCACATACAAACAAAACCAAGCTACATCAAGTTTAGGACACGCTCACGCACACATATCCAAACAAAATTGCACAAAACTCTTCAGCACGTGTCGCAATGCTGTCAAGATCATTTATTTCGAGTTTAGTGCGATTTAATTTGTTTAGCGTGTGCTAAACTTATGGGGCTTGGTTGAAAACCGGTTGGCTTCACTAGACTGTTCGTAACGCTCCGTCTGTCTTTTTTTCTTGGTTGAGCCCGCGAACATCATTTTCTGCAAAACAATTTTATTGCATGTGCATGAAGTTATTTAATAAGTTACCGCTAGATATACAACAATTGCCTTTCAATATGTTTCCAAGGAGCAAAATAAAACTATTGCAAGAAAAACAATACTATGATATAAAGTTGTTCCTATTAGATACCTAAGTTTTAATTATTTGCATGCTTATTTGCAGAATTATGTTCCCCAGTAACATTTGTCATCTCTTTGTATATAACTATTCTATGCAAATAAAGAAATTTGAACTTTGAACAAATAAACATGTTGGGACAATTTTACTGAAATCCACCTAGACCAAAACTAAACAAAACTTGTACTATGGGTATTCACTCTCGGAAAGCAGACAACGTGGTGAAGGGAAAGAAATGTAAAAATGTGTATGGCGAGTAACTTGAAGATCGTTTTTACACATACTACAACTACAAAGAAGAGCAAATCTGAATACCAAGTCGTGTTCCATACATAGGATCGTTTTCTAACATATCGGTTTAGTAACCTCGATCCAAGGAAAGAAAGTCGCTTGTTGTAAATTGAGAAAACTGAGTAAATCCTATGATACCACCACTTCCAAGGTAATAAATAGTATTGTTTTGCCCCGGCGCCGCGCGGCGATGTCTTGGTAATCTGCCGCTGAGCCCGCGGGTCGGGAGCGGGCCGGCACGCGCACGAACACACATTTAACATAATTTAGTGGACTCGCGGCGCCGGCTGCTAGTTATTTAGGTTCGAGCGACATGACATGAAATTAAAGTACCTACGACATGCCCCAGAAGGCGCAGCGTCAAATGGATATTTATGGCGGCACAAGGTCTCAACCAGCTCCGAGCGGCATGCGCGAGCTCGTTCGACGCCGCCACACTTATCGAAAAGTTACTATCGCTCTAGACACGTCTTGGAAACTTAGGACTTGAAGTTCACATTTAGAAAATGTTGTAATTCAGTGGGAACTTTTCTATGGAACAAAGCAGGTGGACGTGGACTGCTGTCGGACTACAACCGTGACGTGGGACACTTGCCTACAAACTAGCAATTGCTTGCATTCCGTATGCTTGATTAATATAGAACAGTCGAGAAATTGCCAAACTTGAGTAAATACCTAAGTTTGGCAATATCTCGACTGTGCACTGCCATGCCACGCAATAAATAAATAAATCACTGTCGACAACGATTCCGATGTTACCCGCTGGTTTTAAGTTCACTTTTGTAATTTTTAGACATTCAGTGCCTAAAAAATATAAAATTGTTTGTTTAGTTTAGTTCTAGTTCTATTTATTTTTGGGGCTCTCAATGGAAACCAGCGTAAAGGCCCCCGCGACAACATGCTGAGTGAGGCTCCCATTTATCACATTATATAAGGTTACCTTTTTGATAGTATTTTCTTTTTTCCGTGTTTAATGTGCTAAATAATTAACTTCTTATTCTTATTCAATATGGAAATGTCTCCGTTGAGGCAATTGGTTTCATTTCACTATGCACGGTCAACATGTCAACGCGGTTGGTTTAGGACGTAGGTAATACGCCTTTAAAGCTAACGATTTTATTATGTTCGTATCCGGTAAATATGTACGGTATTCCAGAGTCTGAATGACTGAGTCGATTGCTGTTTAAATACAGATATCTAAATAGTTTAATATAAAACTGCCCCTTATATGTGCCACCACATTTAAAGCCAGATTTAGTTAACACATAAATATGACCATGCTTGCAAGTTGCAAAGTGAAATGGATGGGTAGCGCACCTGTCAAACCTCGTGATTCATCGGTAACGTATGTTACGTAGTTCCATCCGCCGTACATATAGCTCGAAAGTTAAACTATTAACGGAGATAAACTTCAAGTTTCAACTGAATTTAAACCGTCGGCCAAGTTCCCGCCATTGTCTAGAACAGACGATTTAAATGCGGCAGGCGACCCCTGCGGCAGTACCTAATAAAGTTGTTGATTTAACATGTAGTGCATCGTACCTACATCTCGTAGGTAATATATCGATGGCAATAAGCAGAACTGCTGTAACCGCTAAAATGCAAACTTTACAGCAGAGCCAAATAACCACTCACTTGCTTTTGGGTTTTAAAAAAGGTAGCCTAAACTGCTTCTAATTTTTCATCAAAGCAGCCCATACTTCGATTAGCAACAACAGTTGCCACCATCAGTTTAGGGGTCTGCGAAATTGGCAACTGTGGTTGCCACAAGCAAGTGAGTGGTTAAATTTTCGTTTATAGAAAAAAAAAATTACTTCATCGTTTTTAAACAGAAATACTTGAAAATTAGATCAAATACATAACTCATAGATTACTTTCAATTGACATTCTCAAAATTAAATAAAAGTGCGTCGTTTCCATTTTACTGGCGCTTACAGCAATATCACTTATATTTTCATAACGCTTAAATGCTGTAAAGGTAAAATGGTAAATGTACTAAAATCGTTGGCCCAGTATAAATTATATAAAGCATAAATGCTGTAACCTGATGCGTATTTATTTGAAGTAATCTTATATTTTGACCTATGTGCCATTAAATTTGTAATAGGATAAGCAGAAATGTCTTAAGTGTCCATCGCCAAAAAAGGACCGTAAAATTAAAACGACAAGTATCAATCGGCATTTTTAAATAGTCACTTTTTAAAAATGTCAGCCTAGTTTACATCTAGGTTTTCAATCAATAAAAACTCAAAAAGGGTAATCAGAGCCCTAAAATCTCCTCCACTTATTAGTTTATATGTCTCTCCATAGAAATGTAACGTGCAGTCACTCTAAAATTGCTTAGTAAAATCTCAAAAGCCGATTCTCAAAAAAAAAACTCAAAAAGTTGGTCTTAAAAATCGGACAATATTATAACAGTTTAAGACTAATAAAAACGTTGTTATGGCTATATATCTCACGATAACTTTGGGATATACTAAAACTAACATTAACAATTATAGTCTCATAGTCTCTCGAAACCTGGGCCGTTCTGGAGTCTTTGCAGCGATGCCAAGTCGACTGGCGGTACGTGGAGGTGCTGAGAAGTCTCTAACAAATGGCGACTATGTCCGTCCAAGTGCAGAACCATCAAACAAGACCCATCCAGTTGCTCAGAGGTGTAAGACAGGGTGACGTTATTTCCCCGAAACTCTTCACCAATGCTCTGGAGGATGTCTTCAAGACCCTGCGGTGGAATGGAATGGGCATCAATGTCAATGGTGAATATCTCACACACCTCCGCTTTGCTGACGACATAGTTATAATGGCAGAATCGCTGCAAGACCTGCAGGAAATGCTGTCCGGTCTTAATGCTGCCTCGAGACGCGTTGGGCTAGGGATGAACTTGGACAAGACTAAGGTCATGTTCAACGAGCACATCGTCCCTGTGCCCGTTTCCGTCGAAGGTGTAGCCATTGAAGTTGTCCAGGAGTACGTCTACCTAGGACAAAAGTTTCAGCTGGGTAGAGACAACTTTGAGAGTGAAATCACCAGAAGAGTGCAGCTTGGCTGGGCAGCATTTGGAAAGTTGCGTCACATCTTCGAGTCACCCTTGCCACAATGCCTGAAGACCAAGGTATTCAATCAGTGCGTCCTGCCGGTCATGACATACGGAGCCGAGACGTGGAACCTGACAGTGAAACTAGCCCACCGACTACACGTCACACAGCGAGCTATGGAAAGGGGTATGCTCGGAATCTCGTTAAGGGACAAAGTCCGGAACGAGATTATCCGACAAAAAATGATGATGATGATGATGACACAAAACTTAAATCACATACTTTTTACTATGGAGTTCCCAACTCAACATTTCATAACTGTTGAGACAACTAAAATGTAATGGACCAATCACCAGTGATCGGAATTAGGTGAGCCAAAATACCTATTCTTCGCAAGAGGACATAATATAAAGTGGTTGCAACCGGGTAGGAAAACAGAATGTTCTCTTAAATACCGGGTATTCGTTATTTTTCCGGGTACCAGTCGTAATGTTCAACATATATGTTTTTACTTATAGAACGGGATGTTTAATGTTAATCTAAAAGTTATAACCATTTCATACTTTTTCCTTCCCTTTTTACTACAAACTAACATAAACAATCCCGTACTATTAGTAAAAATATGTATGTTTAACATTACGACTACTTATAGTACCCGGACAAATATCGATTACCCGGTATTAAAGAAAAAAAATATTTTTCTACCCGGTTGTATCCACTCTACATTATGTCCTGTTGCGAATTAAAAAGTAAAGTAAGAAAGTATTGTATACAATTGTTATATAATTAGCTTTTTAAGTCTCGTACCTTAATTAGGCCACTCAGCAAGCTTCGTGGCCTAAACGCGGTACTCGACTGAAAAAGCATACGTTATATAACAATTGCATAAAATACTAATTTACAACTCAAATAATGACGTATTCAACCGTGTAACTTAATAAAACTAAACAATGGTATAAGATCTATGCTCCAGTAGAAAATAATGCTTTTAGAACTCAAATTAAATATTGCTCTCAGCCTTTTAACTTTTCCAAGCTTAGGTTCTTCTTCCGTAAAGAATGTTTTAAAAACTAAAATAAAATCAGAGATTTTATTTCAGCTTCTTAACTTAATAAAACTAAACATTATCTTAAGTTAATAAACTTCCCGGAAAAAAACTGTATAAAAACAAATTAAGTCTCGCAGCCTTGTAAAGTACTTAATAAAACTATACATAATTATTTTAGTACTCGTAACATTAAGTATAAAAACTCAAATAATCACTTATTTATATCAAATACACCTCGACACAAAAAACCCGCACTTTTCATTAGAAATTGATGTAACAAACATACCACAGTTACGCCATTTTTAAAACGACGTGAAGTATGCACAACTTCACGTTACCGCCATTGAAATATGCGCCGGCGGCGATGTTGCCGGTGGGTTAAGTTAATACACACGAAACAGTCGGTTGGCGGTCGCGGGAGCGTCTGGTTGTGCGTAGTGCGGCCCGCACCGCGCCGGCGCATATTTCAATGGCGGTAACGTGAAGTTGTGCATACTTCACGTCGTTTTAAAAATGGCGTAACTGTGGTATGTTTGTTACATCAATTTCTAATGAAATGTCGTAAACGATGATCATAGATAATAATATTTGAGTATATATCCTGTAAGTGTCTGGGGTATTTTATAACCCCCGACGCAAAGAGAGGGATGCTATAAGTTTAACGTGTCCTGTGTATCTGTCTGTGGTATCGTAGGTCCCAAACGGATGAACCGATTTGGATGCGGTTTTTTTTATTCGAAAGCTGATGTGATGCCGAATGTTCTTAGCTATGTTTTATGAAAATCTGTTTAGCCGTTTTTGAGATATTGGACTTTGAAATGAAAATGTCGGGGGTTTTTCAACTTTTCTAAGTGGTAGTTTTGCAATACGAGTATGCGTAAATGCTGTAACCGCCACGGAACTGAATTTCTCAAACGCTGTAATCATCGAATTCTATGAATTATTTAAAACCGAAATTGGCGTAAGTATACTTGTTTGAAAAAATCAACGTTTTTGGTGTTTACAACAATAAAATTACAAGTAGGGATCGTCAAGAAAATACATTCGTTTTGCGACGTAGTCCAAATTTTTCTAAGCGTCGTAGAGCCATGGGGCCCGGACCATTCGACGCAGAAAAATTCGCTGATTCCGAATATGCAAAAAACGTTTTTTTGACCAAGTGGCGTTTACAGCAGTTCCGCTTTTTGCCATTATGAATTGGTCTTATTACATGCGAAGTTGCACACTTATGTAGAATATAGGCCATTTTGCCCTTTGAAGACCGGTTGAACCAATACCACATGACGGCCCTGAGTTTGAACTTACTTTGGGGCTAGTTCGGTTTGTGTAAGATTGTTCCGTTTTTTAGGGTTCTGAGTCAACGGAACCCTTATAGTTTCGACATGGCCGTCTGCGGCTTAGCTCGGTGACCCTTACTACAAGAAAGCTGGAATCGGCGTGGGTATATATTATGTATGTATGTAAAGAAAGATATAATTTTCTTTGGTTGAAGTATTCCCGCGCATCAAGCTCAAGTGTCATTGTGCGTGGCAGATCGCGACCTACGCGGATGGATATTTATAGGTATTGTATAATCTATGGTGAATGGTAGATAAGTAGATAACCTATAATTGCTGTCATGAGAAGGAAATTTATTGAAACTAATTTTGTTAATAGAAAGCTAAAAATAATATGAATGTGATTCAGGAATAACAATCGATTAATAAACAAATTGTATATACTAAAAATAACTAACATAAACTGAATTAAATTAAAACGAAGTTAAATCTAAAAAATACCCTCGAGGAATGCCTCGAGGGTATTTTTTCGGTACAATGGTACCGAAGATGCTGGCGCTGGCGACATTTCCTCGCTGAATTGCAATGCTGATGCGTTGCGCGAGAAAGCCGCCAGCTCTTTGGTCACCAGCACGGCTATCACGCGATGGCGCCCGAGCTCTCTCGATTTTTCTCGCACTATCCGTCTCTCTCTTAATAGAACACTTAGAACAAGAGGTTAGTGCGAGAAAAATGGAGAGTATGTCGCGGCCGTCCCATTATAGACGTGCAGTTACGTCAACCAGACGTTTCGCGATTTCCGCAAATAACTTTTGCGCACTGGGACCCCACCACGGACCGAAACATTGACATTAAATAAATAAAATAAAATAAAAATAGATAATATTTATTTTCAGATTGCTTAGATCCATTTGGTTGTTAGTTACAAAAACATTTATAAAACTACATTAGTCAACTTAAGCTTAAAACTACTTATTTTTTAGGTCTTAACACATGAAGGTCGGTGTATCGGCGGAGGATATCCGAGTCCCACCTCTCTGCTATCATTCTCAGGATGCTATTTGAGCTCCCCCTTGTCTGCATCACCACAGATTACGTCTTCTTCCGTACTATAGCATAAAAATCCTCTACGCTAGCATCAGCAAACATCCCAGAGGCACTGCAGAATCGGGGAAGCCCAAACCGCCTCCTGAAAATGTTGTTATATTGGATACGCAGGGTTATTATATGACTTCAGCCTGAAACTAGCCCACAGGTCACACGTGTAGAAGCTTTGACAGTAAGGTCTAAATAAAGTCAGCTTCACTTGGGCACTACAGCGTACGAACCTGTGCGCCAGCATCCCGCCTCGGACCGCCAACGCCCTGCGCTCCCGCTCGATATCGAGATCGTCTTTCAGGTCCTCGGTCACTATATGACCCAGGTATTTGAAATGAGTAACACGATTCAGAGGATCTCCGTTCAATATTATTTTGGGTGAATAGGCTGGACACTTAATTTAACCCCTGAACATCATGAACTCGCTTTTGCCCGCGTTGTATTTCAAACCGTGCTGTTGCGCATACCTCTCGCATGTATCGTTAAGCTTTTTTAGCCCTGATACTGATGGGATCAGCAGCACCATATCGTCCGCATAACTGATATTATTTACACAAACATTATCAATTCTGCATCCTGCACGCATGCTGCTGAGCCCCTCAATTAGTTCATTTACATACACATTCAACAATCTAGGCGAGGTTAGCTCCCCCTGCCTCACCCCACACTTTAGCACATATGGGTCAGAATACTCTTTAGACCATTTTACTACGTTTATCTGGTTACTATACCAGTGCGACATGATTTCTGTCACAGCCGGATTAAATGTCGTTTATTTTCTTACAGGTAAAGATTGTTTTTGTTACTGCTTAATTCATACTGTTAAGTGTGAATATAATAATATAATTAATACACTAACATGTAATTTCTTACAAAGAAACTCAATTGTATTTTAATTAAGAGGGAGCGCTCCGCGAAATCGGAGTTCTTACATTGAATATTTATCTATGACAAACTAAAGCGAATGCCAGGAAAAAGAACATACAAAAACTACATCATATTTGCTATCTATTAGTCTGAAAAAAAACCAAACAAAACCAAAATTGCCTCGATAGAAAACAATCGCCAAAACATGTCTTATTTTTACCTAATTTCAATGGTGTGACGTTCCCGTGCATATAATTTACGTAAAAATGAAGTGTATAAATAGCTTTTGATATTGCCTAGCTATTTGACTACCGAGGATTTTTTATGTAGTCCCTTTTCAGATTTATTGAGGTGAAAAGTATTTGGCGTATAGGTCTTTTTTATTTAGCGCGATACCCTTTCTCCCGTCAAAATCAAAATCAAAATCAAAAATAATATTGTGACCTAGTATATTCGTGCAGTGAATGAACGTATCATTACATACCAGTAGATATTTTGGTACATTTTGAAATAACATATTTAAAAGTCGACCTTAACATCTAGATCTTAAAGTTCAGAATACAACCATAAGATTACGCAGCGATCGGCCGGTGACCGGCTTCTTAGAATAATTTGTGCAGTACATGCAAAAGTAGATGAACATTTTTCTGTCGATCGTGTATTTACTTCATGAAAGATTATTGAGAATAAATCCGGTTTTGTTCAAATTCGATGTCTGAGAGAGAGGTCTCTAAATATGAATTCAGTCAGAAATATTTTAAAGTGATCGCATTATTAACATTTTTGAAACGTGTTGAAAATTAATATACGCGTTTTTTTTAAAGAACAGAACTTATCGAGGGTACAGACTCAAGAAATGATGTCCATTTTGGATCCAAAATGGCGGACATTGTTTTTCGAATTTAAACTTTCGTAAGACGTGTTGAAATAATACTAATAATTACACGGTTCAACTCACGTATTAAATGTCACTACGGGTGACATGTTTCGAACCCTTCGGGAGTTCTTCTTCAGTCACTCATCCTGAAGAAGAACTCCCGAAGAGTTCGAAACATGTCGCCCGTAGTGACATTATTGACATTGTTTTTTTTTAAAGTCATCACGGGTGTTGCTTATAGTGTTATCGAGGGTGCAGATTCCAATTTCATAGTCATGATCGAAGTTTTCATAATATATTAGTTTTTTTAATGCTACTAATAAATTCACGGTTAAACTCACGTATTAAATAACACGACAGGCGACATGTTTCGAACACTTCGGGAGTTTTTCTTCAGGATTAGTTTTCGATGTTTGTTTTGAAGAAGAACTCCCCAAGAGTTCGAAACATGTCGCCTGTTGTGACATTTAATGCTTGAATTTAACCGTGGATTTATTAGTAGTATTTTAGACATGTTTCATAAAAGTTTAAATTCGATTATAGCTTTTTTTTGCTTTAGGCTTTTACTAACCATTATTATGCTAGCTTACAACCCTTACGTGATTTAGGTAGAAAAAAACGGAGTCATATTTTTTTGTTTTTTAAGCAACAAAATATAGTTACCTAATGGTAATCCTTTTAATGCGATTTTTTTTCACAATATAATACTGAAACATCTGTTTATTTCCGTTTATTAACTAAATGATAAATTTTATACACTATAAATCACTACCCGACTGCCGAAGGAGAGGAGAGTTATGTTTTTTGAGATGTATGTATGTATGTGACCTTATTATTTGGCGCGCCCTGCAGCCTAAACCGTTTGACGGATTTCGACATATGAGGTATCATTTAATTCATCTCGGTTGCAGGGGTGATATAGGCTATAAAAATTTCCAAAATTTCCACCAGAATCAAAAGTTCGCGTGAAAAACGGACGTAATAAAACTAATTAATTAAAAAAAAAAAAAACCCGACTGCGTCAAAAATGAACTCAAAAGATAGAAACAAGATGTAAGATTTAATGAATCAATTTAATTAATCAAATACATCTACTAATAATATAATGCGGTATTTTTTATATATTATAAGTAGACATGTATTTGATTGATTAAATTGATTCTTTAAATCTTACACCTTGTTTCTATCCTTTGAGTTTATTTTTGACGCAGTCGGGTTTTTTCATATAATTTTATGGCTGGACTAGAAAGCGGTGCTCATATAGATATTTAAATCGAAATTTTATATTATATTTTTGTTTTAAATGGCTTTTACTTGCCATTATAATGCTAAACTGACATGATTTGGCAAGGTTTTTCAGTTTTTTTTCGTTCCGAACATTTTACTTTAACATGATTGAAAATAACAAATTACTCTATAAAGTGAGTGTTTTCGCGGCGGTGTCGTTTGAATCTTGTCGTGATTCAAGCGACACCGCCGCGAAAACACTCATCCTGAAGAAGAACTCCCGAAGAGTTCGAAACATGTCGCCTGTCGCGACATTTAATATGTTAATTTAACCGTGGATTTATTAGTAGTATTTTAGACACGTCTCACAAAAGTTTCAATTAAATTATAACTGTTTTTTGCTTTAGGCTTTTACTAGACATTATTATGCTAAATTACAACCCTTACGTGATTTAGTAAAAAAAACGGAAGGTCATATTTCATATTTCGGTTATAGCTCTCGAAACTCTTTACTAGCGAAAATGATATCTTCAAGTATAGGTACAGATTTTGTCTTTCTTCCCACTTATTATAATTATCTATAGGTATTCATCATGTTTCATCTGACTGTCGGGGCATATACTATGCGAGAAGGAGCGGGGCAACAATAGACGCATCAGCGCGGCAGGTGCGGGGCGCGCGGGTGATTTCTTATTTTTCCCTGGCGGTACGCCCCCTCTTAACTGACTCGCCCAAATCACTACGAATAGAAAAACTTGATATGGATAGCTTGTTCAAAAATATAATAGGTTATTCAAATCCATTTTTCAACTCAATGATCCGTTTGCGGGAGTTTCAAGTGGAGAGTCAAGTGCCGGCTAAATGGCGACTACTGGGATGTGAAAAAAATTCGTTGTTCGTCGTCGTTCGTACATAAGTTGAATTTAAAAAACGTATATTCACCATCAGAAATAAAAGTTGCGTTTCGGTCTGTCAAGTTGACAGTGACAGTGACACTGACACACAGTTTGGCGACGCGTTCACACGCTGCAATCTGCCGTGCCACTCTGAGCTATAACCACGAACTTCGAATGTCGAAGTTCGGATATCTCTATCTCTATCGCACTTACATACTGCTTATTTTTACTTAAGATACCTATGTATTCTTGAAAATATGTTTTAGCGTAGGTATTTGTTTTGTGTTGCCTTCCAGGAGGTAACTCATGTAAAGGTTCCGACGGAAGACCAGCGCTGGCCTCCTAGGTTAGCACCATGCTGAGTCGGGGCCTTTTCGTGGACCCTGCTACTTTTACTTTACTGTGTTTTGTTTTGTATACCCATTGTTTTGTCCACGAATAAATGTTTTCTTTCTTTCTTTCTTTCTAAAAGGAAAACTACCACGGCTAAGTAGGCATAATTAGTTCCCGAGTAATAGTCGACCAATATAAAATGTACTTAGAAATAGAAAGTACCTACTAACATTCGTAAAAATATGCGGCCGACGCAAAGACAGACACGCAACTACGGAACCCTATACTGCACGTGGCCCGACACGCACTTGGCCGATATTTTTAATATATTTGAGAACGACGATTATTAGTTCGCCTCATCTCATTTCCTAGTTATTATTATCGTTCGTTCCCCTTCGAACGAGTTAATAATCAACCATATCGATCAACCTTTTCGAGTGTGAACAATATTTTATTGTATATCGAGTCGAATATACGAAAGTCGTCACTATTTTCATTTTCTCGAAGATTGAGCGTTACGACGAATTGTCCCTTTCACTATATAGGGGGCCCTATAAACCTCGCAAGTGATATGACCGATAAAAAGTTCATTCCTTTTCGGATGTGTATTGAGTTCCTGTAAGCTGTAAGTAAATGTACGCCGCTTTTCTTTACATCGGCTATACTCGTATAGCTATTCATAGAATTGGTCATAAACAAGTGAAGGCGAGCGGACGAGGGTCCGGAGGTAATTAGGCTCGGGGCTGCTCGAACCAACACATTAATATGAATAATGGAACTTATCTCGTGGCAATAAAGCTTATAATTGTAGGTTAAGTATGTCGTTGATAGTATTAGGATAGGACACATCTCTCATGACGTGACGTCTTCGACATACTTATTGACATATTCGAGAAAATAATATGATTACCTACTGCAATCTCGATTCCAATTCCCAGCATTTTGTTTTGTAAACGACTGTTTGTTTTTTAAATAAATAAAAATCAACATAAATTAGCCAGTAAGGCAAAAAAATCACAATGAATGGTGTCAAGTCATCACTAAACTACTTGTGCTAAATCACTCGACCGTTAGTCAAAACAAATTTCATGTTTGTGACAAAATATGCTTTCGGACGCATGAAACAATACCCATGACCTTCATTACTGGAACTTCCAGATTTATGCTAAAAGTGGTACTGGATCTTCCAGTACCACTTTTTAACTTATTAGTTTTAAATAAATAGATGTATGCCTGCGCGCCGCTGCTCGGCCGCCGTCTGCGTTATCGGATAACGGGATTACAACTCGGGCGAATTCGTGCGCGCTCGGTTTTGCCAGCACAACCAGTCGAAACTTAGATACGACGCCGTGAGGCTGCGCGCAGGTCCCTCAAAAGCATACCTAAATGTTCACGCGATTTAGGTTTAATTAAAAGCGTAATAAACTTTTTATATTGTAGATCGGGTGTCTATCTTATCTACACCTACTCCTACAAATTGGTAACCCCGACGTGATTTGAACACGCAACCTTCTGGTGACTTCAAATTGGTGACTTTCCGACATATGAACTGAGTGCAGTGCAGTGTTATAGCGAGCGCGTGAACTTTGATCGCTAAGTTATAATTATAAGTGCGGATTAAAGGACTATGGCGCCGGAACCTAATGTTACTATCGGTGGTGCTACGACTAGTACCGGTGCGTCACCGAGCACGTCACAATCGGCTATTAGTGCAGTGGGTGTGAAAATTCCGCCATTTTGGGCAGAAGAACCGGCTCTGTGGTTCGCCCAGTTAGAAGGACAGTTTAATTTGGCGAATATTGTTACTGACTCGACCAAGTTTTATCATGTCGTTAGTAACCTCGAGCACCGATATGCAGCCGAGGTCAAGGACATTATTACCAAGCCGCCGGCAATCGAAAAGTACGAGAAGCTGAAAACAGAACTGATTTTTCGTTTGTCAGTATCCAAAGATAGGCGCGTAGAAGAGTTAGTGTCTCAAGCTGAACTCGGTGATCGTAAACCCTCGCAGTTTTTACGACATCTTCGTGACCGGCCACGGTACCGATTTATCGGACGACTTTCTGCGTAGTATGTGGGCAAAACGCTTGCCGACACATGTACAAGCTGTCATTGCTACAATGTCAGACGCTAGTTTAGACAAGGCTGCTGCGTTGGCTGACAAGGTCAACGATATTGTTGTACACACGCCGCACGTCGCGGAGGCTTCTAGAACGGGTCTTCCTATTTCGTCATCATCTTCTGCATCAAGCACGATGGAGGAGAGGCTCAGCCGTCGTATAGAGGACCTTGCGCGACAAGTAGCTGCCTTATCGACCGGGACTTTTCATGGTCGGCCAAGGTCACGCTCGCACTCCAGAGCACGTCACGGCTCTCGTTCGAGAAGCCGCCCCCACAACAGCGGACGGTGCTGGTATCACGATAGATTTGGCCCGTGCGCTAGCAAGTGTCGCGCACCGTGCAACTGGACGGAGGGAAATGCCAGCGGCGGTCACTGATGGCGGCGAGTGACTGTCAGGAGCCTCCGGGTCGCCTTTTTGTGACGGATAAAAGCACACGAGTGACATTTTTAGTTGACAGCGGTTCGGAGATTTGTGTTTACCCTTTAAATTCAGTGCGCCATCAGCGGCGAAATAAAGATAAATATCAATTATTTGCCGCTAACGGAAGTCCTATTGCTACTTTTGGCTCTTTAATTTTAACGCTTGATTTTGGCTTGCGCCGCGCTTTTAATTGGCGTTTTGTGGTAGCTGATGTTACAAAGCCTATAATCGGAGTAGATTTTCTAGCATTTTACAATCTGCTGATAGATGTAAGAAATAAGCGCCTTATAGATAATTGTACCACGCTTACTGCTCCTGCTTATTCAGCCTCTTCATGCTCTGGCATAAAGAGCATGAAGAGGCTATTAAGTCTATTACAGGTACATCGCCTTACCATGGATTGTTACAGCAGTTTCCCGAAATCACGAGGCCGGCTGGTGACCCGATGGAGCGTGAGATGAAGCATAACACGCTTCACTATATCCGCACCACCCCTGGCCCTCCGGTGTACTGTCGTCCTAGGCGGTTGGACGCAGAGCGGTTGAGGATAGCCAAACAGGAGTTTGACGACATGGTGCGTCCAGGTATAGCTCGTCGATCTGATAGCCCGTGGTCTTCGCCCCTGCACATGGTCCCCAAGAAAAATAACGGATGGCGACCATGTGGCGACTACCGCGCGTTGAACGCCCGCACCATACCAGATAGGTACCCTGTTAGGCATCTTGCAGATTTCTCTCATAACCTACACGGGTGTCATTTTTTTAGCACACTTGACCTGGTTCGTGCTTACAACCAGATCCCGATAACAACGCCCTTCGGCCTGTTTGAATTTGGCTTCATGGGATTCGGTCTTCGGAATGCGGCGCAGACATTCCAGCGTTTTATCGACGAGATCCTAGGTGACCTGGAATTCTGTTTCCCATATTTAGATGATATTCTCGTGGCATCTTCTTCTGCGAGCGAGCACGAGAGTCATCTCAGGCAGGTATTCGAGCGGCTGCGTGAGCATGGGGTCCTGATAAATACCGGGAAATGTGTGTTCGGTGAGCCCGAGGTTACGTTCCTGGGTCACAACATTTCCAGCACAGGTACGACACCATTACCTGAGAAGGTGAAAGCCATCATGGATTTCCCTCGCCCCACCAACATTAAAGAGCTCAGACGTTTCTTGGGCATGTTAATTTTTTATCGGCGTTTCCTGCCACACGCCGCCCAGAAACAAGCACCGCTGAATGGCTTGTTAAGTGGACACCATTGCAAGAGCTCCGCAAAGATCGAATGGACTGCCGATCACAATGCTGTCTTCGAACAAACTAAGGCAAGCCTGGGTGAGGCCACACTTCTTGTTCATCCTCGTCTAAATGCCGATGTCGCTCTGGTTACGGACGCTTTGGATACAGCAATCGGGGCGGTGGTACAACAACGAGCGGGTAACACGTGGGAACCATTAGGCTTCTTCTCACGTAAGTTGAACCCAGCTCAGCGCAAGTACAGCCCTTACGACCGTGAGCTGCTTGCAATTTACGAGGGTGTTAGATACTTCCGCCATATGCTGGAGCTGAAGCCATTCATAGTGTATACCGACCACAAACCGATTGTGTACGCATTCAGCAAGCCCTTAGATACTAGGGGATATAGGGTGATGTAACTGTTTATTGTGACACATCCGGATCAACAGCTCGTCCATATCTAACTCCTGGATTCCGTCGGCAAGCTTTCGACTCGATTCACGGACTAAGTCATCCCTGTGCTACAGCTACCATGAAGCTTCTTACCCTGCGGTATGTTTGACCTGGTATAAAGAGAGACTGTCTTCAATGGTCCAGAACTTGCCAGCACTGTCAGCGATGTAAGGTATCGCGGCATGTGCACTCACCAGTGATGTCTTTTGCTACCGAAACACAGCGTTTTGCACACGTCCATATTGATTTGGTTGGCCCACTGCCTATTTCACATGGTTTTCAATATTGCCTGACTGCAGTGGACCGTTTTACGCGATGGCCTGAAGTGATGCCAATTTCTGACATTAGAGCAGAAACCGTCACTCACGCATTTTTCTCTGGATGGGTGTCGCGATTTGGATGTCCCAAGAGAGTAACTACCGACAGGGGACGTCAGTTCATCTCCGAGACTTTTCGACGGCTGTCAAGGATGATTGGTGCGGAGCACATTCAGACGACGGCCTACCATCCGGCGGCGAATGGCATGGTGGAGCGCTTCCACCGACAGATGAAGGCTGCCATAAAGTGCCACGCGAGTGAGGATTAGGTCGAAGTCCTGCCTCTGGTTCTCTTGGGAATCAGAACGGCATGGAAAGACGACTTGACCGCTTCCACCGCGGAATATGTGTACGGTGAGCAATTACGCTTGCCTGGGGATTTCTTCGAATCAAGACACCACAGCTGACTACACGGACTTCCTTACTCGCCTGCAGCTTAAGATGCGCAAGTTGCAGCCCACACCTGCTGTTCGCCACGGAACGCGAAACGTGTTCGTTCACAGAGACTTGGCGACGTCGTCTCATGTCTTTTTACGCAATGATGCCGTTCGAAAACCCCTGCAGCCCACTTACACAGGACCATATCCGGTGGTCGAGAGAAGTGACAAGTTTTTTAGGGTCGTCATCAAGGGTAAGGAAAATAATGTCTCCATTGATCGCCTTAAACCCGCGTATATTTTAGACGATTGCAACCTTCCTTCGACTTCGAAGTCTAATCAATCTCTTACAACGCCGGAACCGGCGAAGGTCGAACGCATGACTCGTTTTGGTCGTGTTGTACACTTTCCTAGTTACTTGTAATCGACCTAAAGGTCTCCGAAGGGGCTGATGTAGCAATAACATATTTTGTTTTTACTTTTTAACTTATTAGTTTTAAATAAATAGATGTATGCCTGCGCGCCGCTGCTCGGCCGCCGTCTGCGTTATCGGATAACGGGATTACAACTCGGGCGAATTCGTGCGCGCTCGATTTTGCCAGCACAACCAGTCGAAACTTAGATACGACGCCGTGAGGCTGCGCGCAGGTCCCTCGAAAGCATACCTAAATGTTCACGCGATTTAGGTTTAATTAAAAGCGTAATAAACTTTTTATATTGTAGATCGGGTGTCTATCTTATCTACACCTACTCCTACATATTATGTTTTAAAAACCGGTACTTCAAACAACTGTTTCCAAGAAACTTACCAAAAAAGTTTTGCTTTCCAATTAAGTATGTCACTGTAAAAAAAATGCAAAACCTTCAGCCGGGAAAATACGTTTTACGTCACTCCTGTCATATTTCACGTTCCATCCGGTAATCGACATGAATAGAGCTTAGCCACTGTTTTGTCATCAGCCAAGTTGAAAATCGAAGGATGTGTGGTATTTCACAATTATATCACAAAACAGTAGCTCAACAATCTCTCTATTCATTTACATATTACAGGATAGGACAAAACTATTGCAAGAGTGACCTGACACGTTTTTTCCTGAGCGAAGATTTTGCATATTTTTCAAAGTGGCATTACTTGGTAAGCCAGACCTTTTTTGGTGGGTTTCTGAGGTAACCATTTTTATAACATCTTTATTTAAAATTGAATCTTACCACTGTAATGCCCAATTCTGGGACAATATTCACAAAAAAATAAAAACACGAAACTAAACAGTAAGTTTTAACCCCTTCATAGTAATGTGTAGAATTGGAATGTTTGGTGGCATTGGGGTGAACAAAGAGCAATGGAGTCGTTGTTATATATTATTTGATTGAATGAATGAATGAATAAATGATTAATAAAGCAATAATGTATAATTAAATTTATTGGTTTCATACAAGTAAATTGATTCATAAAAAATCAATGAAATATATAATGTTATACCTATTCAAGGTCTTGAACAATTTTTCATTGAAATAAGTTTCAGTATACTACTGATACTTCAGTTTCAGTATTAGCATATAATATTCATTCGAAATACCCTCTCTTACTACGACAATATTAATTCTTGTTTGATTTCACTTGTAGTGTACAATTATATAATGATTGAGGTTCCTAATAACTGACATTGTAAGGAGTACACTGGCCTCGCATGGAACTGAAACTGAACGAAATATGTTAGTATTTGTATTAAATAGAAGTCCGGACTTTGACGTAGTGAGAGACATGGTAGATTTTGGCAATCATGTTAAAATTCTGAAGCATGCTACGTTAACATCGGTGGACGTAGAAAGATCGTTCTCGACACATTAATTGATTTTTCAGAAGTTGAGAAACCGTATAACGCCAGCTAATATGGAAAAAATTGCCATAGTATATACTTTTCATAATCTTGACAACCGTTTAACATCAGAAGAAGATAATATGCAAGATTTTGAAACTTTAATTCCAGTTGCAAGTTTTTCAAGCTCGTGAATACATAAACATTTTAGCAAACAAGTAAAATTTATTTAAATGTTATATTATAAAATCATCATTTACAGTATTGCATTGCAGTTGTCGTCAAAAATGTATGTAAAATATGTAACTAGTAAAATATGCGATGTATTAACAATCATAAATTGTTTACTCTATACACGTTCATACAATAAAACGCAAAGGTGATATAATGTTGGCCGGTACTGTAATATGGATTTATCGTTCAGTTATACATTTATTCAAATAAAAAAATATACAATGACGACTCCACTGCATTACTTGTGCTAAAGTGCCACCAGAATCCTAACCCTAGAATGTGATATCGTAGTGACAGGATGTTAGCCCATCGCCCACAACACACTGCAACCCTGTTCCCTTAGTCGACTCTTACGACACCCACAGGAAGAAAGGGGGTAGTGCTATTCTAACCCGTTACCACACGGGGGACAATTTACGTAATATGATAAAGTGCAAGCCCAATGTAACATAAGCAATAAGGGCCTTTACGTGCCACGACTCGTAAGTCTCGTAACCGACGTCATCAAGCTAGGATTCCAAGAAGTTTGGTTGAAGCGTAGCTCGCTATTCCTCTCTCGCCGAGATATGCACCGAACTATTAGCTGACTCGGCGCGACTCGACAATCGCAGCCACTATTAAAGACTTAGCCACCGCCTCTGATCACCTGCTGAATGATAAATGAACGATAAATAGTTATTTGTTATACAAGGGTGCAGTTGTATTTTACCCGCGAGTGTGGAATTGAAACACGAGCAAGCGAAAGTTTCAACACACGATAAAATAATTTGCACCCGTGTGTAACACAAAACTTTTCACCTCACTGTAGCGAGGAAAGTCGACAAAAAAACTTATTTAGTTTAGATTTTTTTTAACAGTAATAATAACGTTAAGTAATATCAACTAGAATTTTGGTCGTGCGAGTCGGATTTTAGTTTTCCCATACATTTTGAGACCCAGCGCTTGATGAAAGCAATAAGCAATTTTTTTTAAGTTCTTAAATATTGTTTTGTTCTGTTTTTTAGTATTTGTTGTTATAGCGGCAACAGAATTACATCATCTGTGTTTTTTTGTATTATAAGAGTTTTACGTTTTGCTATGGTCAAATTACTTTTCCCACTATTGGATAAAATGCGCTTTTGCCTACTGGTTTTAAAGGATAAAAGACGGCCTTCCGAGGCAGTGAGGGGAAAAGGTTTTTGTCGGCCCCAGAGCCGCTAATTTCAGCTAAATTCGACAACGACAGATGTAATTCGTTTTTAGGGTTCCGTAGCGAAATGGCATAAAACGGAACCCTTATGGATTTGTCATGTCTGTCTGTCTGTCTGTCCATCCGTATGTCACTGCCACTTTTTTCCGAAACTATAAGAACTATACTGTTGAAACTTGGTAAGTAGATGTATTCTGTGAACCGCATTAAGATTTTCACACAAAAATAGAAAAAAAAAACAATACATTTTGGGGATACTTAGAACTGAAACTCATTTTTTTTTCATTAAACCCATACTTGTTGGGTATCCATGGATAGGTCTTCAAAAATGATTATATTTATTTATTTATTTATTTATTATTTAATATCTCAAAAACGACTGAACAGATTTTCATGTAACATGGCTAAGAACACTCGGGATTACATCAGCTTTCGAATAAAAGAAACTGCATTCAAATCGGTCCATTCGTTTGGGAGCTACGATGCCACAGACAGATACACAGATACACAGACACGTTAAACTTCTAACACCCCTCTCTTTGCGTCGGGGGTTAAAAATATATGATGTACATTACCATGCAAACTTCCACCGAAAATTGGTTTGAACGAGATCTAGTAAGTCGTTTTTTTTAATACGTCATAAATCGCAAACCGCAATTTACCTTTCATTCAACGGATAATGGTACGGAACCCTTTGTGCGCGAGTCCGACTCGCACTTGGCCGGATTTTTATTCAATTTTCAACCCTGCCGTGCCTCCCGCTCTTGCACTAATGTTTGAGCCTGAGTGAACCAACAGTCATATTTACCAATAGGTGAATCTTAATGTTAGTTTTTCATTCGTTTTCAATTTGTTTTTAGCGGTTAAAGATTTTTCCGCCAGCAGGGCAGCTGTCGTAACAAAATGCTCCCAGCAACAATAACGGACTATTTAGCGGTATATATGTATATGTACCGACCCTGAACACTGATTAGGGACTGATTTCAGCACCTGTGTGAAGTTGCATAGGTACCTAACATACTGGCAATCTCCCCAAAGAGGGCGAATTATTATTCGCATTCATATGTTACTAATTTTAGGCGCTTTAAAATTGAACTTTCAAACTAACGAACCCCAGCATATAATCCAATTTTAGCATAACCATGGCAATGTAACATCTTCATCCGTAATCCTTCATGCGAGGGTTTCTTTTGAACCCTTGGAATGAATAAACAAACAAAATATGAGCAGAAATGAGCACACATCCGCTACCTGACGTTGTATGGTTGTGCAGGACATCGAGCAGCGAGTTGTGACAAAGAAGCGCGAGCGCGAGGTGCCGCCGCAGCAATGACGTGAATTATTCTTATTAAACTATAGCGGGCGGGCGGAAGCGGCGCCGGACCGTGCCGGACCGTGCCGGACCGCGCCGGACCGCGCCGGACCGCGCCGGGTCCGGTTGTTTGTCGTCACTTCCGCCGGACGCAGGTAATCAATGCTTCCATAATTCGCGCCGCGCTCGCCCGTGAAGCAATTTACTCAACTGAATCTGTTCAATACTTCTGATTGTTAGTGCGATAAGCCGCGGACCAATGCAACGGGGACGGGGCGGGAAACGACCGTCACGTGGTCGGATGGCACAAGTTTCACTTCGTAGACTACTTTCCCTGAAACCGTAAACCCTTTATCCTAGAAAAGGTTTTTATGATTTCGGGAAAAACTATTATTGTAGCATTAAATGTTTATTAAGCAGAAACGTCCGCTAACGAAATTTCAAATTTCGGTCATACTGGAAAATTTAAAAATTATTCGCCACAACCTCTGGAATCCATCCATAATTAATTAATAATTTTGTAATTTTTAAATTTTCCACTATGACCGAAATTTATTATTGTAGCATTTGCCTGCAACCTAAACATCGTCACAAAATTCAAATTTTACGTTCATTGTTATAGTTAGGTTGTTTCTATATACCCTGTTTGTAGGGTTCCGTACCCAAAGGGTAAAAACGGGACCCTATTACTAAGACTTCGCTGTCTGCCCGTCCGTCTGTCTGTCACCAGGCTGTATCTCAAGAACTGCGATATCTAGAAAGTTGAAATTTTCAAAAATTATGCATTTCTGTTGCCGCTATAACAAAAAATACTAAAAAATAATTAAAATATATATTTAAGGGGGGGTTCCCAATACAACAAACGTTTTTTTTGCTGTTTTTATCGATAATGGTACGGAACCCTTCGTGCGCGAGTCCGACTCGCACTTGACCGGTTTTTTTTGTTTCACTCCACTCTACTACCCAAAGGTTCTTTTTTAACCCCCGACGCACTCAAAGAGAGGGGTTTTATAAGTTTAACGTGTCTGTGTATCTGTGTATCTGCCTGTGCGGTATCGTAGCTCCCAAACGAATGGACCGATTGAATGCGATTTTTTTTATTCGAAAGCTGATGTGACCCTGAGTATCCTTAGCCATGTTTCATGAAAATCTGTTTAGCCGTTTTTGAGATATTGGACTTTAAAATAAAAATGTCGGGGGTTTTACAACTTTTCTAAGTTGTAGTTATTATATTAATAGCTTGTCTCGAAGATATCGCTTTTTAGCAATAAAACCGCCCGTTAGCATTGCGTGTGTGTGTTTTTCTTCTGTTTTCAATTATATACAGTTTTTGGTGAGCAACAAAGAATATCTGTGTTATACTTCTATCTTCTTAATAATAATAATAAATAAATAAATATTTCTCAAACATGCAATGAAATATTGACGTTGTGTTCTTCATAATGGGCTTCGAAGTGTCACGTTTCGGGCGCAGCGAGACGAGAGACCCGTAACGGCATTTCACACAAAATTGGAGGCCTAGGCCTGCAAAATGGTCTTTTTTTAATTTCCATTCCACTATTTGTGGCACAGGATCACCGCGTTCAGCCATGAAAATTAAAGTTTGATTTCATGGAGTTTTTTAAATTTATTTCGGCGTGAAAAGGGGCTGCCGGCCTCATAACTATCCGACCTGGCTACGCTCGGCCGGCAACCCCTTACTTCGTGGCCTAATCGTGGTACTCGACTGAAAAAGCATACATTATATAACGATTGCATAAAATACTATTATTGCACCACGATAAGATCGAAACATCTTACAAAAAATAATATATAGGGTCTCTCCAGCCAAGTCCACTATTAAATGAACATCTGCGAAGCGAAAACGGGAGATTAAATATGACAGTTATCTGAGCGAGGGGTAAGTCATACACCGCTAACTCGAATTGCAATTGATTCAGAAATGTTGCAGCAATTGCAGAAAAAATATTTTATTAACAACTATCTCTAAATTAGGCATCCGCAACCAAATGCGTCAGGATCGGACACAATTATAAACAATTAATATTAAGTAGAAGTTATTTTGCGTATGATTTGCTTCGATTCGCAAGTCGTATCTGGCGATGGCGACATTCCGGCAAATTGGTACTTCAAAATACTATGTATCTCTGATGCATATGATGGAGATGCAAGCTCAATTCCAGAAAGCACTGAATGGAGTATTAAACTAGTATGAAAATCGTTTTATTTCATACAGCCACTTTTGCTATTACTGTTTCACATTTACTGGTACAATTCATACAGTGAAACACAAATTAGATTGAGTTCAATTTTTTTGTTGCAAAATGGAGTCTCAGAATTTCCGGGCCTTAATCAACGTGTCGCGGCCGGACACTGGACGGGCTCGGCGCGGCGGGGGAGCCGGGACAGTTGGAAAGTTTGCGATTGAATTGGAAAGTGTCCCGTGACAAGGGTCGCGAACCCGCCTAATGAAAGAACCAGCGTCTTACTCGCACGTGGCAACTAACACGCCACTCGTTCCTGAGGATTATTCCAATAGTGCTGAAAAATAATGTAATAAATATCGTAAACAATTTGTAACGACTCATGAAACCTAGATTTAAAATTCGGAGCCGTTCAACTGGGCAGGTATCACCACGGAACTAAATACTTTTGTTAATGCATGACATCTGTCAGGGCTCCTTAGGATGTGTCGTATTAAAGGTGAGGGGCCTGATCTTCTAAAGGTCAGCAGCATTATACATATATGCATCTATGGAGGCGCATGTGTCTATTAGACCGAGAGCCATCACATGTGGGACATATACTTTGTCATTATTCTGGTCTACATTAAATGAGATAGCGTCTTCGAGTGTATGTACATCGTTAGTTTGTAATATTCCACGTAAGTTTTTAAGCTAACCTAAACTTCATGATACGCGTTTGGCTTCAGAGCTGGACTGAAGTGCCATTTTATGTCTCAAGCATACGTTCGGGTATTATACCTACGCGAAGGAGGACACCGGTTTATGCCGGATTGCCGGCTACCTCGACCTGTCAAAAGCTTTTGACAGAGTGGAGTATGACTTCCTATGGAAAAAGCCAGAGGAATCAGGCACTTCGGTTGAAGTAGTGAAGATTTTTAAACACTGGTAGGTACCGTAGCCAACGAAATCAGGTGAGATGGGCCGATGGTCTGTCTTCCGAATATAGGCTTCATTGCGGGGTAAGACAGGGGGGGCTGACGTCTCACAAGCTGTTCAACTTATAAGACAATGAACTGTTGGCCGGCCTCAGCAGCATGCATGGGGATGTCTTATAGATGGCGTTTGTAGTTATAAACAACATCAATTATGCACACGATATGGTGCTGCTGACTCCGTCCATAAGTGCCTTGAGAAAACTGTTGGAGGCGTGTGATGAGTATGCGATGCTGACGGACTCCTCTACAACCCCAAAAAGAGCGAGGTTGTGATATTCGAAGCAAGAGGACAAAAAGTTACTTTTACATCTAAAGTGCAGCCTACTGCAGGGGACCGCCCTGTCATTTGTAAAGAGGTTTAATTATCTATTATTAGGTCACGTTATAACGCACAATTTGAGTGATGACCGGGATGTTGAATGTGAGCGCACAGAGGGCATTGGCCGTGAGGTCAGGCAGTTTTGCTCGATATTCCACTGATGTTAAAGTCGTTCTATTTAAGGCTTATAGCCAATCATTCTACTCGAGCAGCCTGTGAGTAAAGTAAAGTATACCAAAATAGCGTATAATGCCCTGCGTGTTCAATATTGTTGGGATGCATTCAGGATATTGTTGGGACTACCTAGGCGGTGTAGCGGTCGGCGTATGTTAGCCGAGGCCCGCACGAACGGTTTTCAAGCGATGCTTCGCAAGAAAATCGTGTCGATGTTGGGCCGACTCATGGGAAGTACGCAACAGTATTCTGGGTGTCATTGCAGACCGATATGACTGCCCAATCTTGTCGCACTGGGTCGGGCAGATTAAGTTCGTTGCACTCTATTGGTGTGCAAATAGTAGAGTAGTAATTATTTAGTGTATAACTAGAATAGAATACTAACATACCTAAGGTTAAATAAAATAGGTACTAATATTATATGGATGGATGTATAACTGTCCAAAATAAAGAGTATATTATTAATATTATAAAATTAACCCTCAGTTTAAAATCTTACGTGTACCCCGAAATAGAGGTTCTAAGAGACTCCAGTCGCCATTAATTGCAAACCAGTCAGTCGGCAAAACATGTACAGTACTGACGCATTCATTATCATTGTAATAACATTGGTGTCAGCATATTCTTGTTAATATTGTTGCGGCCGACTGTACGCGCTCAAATCTGCGTAAACATTACGCGAGTGAAACGGGCCTCAATCGTCATGCCGGAATAACAATAGTCCCGGGATTTCTTTATGCGGCAATCCCTGCCACATTCCGCTCGTCATCTAACGAGCCGTCGAGCCGTTTGGAAGTGGGGCGGCGTGTTTGTAACGTGATACATTTGACGGCAAGTAACTACCAGAGAATATTGTAAGTTCAAAAGATGTGTACTCGGTTTTCTCTTTCAATTTTAGCTTCAATACTTTTGGGTAGAGTGCTACCTGTTGTAGCTAGAGCCCAGTCAGGCTTAGTATAATTTAGTAATAGCCAGGTTATAAGAGTAATATAATGAACCGTGAAAATGTGCAGTCGAGTTAGTTTGGGTAGGTATTATTAGTTGCATAGTAACCCTAGCAGCGCTGAAGTCATGCCACAGTGGCGCTTGAACTTCGACAAAGTCGCGTTACAGCATCTCCCCCAAGGCACCCTTCCACCCATTCTATATATCCTATCATTCAGTAAACTCGGCTGTTCTGGAAACGGGGGGCTATATTGCTGCAAAAAGTCGTCATTTGTCACCTCTCACATGTGACAGCGAGCCCCCTCGAGCCGACGTCGATAAGCATCCGACATCTGTCGTATGAAACACTTATAGCTGGCAGCGGGATGCGACAAAGGCCAACAATTAACTATAATGTTATCGGACAACACAAAGGCGGTGCCGTAATAGACTCGAGCACAACACTTCGCCAAAATTACACTTAATTATGGGCGTGACGGGCGCTGCGATTGTCGTCTGTCAGCCGCCGTGACAGGCTCACAATGACAAAGTTCGCAACCACTTAAGTGTTGTAAAAGCCTCCACGATCACAATAAATATAACTTGGTAGCGAGTAAAGTGGCTCGCGTTATCGACCACTCAGAGCCGACTCCGTAAAATATAACCTGTGTACAATATTAGTTTACTTACTTACAATCTTATTCATTTTCCGCACGCATTTTACCGCGTAGCCAATATTCCGACAATACTCGTAGCATTGACGGAATATTGACGTGACTTACAAAATGTATGTAGAATTTACGCGCTAATTGTTGATTAGACTTTATCCAACTGCGTCCTTAACGACGACTGATGGCGATTGACGGAGTGTGCGTCCGAAGGTACTGTGTGTTTTAAACCTTGATATACAAGGACGAAAGGACAGCCTTACACAAACCAGGACGCCGACCATCGCTACGTAAATAAAGCGCTAGTGTCCCGATAGGCTCCCACACCAACGCCAATTTTTTAAGCTGCTTTTTCCACAAGATAATAATATATATATTACGGGACAATCTTACACAAATTGACCTAGTCCCAAACTAAGCAAAGCTTGTACTACGGGTACTAGACGACGATAAACATACTTAAATAGATAAATAAAAACTTAAATACATAGAAAACATCTATGACTCAGGAACAAATATTCATCCTCATCACACAAATAAATGCCCTTACCGGGATTCGAACCCCGACCTCTTACTTCGTAGGCAGGGTCACTACCAACTAGGCTAAAGCGGTCGTCCGTCGTAAATAATGCCCACATTATTTACGACGCTGAGCCTCTAATTAATACAAGTTCTCGGCTCGTGCTCAAAAGTCCCGCGATAAGGATGACGCGTTAGCCAGGATCAGGGCGCCATGATAAATGATTGCGCGTTTCTGAATAACATAAACAGTTTTGAATTTTGCTATTCATGCTACACACGCCCAAAGGGGAGATTTGGAGTTGGGACCGGGCTTATTGCTGGGAATGAGTTGTGCTGGGGCTCATTTGACTGATTAAAAAAGTTCCACTATTGTCGCAAAACCCGAATCGAATAAAACTTTATGAGAGACCCACAATGACGAACTGTAACCAAATGTGTAAGAGCAGGACTAACTTAGAAACAGATTAAATATTTGAATGTGTTGCCCTCATTTTACAGCAAATTGCATTTGAGTATCAGAAATATGAGAATGTATGTTCGACAAAGTAGTAATAACGTAAAGATACCGGCTCCGCTCGCTCGATGCTCGCTTATCGGCGATACTCAGCGCCGCTGTAATGCAGCCTTCGAGCGACAAAGGCGTTAAGTAAATAGCTTGTAATGGAAACCATCTAGTAGCGTTATTGCAGCGAGGAAGCCGCCGGCATATTAATGTGCACAATGTGTAGCGCACACACTCCGCCAGCTATCACCGACACTGACATTTGGTATCTGATATTAAGAATTATAGCGATTGAAAATTTTCTAAGTACTTACTATTTTTTTTAGATACCATACAATACAAAATATAATCACTTAATTAATAAACTAAAGGTCTGTATTTTTTGCAAGGTGCTGCGCAACAGAGGTGGCGACGTGGGCATGACTCGGCTTTAAATTCCAATATCTCGCAAACGAATCAGTGATTTGAAAATGTTTTTTGAAAACCCGTAATATATTTGAACGAGCTATCCAAAGATACCCCACACCATGGGTTTAACGAGAAAAAATTACATCCCCGCTTTAGGTGTAGGGGAGGTACCTGAGCTAAGCCGAAGACGGACGGACAGACGGATATGGCGAAACTATATATATTCCATGTTGACTACGGAACCCTAAAAACGGCAATATATCACATTTGTTGTATGGGAGCCCTCTTAAATATTTATTTTATTCTGTTTTTTAGAACTTGTTGCTATAGCGGCAATAGAAATACATCATCTGTGAAAATTTCAACTGTCTAACTGTCACGGTTCATGAGATACAGCCTGGTGACAGACGGAGAAACAGACGGACAGACGGATGGTCAGCGGAGCCTTAGTAATAGGGTCCCGTTTTTACCGTTTGGGTACGGAGCCCTAAAAAAGGAAGTTCTAAATTTTTCTTCAATCCATCTTACGCAAGTTCAACGATATTTTTTACCACTTCCAGAAGTCGAGATACGTTGAAATGCCCAGCCGATGTCAACTACGCCAAAGCTGGCGATCTCAGCAACTGAGAACATAGTTCAGCCCGCACATTTGAAAAACTTCCAGTCCAAGTCGCAACTCGGCTATTTGCCCGAGTCCTGTGGCGAGGCCCGCCCGGACAGCAAATAGGAGCAGGGAGGAGGCCTGTGCGGTTGTGTGTACCTCGCTGAATATTGTATGAGCAAGCAGCGAGTGCTAGTATAATTGGTGCGCGTTTCAACTACCACGGCTCATCGCCGTACAAAGGTCAATGACATGATTCATATTAGTTATACTCTCTTCCATATAAGGTTAGAAAAATTGTGCGACAACCGTTATAAAACACAAAAAGCTTGTATTAAGATGAACGTCCTAGTCCGCGACGTTGCAGTAGTGTGTGACATAATAAAAGAAAACTCCAATAGGACTTGATATTAATGTAATACCTTTATATTTCTCCTAGTTTTTATATCAACACATGTACCTTTTCTTTTTTACGCAGTCTGACAGAGATGAGTGAGTTGCCACACTTAGAAAGTTAAAAGTGACCGATCCACGTTCACCAGACGTGACGATTTTCACGTTAAGACCGGCACTAGACTCGATACATAGAAAAATTAATTAAAATATCGCATTATTTAACAGTCGGCCATCCTGAAATAGTGTCTGGCCCAGACACGAAGGTATTAAAATATAAATTCAGATAGGTATATAAACTCAAGTTCGTCTTACATAAGTTGAAACTAGCTATTATTTACTTAGCCTCAACGTTCACATTAAACAAAAAAAAAATTAATACTAATATTCATATACACTTAATCGTCTTCTGTCTCTTCTTTCGGCCATCATATCGTACGAGAATGTCCCCATTCATAAAATAAAATAAAAACAAAATTCTGTTTGAGACAATTGCATCGCCCGAATGTTCCCGTTCACCGCAATCACCCGGTGCCATGTCTGCATGACATCTTTCTGCTCCATTTAGCGTAGTCCTTCCGTAGCGAACCATAATGTTGCGTCTGGTGGTGGGGGAAGTAGGTACAACTGGCTCCGCCCGATGTCCTACGAACAGTCAAATAAACAAAAAAAAATGTTATTACATATTGCCTTTATATAATTTGGTTCAGCCCAAAAAGAGACACCTGGCTACCGCTTGCACACACTAGGTGCTTCCAGAATAACAATATAAGTTGTGGGTACCGCTTGCACACACCAGGTGCTTCGGCCTCCTCCAGAATAATCATATAAGTTCTGGGTACCGCTTGCACACACTAGGTGCTTCGGCCTCCTCCAGAGTCATCATATTCTGGGTACCGCTTGCACACACTAGGTGCTTCGGCCTCCTCCAGAGTCATCATATTCTGGGTACCGCTTGCACACACTAGGTGCTTCGGCCTCCTCCAGAATAATCATGTAAGTCCTGGGTACCGCTTGTACACACCTGGTACTTCGACCTCCTCCAGATAAGCAATTGTGATCTGACAAACTGCTTGCGTAGATCACCGGATTCAGCCTCCTTCAGAAGTTGTTGCACGGTTGCTGTTCCATATGTCATAAGCCCTTGGATGGCAACATGTCGTGGCCACTCCCAACCGTCGCAGTTCATTATTGAGAGGTGTTGGGATGATACATATTCAAAGCTTTGAAATAGTTGTAGTGCAATAACATCAAGTGATTTAATACAATAAAAATTAAATGATTATCTTTTAATCGCATTAATCAACCAAACTATAAGGGAGTGAAATTACTCACTGTCATCAAAATTACTATCGCTCTCTGAATCAGCAAATCGAACCCACGGTTTAAGTTTATCAACCGGATATACATTTTTATATTTCTTTTTAGAGTAACCTTCAACACCTCATAACGATCGTGATCAAAAACGGCTGTCACGCGATATGGACCACTAAAGGGGGAAACGAGTTTATTACTTTCACCGGGTGTCTTGGAATTCTTTTGGATCATAACTAAATCACCAACCTTATACGATTTGGCTTCGCACCTTTTACTATCGTATCTGGTCTTCATTTTTCCTTGTTGAATCTCTATTTCTCCTGCTACTTGTTCTCTAATTTTTTCGATGGCTTCTTGAGGTACCACTTCCTTTTCACACACATCATGTAAGTGACCTTCAGACACGCTTACTGTAGGTTTTCCGAAAATCACTTCAGCAGGACTTTTGCCGGTAGTTTGATTAACCGTATTATTCAGGCTCCACTGAACTTCAGCTAACTTTGAATCCCAGTCACGATCATCGTCTCCATGGCATAAAGCTGTTAATGAAGCAAGAACGGAACGGTTGTATCGTTCAATTTGTCCGTTTGCTCTGGGCGTCGCTACAGCATTTAGTGTATGTTTTACTCCAACCGAAACAATGTACGCTTTGAATTCGTTTGAAGTAAAGCTAGTGCCGCGGTCTGATATCAAGCTTTTGGGAGTTCCAAATAGAGAAAAGACGTCTTTCAGCACATTGATAGATGTTTTACTTTTTGTGTTTTTGACTACCCGAAGTATCACAAACTTCGTGAAACTGTCAATTATACAGAGAATGTACATATTTCCACGTTTGCTTTTCACAAACGGTCCTAGATGATCTATATGAAAACAGTGAAATGGTACACTAGTTATAGGAATCGGATGTAGGTTACCTTGTTTTTTACCACCCGGCGTGTGCGCAAGGTATGCAAGCCCGTACATATTTCTTGGTGAATTGTGTCATTCTGGGGAACCAGTAATCCCTTTTCAATTTTTCAAGAGTTTTAAGATAAGCGAAGTGACCCGATTGGTCGTGACATTGCTGCATAATTTTCCAGCGTGCGTCCCGAGGGACCGCCCATTTTAGTTCGTCTCCTATTCTTCTATAAATTTTGCCATCTTTTAGTACGTAATTATTTCTTATATTTTTCGCTTCTTGGCATTTTGTATCCAACAGCGCTTAAACATGACACAATTTTGGATCGCTCATTTGCACCGCTTGTAGCCAATTAACCTCATCAACTTGCATTACTGCAGTAACATATTCCTTTTCCAGAGTTAATGGGTTGCGGCTGAGTGCGTCTGCATGTGCTAACTGTGCCCCCGGTCTATATTCAATTGCAAAGGTAAACTCTAATACGTCAAACCACCAACGAGCGATTCTCGGAATTAGGTCCCTTTTAGTCAGCGTAGTGCGCAAAGCGTTACAATCTGTAACCACTTTAAATGTAATGCCTATTAGATAAACCCGGAAACGTTTTAGAGAGGTGACAACCGCCAATGTCTCCAATTCGTACGAATGGTAATGTTGTTCCTCATCTGTTGTTTGTCTGCTAAAGTATGCAACGGCTCGAAATGGCGTGCCTGTGTGAGGCCTTTGCAGCAGAATGCCTCCAAGACCAATTGAGCTTGCATCGGTGTGCAGCTCAGTTTCGTACTTGGGATTATATATTGCCAGCACGGGGCGCGAAGTTAATACTTCCTTTAATTTAGAAAAGGCATTATTCTGGGTTTCGCCCCATATCCACGGTACGTTATTTTTAGTAAGGGACGTCAGTGGTTTCGCAATTGACGCATAACCTTGGACAAATCGGCGAAAGAAACTTGATAAGCCGATAAATTGCCGTATTTCGTGTACGTTCTGTGGAGTTTTGAATGCTGCTACAGCCTCGACCTTCTTTTGACCAGGACGCACTCCCGTGCTCGAAATCTCAAAGCCAAGGTAGTCAATCGTTTTCTTAAAGAAATTGCATTTGGCCAAATTCAGTGTTAGGTTTGCTTCTTTTAGCATATCTAAGACCGCTTGCAACTTCTCGAAACCCTCTTCCAAGGTTTTTGTGGCAATAATGATATCATCCATGTAAGCCGATACGCCAGAAATGGGACGCCGCTTCAGCATAGTAAGAATTAGTCTTTGAAAAACAGCCGGTGCATTTGTGAGCCCGAACGGCATATGATTATACTCGTAATGTCCGTCAGGCGTCACGAAAGCAGTAAGGTGCCTTGACTCCTCCGCTATGGGTACCTGATGGTAACCTGAGGCAAGATCCAATGTGGTAAAGTATGACTGTTCAGACAAACTATCAATCTGGTCGTCAATGACAGGCATTGGAAACTTTTCTTTGATGGTTCGTCGATTTAAAGCTCGGTAATCGACGCAGAGTCGTGGTTCGCCGTTCTTTTTTGCTACTAAAATTATGGGACTTGCGTATTCGGATCTAGATTCGCGAATTATTTCGTTGGTTAACATGTTGTCTACAATTGCATTGACCCTCTCACGCTCCTATACTGAAAGCCTGTACGGTCTATATGTAACCGGTGTATTATCATTTTATTGAATACGCATCTCAGTATAGGGCGTTTTCCCTAATTCCTCCAGAGAAAAGGCGAAACAATCTCGATTGGCGTTTAGCATTTCATATAGGCGTTTTGTTGATTTATAATCTAGATCTGCATCTATGTTAAGTCGTTCCGAATGTATGTCCTGTACCTTAGAATCTTCTGTGATCGTCAAGACCTTAGAGGTTACGGTCGTATGACCAAGATTCGAAGTTGGAGTTGGTAACGATTCGGTTGATAATAGGGACACTCTAGCTAATAATGTTCCGGCAGGTAAAGTAAATGGTTTTGGACTGAGGCCAATTACTATTACCGAACCGATTCCCCCTTTAACAGAGTAAACACCAGGAAGTACCATATACTCTTTTTCTTTACTGAGACAAATATCGGTGTGAACGTAGATTGATCCAGTAACATCTGAACATATGCTGACAGCGACTGGTTTGCTCTTTTCGATTAAAACTTGATTCAGTAAACGCACCTTTAATTTTTGCTGATTTGTCGTAACTTCTTTATAAAATATTAAATCGTTTTCGGTTTTATAAGCTCTCACCAGAGGCAATTCTGTAAATGACTGTCCCACCAAAATATCAGCAGGAAGAATATCAGGTGCTACGAGGTAAGCATCGATTTCCTCGCTTACGCCGTCCAACACAACTTTGATGGTTACCCGACCATTCGGTACAACTGTTCCACTTCCGAATCCTCTCAAGATAGGAAGGTTGTTATTACATATTTTTAGTCCAAGGCGAGAACTAAAATCTGTTCGTAGTAGTGTACATTGACTTCCCAGATCAACAAATGATGTCATTGGTATCCCATTTACCTCTACAGGTTTAAAATACTTTGTTAAATAAATTGTTGCCTTGACCCGCAGTAGTTATATTGAGAATATTTTTTGACGCATTAGTTATAGGTTGCCCATGGGAAATTTTATAGCGATCTGTATTTCGGTCACTATTCATTGGGTTCGGACAGTCCTTTTCCAAATGTCCGAAACGTCGACATTTTTTGCATTTCATTATTTCTTTGTTACATTGATTAACCGTATGACCGACTTGACCGCAATTATAACAAGTGACATTGTCATTTATTCTTTTCGACCCGGTATTTGGTTGTCTTCTAATAGAACTAGAGTCTGAATTATTACGGCTTCCACTAAACACCCCTCTGAATACGTTTTCCGTGTTTTTGTTCGAGATACTACGAAAATATTTCAAAACTTTCTCAGGGGTTTCCAAATTAGCGCCTTGAACATTCATTTTGATATTGGAATCGAAAATACCGTGCGTAATACAATCTACGGCCTGCTTGTCTGTGAGTTCGCATCTGTTAATGAGCATTATCTTGTCATAATAATACTCTTCGAGTGTTTCACTGCGCCGTGTTTTTCTCGTTCAGTGAGACTTGACCTATTTCTATCACTACCACTTTTAAGTCCGCGTGATCTACTCCTCACTCGCCTGCTACTACGGTAACCATCTTTGTAACGACGAGGGGTCGGAGAGCGAGTACGTCTTGAAGGACGTTTACTTTTATCACGTGCATGTGGTGATATGCACTTTCGACTCCTATCCAGCAAGGTGCTAATATCAGTAGGTAATGGTGGCGTCATGGTTGACCAATAGGTAAAGTAATAACTTTGCATGTCTCAGTTTAGGTAAGTTAACATAAGGAAAGGGACAAGGAATGGAATGAACTGATTAAAAGCTGTAAATTTCAAAACGGTTTAACTTTTGCTATTACTCTTTCTTATGATTACTCTGGTAAATACTTAAAACATTTAATTCAATATAAATAATGAAATAAAAACAACAATGTTAAATTCTTTAAGTAGTGATAACGCAACAGCAGTGGACTTAAACCAACTTTATTCTTGTCCTGCTATACTTCAAACCAATACTGCAATTCATTGTAGTGTTTACTTGAGACACTTCCATCAACATGGATACTAATACATTTACTTCGGACACTTATTAAAACCATTTCCATATCCATTGAATGAGCCTAAGTTTCACTTAGGAGTTGCATTATCCATATGTTGGTACATACATCTGTGTGTACCTATGCAATTCAAAACTATTTTTTTTAATTTTTAGTTATTAAAGAAACAAAGACCATCATTATAATCTGTATAAGAACAGTATATACTTACAAAATATAACAAGTTTCTGGCAAAAAATTTCTTTGGTACAAGCTTTTATTGCTGCCTGTACTTTTCTGCATACCATAATATTGAATTGTCATCCAAAATTTCAGCTCAATCGGTCACAGGAATGTGGGTCAAATTTAACTTGTAAGATTTGATTACCAACAACGAGACGGTGAAACTAAATGAAAGCTTGTAATAATTTATTATTCTTGTATACATAAAAGTATATATATATATTTTTATGACTTGTGGAAATCTTTTCCAATCTTAGATTAATGTAGTTATACATTATTTCAAAGTGTATAATATAATATACTGTAATTCAATAATGACTACTACAGACTCAAGTTTCAAAATAAAAATAAAGTTTAAGTATTGTCAAACATAAAAATCTTGTATGTATCCTTAGCAAATGCTTTGGAGCCTGATATATGCTTTATCTCAAACAATTGATGGTGGATACATTTTACATTATATGATTTTATTTGTATCATTGTGAAACTAGCCAGGTATGTAATATCATGCCCAATTTAAATTATATTAATACCACTGTACCAATTCCATATTACTAAATTCCATATGTATCTTTGACATCGAAGCACGGCACTGTATGAATATTCTAAAAATTAGTAATTATGTAATCAGCTATTCTTCCTCTAAATAGACACTACCAACAATCACAGTGATATACACTATCTCTTGCTGAAAGAGATGTATTCGCATTTAGGACCATACATTAAATAAGTTTGGATTTTACTTTCATTTGATATGTGTCAATCTTCGCTTGATACTTTGTCAATTCATTCAAGTATTTTGCGATGGTGATGATAGTTTGACGGGTGCAAATCTCTGTTTATTCTGTTGCACAGTCGCAAATATCACGATTGCTATCCACCTTACGACTCGAGCGACTGTATAAATGCGCAATAACGATTGAAACTTGGGTGGGAAATACCAAATAGTATCGTCATATTTTAGCTGCAATAGTATTGTCCATCACGACCGCAACATACGTAATTATGCAATTGTGCTTTCGGTAATCGTATATTCTACATTTAAACTATTAGTATCCTAAGAAAATCATGCCAAGTTACCTATAGGAACGGACTGACAAACATGATTCACCAAAGCTTTCAATCACCCGTCAGCGCGATATTTATGTACAATTTTACGATTGCATGATACAATACATACAATAGATAACAATATCAAGAGGAACATACATAATAAGCGGATAAAACAGTACAAAATCATCCATCGTTCACTTACCGGGTACTTCGTTCTTTATCACTACTTACACGAGTTGTGCAATCACTTTTAGCAAACTGAAACGCGCAAGGGTTCTTCAACTTCTGATCTAATAAAAGAAAACTCCAATAGGACTTGATATTAATGTAATACTTTTATATTTCTCCTAGTTTTTATATCAACACATGTACCTTTTCTTTTTTACGCAGTCTGACAGAGATGAGTGAGTTGCCACACTCTTAGAAAGTTAAAAGTGACCGATCCACGTTCACCAGACGTGACGATTTTCACGTTAAGACCGGCACTAGACTCGATACATAGAAAAATTAATTAAAATATCGCATTATTTAACAGACACGACGCGGGCACTTTATGTCAAAGCGACATGGGTTAAGCCATTATTATTATTTTTATGTTTTTTCCATATCTCAGGACCATGGGGTCCCGGACTTTTGGAAGGCATGCGTGGGGCCGAAGCCAACAGCGCAGAGGCCCTTTAAAACAAATCGAGGGATACACGTGGCGGATACCATCTCCGAGCGCACAACATGATACACCCGGCGATGGTCCCGGCCAGGTGCAAAGACTATTGCAGTGTATTGGTCATGGGTAAAGGTGCGACCACACCGCTGCTCAGAATACGCTAACGCACCGTAAAAGGCAATAAAAAAGTATGAAGAATACGTGACGCATACGACACGTCAACGCGTATACGCAGCCTTAAGCACCGGAGTGGTCGCTCCCTTATTGGGTTGAATGGTGGGTGGTCTAGAAAATGGGTTATGGGAGGAGACTATAGCGGACAGCTGCCGTGTTTTATACAATTAGTTCAAAATGTTGTGAAAAGGCAGGCGATGACTCGCCAACTCGTTAAGTGGACCCCACAAACAGTCGCACACACAGCGCGACAATGCAGAAAGACGTCTGAGCGGCTGCGAGGTTGTCGAGAGGTGAGTCTGCGGTGCGCCAGATCCCGGTAATCCGTCCAAGGGCCGCCGGTGTTATGACATTTTACACTTCCAACCTGGAGCATAGGTTCCGCTCTTGCGACTCCACTCTGGCCGGCCGGTTAAGGCAAGCACAGAAGCGAGGGCCAGATCACTCGGGCTCTCTGGAGGTTAGGGGTCCACGGTGTCGCCACTCACTGTCAGATCGCCACAAGCTGCCCCCGCGGGCTTATTATTATTATTATTTATTTATTACTAGCTTCCGCCCGCGACTTCGTCCGCGTGGACCCGGGATAAAAACTATCCTATATTTGTTTTGGGAATTGTTTGTTCTGGGATGTAACTCATTCGATTATACGGACCTTTGATATCTGCGTCAATTAGTGGAAGTAGAGTGACACTGCAGTCCAATGGCCAACAAACTGTCCTGCAGTTTGGCAGAAGAAAATACTGTAAAACAAGGGTTGTTTAAGTGAATAATTTTTTCTTATTCTTATTATTGTTATTAATTTAAGGGACAGACAGTACAGTGTATGTTATAGCATATAAATGGTATTCAGAGCACCTTGTACATAATCGACAACAATCACTATTTCTGTTACAAATACCGCGGCTGCATGAACGTTTAGGGTATGCGTAATTTCTGCTGCGCGTTATGCTTTTGCGTAATTTATTAAAATTAATCTTAACTAGTTATTTGGAAATCTGCGTAAAGTACAATTTAAAAGTACTTAAGTACTTAAAAAAATCGTGTAAGATGAGGAATGCGTAGGAGAGATGGTTTGAATCAAATATATAGTAATGGTTGATAGGTTGCTTCACGACGGTTTTGTTGGTTGGCGGGGGTGTAGGAGTGAAGGGAGCCCCCGAAAATTTCAAGATATAACAATAGGTATAGGCCCCATTTTCAAGACCTAAGGTCTAAAATTCCAAGGTCCCCATGTAGTCTGTTTTTTACAGGTCATCGTTGTCATTCATCGTGATGGAGCATTTTTATAATATAAGTAATTTTAGTTAGTTATGTAAGTTAGAAATAGATGTTTTTGCGGTTTCATTTGAAACATAATTTTACATTATTATTTTATACGATGCGTTTTACGACGAGATTTTAACACAACGTAGAGGGTCCTATTCGTACTTCATGAACTAGACGATCACAAGTATTTTATTTATGGCCAGTATTTTAGTTAACTTATTAAATAGTATGTTATTTACAGGAGGCTAGTTTAGTCTTTCTACAAATCCTTTATTATAAATGCGAAAGTTTGGATGTTTGTTACTCAATCATGCTTAAACGGCTTAACTGATTTGTATGTTTAGCACGACGACACATTTATTGATAAAATACCGGCCAAGAGCGTGTCGGGCCACGCTCAGTGTAGGGTTCCGTAGCCCGTTCCGTGAACCGAATGTATGAGCAAAAGAATTCAAATTCCCAAATCAAATCTACCATGTATTATAGACAGACACAATACAAGCAATATTTAGTGAACAATTTTATTATTAGACAACGAACGACCAAAGACAACTAAGACAATTCGAGCACGACAAATTTTCGACCTAATGTATGGGCGCACCAGCTCCGACCCCATTAAATTAGGAAAAATCTTAACAGCGCCATGCACAATGTGAGTTACGCGGGTACCGCGACATTTATCGGCAAATTAAGTAAACTATTGCGCGCGAGCTTAAAGTATGGAAGATTATTTTTATGGGATAATTCTTTATTGCGTGAACCGATTTTCACCGTTTTTTTTCTTTATTTGAAAGCACGTCATTTCATTGTGATTTTGTAGAAATTACAGGTACAATAAACACCTGCTTATACTGTTAAATTACAAACTTGGTTCAGAAATTATTTTGTAATTTTTTTCAAGAACTATTCAACCTATCAAGTTCGAAATAATTTTCCTAGAAAGTTTTTATAAAGTTCTACTTTTGAGATTTTTTCATATTTTTAAAACTTATGGTTCAAAAGTTAGAGGGGGGGGGCAATTTTTTTTTACTTCTGGAGCGATTATCTCTGAAAATATTAACATTATCAAAAAATTATTTTAGCAAACCCCTATTCATTTTTAAATACCTATCCAACAATATATCACACGTTAGGGTTGAAATGAAAAAAAACAGTCCCCACGTTACGTATAGGGGAGGTACCCTAATAAAATTTGAATTGAAGACAGGAATGCCGGCAAAGCTACACTTGAATTGGTAAAGCGGCTTGTGTCCATACCTGTTCGCTGAAGTGAATGTCCAGGATGTTTTCAATTTGGGATTTCATCAGACTGTCAATAGGTGTGATCAAATGGGGGAATTTCTAAATTGGGCAACAGCGAAGCAGGTAAGTGAATTTTGGGACAAACAGACGGAATTTTAAAATAAATAAAGCTGAGTGGCTACTAATTTTGACAAGGCGGTCCGAATACTTGCTAAATTCTGTTGTTGATTTATTTAAGAGAAGAGGCCCGGCCTCCTCGAAGATGGGGGAGCCGAGGAGGTGCAGACAGTCCTTCGATACTACTTTTATGTTAAGAGAAACGTTGTTAAAATTTTGAGCTATTTGGGAAGCGGTTAGTGGATTTACTTTGTCCGAAATATATAATTCAGATTTGTCGTAATTTAATTCTAAACCGATGCGATTGAAGTCCTGTTTAACATGCACTAAATCTGCTAGGACTGTCTGCGCGTCTCCGGCCAAGGTCCCATCGTCGAAGTACCAGATATTTAATTTTGAATTGAGGTTGTGGATTACCGGATTTATTGCCAAACTAAATATCGCTGGACCGAGTGGATCACCCTGCTGACAACCTACGGCTGAAAGAATATCATTGGATTTATGAACTAGTTTTGAGGGGCAGTGGAGAAGGAAGTTATAAATTTCTGGGACATGTACTTTAATTTCGTTTAGCAGGGTGTCCTTATTGACTGAATTAAATGCGATTTTTAAATCAAAATTTTAGAAGAACCTCTCCTAAATCACTTTTTACCACAACAACCTCCGCGGGTACCAAAGCCGAGTTGTACGGGTTCAAAGAGGGTCTGTAATTTCGTTGTAGTGAGCGGGACGCAAATCTTGGCTGCTAAACGTCGGAATGTAGAGCTTACTGCGATGGGGCGTACGCCGCCATCCTTTTTTGCCAAGGCAATAAGATTTGCTCCATATATAAGTGGCGTCACATCCGGGCAAACATCTCCGAGAAGCATGAGATTGACCAATTTTGCAATTGCTCCTTTGAGATCACCGTCGTGTATTTTTTCCTTGACCTTCCCAAAAAAAGTTATTTATTTATTTATTTATTTTCCCATACATTTCTCAGCATGACAGTAACACCAAAGCACTGTGAAACAAAAGAAATATACATATATACACAAAAGAAACAAATTATTATTATTATTACACAGAAGACTGTCGTGCATCCATCTTCTCGCAGAACGTCAAGCATTCATCACACACATCTATCCAGTAATAACTTCTTTCTGTGGGTTCCAGACGAAGGGGCGCAAATAGGTATAGAATTAAGTTCTAAAACATTAATTTTGTTATACTGATGTATGACCCGATTATTTAGACTATTATTTGGACCGACGCGACCCTCGTATCGAATTACAATTATGACTTTCGTGAAGTTTGTTTAGCGGTCGAAGAGATCCGGCTAAAAACGCGGGCCAATTTAAAGTAAACAACCGTGCAAATAAAAGTTTCAGCGAGCGCTGATACTCCTTGGAAGGGCCGTGAATAATTCCGGCCCAATGAGAGCGGAACGTCGAGTGATTAATAATACATCGCTCTGGGGGACTATTTTTGTTCGTTGATTCCGATCCTAAACATAAGTAAATTTTTTAACTAATGCTTTTTTCCACGTTTCCGTTAATTTTAAATTTATAAATTTCGTTAACAGCGTTACTGCTTTGCGAGTTTGAGAGGTACTCGTATGCGGTCCACACCATGGGCATGGGCTCAGATATAATGCTAAAGAAGAGTGAATTCCTAATCTTCAAGGCCGGTGCTAAGACGTACGATGTTGTGCCACCAATTGCTCTAAGTGGCACTCATTTAAGCAGAGTTCAGCATTTCAAGTATCTGGGCCACTGGGTCACTGAAGACCTGTCTGATAACATGGATATCGAGGGAGAGGAGGGCGCTGTCCGTTCTGCAACATGCTGGCTTGGAGATTTGCAGGGTGTACTAGAGAAGTTAAGCTAGGTAACGCTGTTTAGGGCATACTGCCAATGCTTTTACACCTGCAATCTCTGGGTCAATTATACGCAGAGGACGTATAGCGCACTCCGAGTGCAATATAATAACGCATTTAGGGCATTGCTGGGGCTTCATCGGTGCAGTGTTCGGGCATGTTTACGGAGGCGGGGGTTGATGGCTTGCATGTGATTAGAGGAAACGCTGCGCCTCATTGTTGGAGGGGATGCGAGGAAGCCTTAACAGTCTCCTAAAGGAGTTTGCCGACATACAGGTGGGATTCGCCCATGTTGAAAAGTTGGATCGGCCTTCACCCTAGTTTTGTGAAATACTGGTGACATGTTATTATTTTTTTAATTTTTAATTTCTACTGTTTTAATTATTGTGTTTGTTATTTTTACGTAATTAACTTATGTAGACTTTCCATATTTATGATATTATAAATTTTATTTTCAATCCATTTTTGGACGCAATTTTATTGTAAGTAATTATAATTATCCTGAATGTTAACTTCTTACTTTTTAATTGCTATTGTTTAAATTTAATGTGTTTGACGTTTTTACTTAATTAAATCATATTGACATTTTCATATTCCATATTCTGTGACATTGTAGTTAATTAATTCAATGCGCATTAATTTATTCACTTAAGAATTGTATATTTTAAATCAAACATTCTGAATCTTTATGCTTATCCGGTTAGAACTATAGGTAGGGTAGGTATAGTATCTCGTATGCTGTGTTTGTGATCTCTGGCTGTTATTAACAATAGCTAGTTTTTAGTTTTGTTTTGTTTTGTCTATTGTACCTACTAACACTTTTATGGGCTCCGCCAGAAAAAAAAAGATTGATTATTATTACTATATAACATGACATCAAATACAGCCAGTCTCTTATCAGACTACAACAAATGACGATACATTATAACAACTTCCCCTCAACTGAGGGCAATCTGATGACAGTTTATCATCGTCATCATCATTACAAAATAAATTTATAATTCAAGGTATTTTGCGTGTTCACTTTAGACGGAAAATAGTCTGAAATACATTTCAATGCGAAGTAAGAGGTAATTTCGTAACTTTTTTAACGACTGTTAAGACAACTCAACTGTGATTTTATCACAGAAAAAATATCATTTAGATCTACCTAACGTACGTGCAAAACGTCATCCAATTGACCGTCAGAGGTCTTCCTCCTTATGCGAGAGCTTTCGATATGTTTGGAATGTAATTGTGATAATTATACGGCGCTCGCCCAACGTATTTGAAAACAATAAATAATGGTATGCGGTGCTACGAGTGTCGTAACGGGTCTACGCCGTAGCCGCTACGTTATGTAGCCAGGGTGAGTCTGGCAATTCCACCGGGGCGTAGCACACGTCCCATTGCTTGCCCTTGGATGGGTTAATGAATTACCATGTGAACGTAGAAACAAATTGACCTTTAACAATGTATATACCTCTATTAATCGAGGAGCTCTATTCGAAACGTTCGAAGTTTTGAAATCAGTTTAGTATTTGTCAATCGCAGTAGTTCTGCCCCGCGGGGCTCGCGCGTGGCACACCGAAACCGATCACAATGTTCAACGTCAGGTCGAACACACCCTTAGTAATGACTGAATTATAAGTCGGTTTAGCATTACATCAATAATTCAAAGTTTCACGTTTTTTTTAAATTAAGTTTTAGGGAATACTAGTAATATTATAAATGCGAAACTTTGGATGTTTGTTACTCAACCACGCTTAAACGGCTCAATCGATTTAATGAAACTGCGCACGAAGATAGTTTATAGCTTGGATTAAAATATAGGATAGTTTCTATCCCGGGTCCACGCAGACGAAGTCGCGGGCGGAAGCTAGTATTCAGTAACCTAGCTGCGCACGCGTATTTGCATCCGAACTGGAAACTATGTAGACCGCGGTTTCAACCACCACTGTAATAAACTCTTTAATTCGAATCCTAAAGTGCGAAGGGTCATTGAGTGACTTTGGAAACAAGTAACTGTCATTAACGCTCACAAAAAAAAACCATTTAATAGTTTTAAGTTCTCATGTAAGCGAATTGTATAAATTCTTAGAGCGATACATCTCTCTTTAAACCGATTTAGATCTACCTCTCTTACGTACGAATCGTTACGCAATCGACCAGGGGGTTGTCAGTCGCGTGAGGACGACGACGCCATCAATACCATTCGTAACTACTCAATTTCTATTAATTATTTTAGATGTGCGAGTCCCTGCTAAGGATTGGCCCGGGTTTGCAAATGCTCGGTGGAGGAGGAAATGTTTATAATGTATTTATATTTATACTAGTTCACAGCTTAGGCGGTAAAGCGCCCCAATTCATAATTAACCCTTTCAGTGCCAATCACGACACACAAGCGCCACTGTATGTTTTTTTACCCGAAAAACGGACATCCTCGTAACGAAGAAATTTAAATTCTAATGTGCCAACCCTAAAACCAGAATTATTTGAAAATACTTTAGAAGCTTGTTATTTCTATATCCTGAGGGTTAGGGGTTCCATTTTTTTAATAGTCATTGGTATTGTTCTAATTCATTATTTAGACGGATTATCGAATCCCAATATGACGGAATATAGCTGTAAAAAAATAAAACCCAAATCATGAAATCTTTTTTTTGTTTATTTATATACAACTTTTACCATTTTCGTTTTGAGTATTAATCACTTAATATATAGTTCCAATAATTTTCACTGAATAAAAGAAAACGAAAACGGATCATTTCGTAGTAATCGAGATTTTTCGTAAATCCCTGAAAATTAATAAAATATTAATATCTAAATTTCTATGAGAAATCGACCCACGGGAGTTTTAGTCTTCTTTTCAAAATGATTTGCTCTATCGAATAAGCGAATAAAACGAGGATGTCCGTTTTTCAGGTAAAAAAAACATACTGTGAAGCGTCAGCGAGCTACAGGCACTGTTCGCTTCACATGGAGTTACTGCTACGGACTACGACGAAGCGCAACGAGCGTGGCGTAGCGGTGAATGGGTTAACCAGTTGTGTCGCTACTGGAATATATTTGAATGTGGTTAATTCAAATACATGCGTGTAAGTAACTAATGCTGTCTCACACTGGCCTCACAATTATGAGGATTTTAATACACTAATGTAAAGCCCAACACAATCGAGTCGCCGGTTCCGGTATATAACCCCGAGTTAGGGTAATGACACAGGCGTGGGCACTGGACACAGCTCAGCAGCACGTGTCGTGTTTGAACACGTGCTGTGCGTGCTCCGGTGGGCTTCGCAAATGTTTGAGCGCCGGGATTGTGTTTCAGTTATAAACCAAGGTTCGGTGTCACAAATAAAGAGAACTAAGACGTGCCACACATTTTTTGTTGATCGTGTGTTTCATTGTAGTCATCACCATGAACTCTCTCTTGGTCGGTATTCTAAGCACGATTATTGACAAAAGATGGTATGACCTCACTTTCGTGTCTGTACATCTGTGCCCGACGACGGCAGCCGATGGGAAGGGATATGTGTTTAGCAGTATTTGTGTTCCGGCGTAGCATTTAAGATTCTGGACCGAATTTTGATGAATACGGTATCAATCAATACGAAATTATGCTCCGGGCGAAATTAGATACCTCTTATAGGTATGTCTGTTTCCGTAGTCAGGATACAGTTTTTTGAGGGAACAACTAAATACTCCAAATATTTTGTTCCGATTTTTAAAACTCCGAATTTCATAAATCCTGAGTTATAATTTCGATTACTAAAAAACACGAAATTTATTTAACCGATTTTCAAAACTTCGATTGTATGTTTTCCGATTTTTATATAACTCCGAATAATGAAAAGCGTGAAGTGTCATTGGCCCGAAAAACAGTATTCCGATTATATTTTTTCCGAAATTTCATGTTTAATTCGGAAATTTGATATTCGGGATAATGAACTTCATGTTTTCAATAATCGGAATTTTATATCTTAGGAATTATGAAATTGGGTTTTTTACACCGGGGTTAATATTAATATAACTTGTATAAACATTGGACCCAGAAGTTCAAAACGAACTAAAGGCGGACTGTAGGAACGAGCTGCTGAGTGATAGGCGATGGAATGGAAGAGGGAGACTGGATCGGAGCAGAATGAACGAAGGAACGAATGATGAAGGAGATTGATAGAGGACGATTAACGAAAAACTGGGTCTGAGAAACTGGGTTGCGGGTTGGAAATAAAAGTAAAACTATTAAAAGAAAGTGGTTTTATTGAAGAGAACATACAGAATTTGGGTATATCGTCGTATACATAATAATCGGTATTATGAAATTCGTATTGGAATTTAGTATTTTATTTCTTTTTTTTTTCAAATTCAATTTTTTTTTTTTTTGTAAACATAGGTTTCGTTTTTATGTAGTGTACCCGTTTTTTGAACTGTTTATTCGTATCGATACAAACGTGCGGTTCACGAATACGCAACTGCATCGCAACACTATTTTAAATCAAAATAGCACTATTTTATTTTATTTTGGTGAGGTAGGGCACAGCGAAATGTCATCCCGCTCGAATTTGGAGCAGCCCAACTGGGGAAGTACCTCCGCCTCGCAGAAGACCACAGCCATAATAACACTACTACTTGCTCTGTAGCAGTGCTGTGTTCCTGGAGGTGAGCAAGGTCGCCAGAGCTCCCGAGGATGCGTTGTGTTGAGAGCGAGGGAATTTGTTCCTTCAGCTTTCAACACGGCGAATCCTCAAACATATCAAGAGTCGGCAATGCCCATGTTACTGCTTTGGAGTTGCATGCGTCTATAGGCTGCGGTGCCCGCTTACCATCAGGCGGGCCGTACGCTTGTTTGCCACCGTCGTTGTATAAAAAAAACTATCAAAAACCGCTTTCTGTAAGCTTTTGCTGATGTAAACAGGCCCTTAGGTTGCGTGGTTTTATTACTGGGCTCTTAGACATCCATTACACTTCAACTCAACCATCGGCCGATATTCTTGTCCATCATACGATCATATAATACAAATTCAATTTAAAAAATAACATGCGTAGCTTACCCCTGCGCCGTAGGTATTTAGTGGGCTGCGTTTTTATTGTTACCTGACGGTGCAGCACGTACACCACTGCGTTCTAATGTATGAATCCTCATACGACATGACACACCGGATGCGTCTGCGTAGACGTGCACGCACACGCAACGCAGCTCCAGGCAGACAAACAGGCTGCGTGCTGCGTGCAGTGATGATGTTGTATTGGTCGACGTTCCATATGAGACGACACACCGGACAGGTTCGGACACGCGCAGCTCGGTGCTGCGCGTGTGTACGCGCAGCTCTCTTGTATTTATTTACAAATTCGCTGGTGCGCGTGATGGTTTCCATCATGAATATGGAGACCAAAGAAAAACTAATTGATGTTGTTCGATAATAAGAGTGTATTTATAATATTAGGTAGGCACAAAGACTATAAAAAAGTGTCATACAAAAGTTTATTATGGGAACAAAAAATCGGAGGTTGTATGTTAAAGTACTGTAGTGTTTTTAAATATTTTTACTCTAGATTAAAATATGAGACCAACTTCAAAAGAATCTCTTGACATTTGGAAATACCAAAACAATCGGTCTTCGTGTAATTCAAATTCACGACATAAGTTGTGATATTCAGTGTGTTCTCCTCTTCTTCCATTCATTTTGTAACGACGCGTCTGCGCCGCGCAACGGCAGCGCGCGCAGGGCGAGCGGCGCGGCGCGCGGGCAGAGCGGTGACGTAACACCGGGCAGCTTTAAAAGGACGGAGCGAGCCTTCAACGTCGGCAGGATTGGCTCTCCCCCCGCGCCCGGATCGCCACCGACGTCAACCGCCACTACCCGCGCCGCTGTACCGCTCGCCTAGTTCCGACCAGCCCCGGCCTCCCACAAGCGGGTGTCACCGGGGACTGGCCGTGAATAAACGGGAAAGGGCAGCCGCGCCGCTGTGATCGCGCACCAAGCGCCCCAGGGTGCCCTAAACAGGGCCCTCAACTCGCCTCACCCCTCGCCTTTGACTAGCAAAGGTGGGGGTAGAGCAATAAACCGTGTGGGCGAAATACCCACACAAAAAGAAGATGCCTCCGCCGCCCCCGCCCTCCGCGGGAGCCCCACCTGACCGGACAGCGAGCCGCCCCCGGACATTCCGCCGCACCCGCGGCCTCGGCGACGCGGCCAGTGCCGCCCGCGACCCGCGCGTCCAACGGGCGTTCGTGACCGCCCTGCGCGCATCCGCGGCGGCTCACAAGGCCGCCTCGACGCCCAGCACTCCAGGAGATGCCCCCTTCCCCAGGACGGCTGCCGACGTGGTCCGCGAAATCGTCGGCCACCTCACCCCGCTCACCCGAGCCGCTACCTCTACGGGCGCCCGCCCGAAAACGCCGACCTACGCGGCCGCCACCACGGCGTCCGCCCTCAAGAGGGCCCCCGCGCCCGCGCCCGCAGCGCGGAGCCAGACCGCGGCCCCCAAGCCAGCGACGCGATCGCCGCCCGCCCTCGGAGCGGGCCGAGCGAACCCAGCGCTCCGCACAGCGCCCGCGTCGCGACCGCCACCCGCCCCCGGAGCGGGAAAGGCGAACCCGGCGCAGCGCGATACGACCGCGCCGAAGAACGCCGCGCCCCGCGCGGCGCGGCAGACACCAGCGCCGACGCCGTCCCAGACTACCACGCCGCAGCAGACCTTCCCGCTGCGGAATACACCGCCGTACGGAGGGCTTACGGTCCACCGGACGCCCGCCACCATGTCGCCGCCGCTGGTGCAAACCCCAGCGAAGGCGCCATCCACAAAAACCGCGCACCCCCCGCTTCCTGGGGAGAGGGCCCAACTACCCAGCCTCCCCCGCCTGGACCTGTCCCCGATGGACACGCAGGAATCCGGGGAAGAGAGCGCCGACAGTGAAGACGAGCGCCAGGACAAGGCCGCCGTCGCGCCGGCCACAAATCTGACGCCATCAGCAGCGCCAGCACCAGCACCCAGCCGCCGCAGCAGAAGAGGCCGAGACCAATCACGGTCGACAGCCTCCCGGACTGGAACGCACACTTCCAGCGGATACGGGAGCGACTGGGCCTACCCCAACGCCCGACCCTACGGAAACGGTATCCGTTTCCGCCCCGCCGACCACGAGGAGTACAGGGTGGTGCAAGCCTACCTCGAGGCCCTCGGGGACTCCGTATCGTGGTCGGCGCTGCAACCCAAGGACGAGATCCCCCTGAAGGTGTGCATCAGGGGGCTCCCTGCTAGCACGGACCCGGACCACATCACGGCTGACCTGGCGGCCAAAGGATTCGCCCCAACCTACACGCGCCATGTGGACGCGCATGCAGGACGACCCGGCTGCGTATTTTATACGCAGCTCACCAAAACTGACGGCCTCATCCCGGCGATCTACGACGTCCGGGAGCTACTGGGGAGTCCCGTCAGGGAGTGGTGGTGGAGGCGTGGCGCGGCAAGAAGGGGCCAGTGCGAGCGGCCGCGCGACCAAGAGGGGACCTGCGCCAACTGCGGCGGCCCCCACCCAGCGAACAGCCTGACGTGCCCGACCTACCAGCGAGAGGCACGCGCCAAGAGGGTCGGCACAGCCCCCCTCACCAACCACCGTGGGCAAGCTGTGCCCCAGCAACGCTCGGTGGAGGCCGCCGAGAATGCCCCCAATTCCCTCATGGCGAGGGCAAACGACGCGGCGCCACTGCGCCGCCGCCGCCGAGGAAGGGGCAGACGCGGCAAGGGCCAGCCCGCCGCCACCGCCGCCGATACCGTCACCCAGACTACCGCCGCTGCCGCCCAGACCGCTGCCGCCGCCCCCAAGACCATCGCCGCCGCCCAAACCGCCGCCGCCCTCACCAACGCCGCCCCAGCGCTCGCTCCCCCTGCAGCAGCGCCAACCAGACCACCGCACGACACTGCCGCGATAGCGGAGTGCGTCGCAATCCTGCAAGATGTGCTCAGCGCTCTGCAGGCAGGAGCGGACCCCGCTCCCACCATCCTTAGGGGGCTGGCCGGCCTGTACCAGGAGAGCTAGCTCCCTAAGGACCCACACACCACCGGACCAGAGCACGGATGTTCCTGCGGTGCCGTCGGCTCGCAGGTCGCTCGCTGGGCTTCTCCTAACGGAGTCCCACCCGGCAGGGCTCGACCTCGCCGACGGCCGCCGCAGACGACCCCACCGAACCAGACGGGCGTTACGCCCACCACAGCCACCCGTCCATTGTAGCGGACGGCGCCCGACCCCGCCAAAAGCGGCCACGCCGCGTCAGGCTTTTCCGGCCCCCTTGCGGGGACCGTGAGACAACCGTCAAGGCAACGCCGGCAGTGTTCTCCGGAGTCCGCTTCGGATAGCACTGTCCCCTCCCTTCCCCCTGCATCTTCAAGGCGGCGGTTTTGACCAGTCCTCGACAGCCTTAGACGTTCCCGAATACTCTAGGCCTCAAGGCGGTGGTTTTGGCAAGTCCTCTTCAGCCTTGGACTAGATCACCCTGGAATCGTCCCCGTGGCGATGGTTTTGGCAAGTCCTCATCAGCCCGGGGTTCCAGGTTCCTACAGCCTTCAAGACGGCGGTTTTGGCAAGCCCTCGTCAGCCTTAGGCTTTCCGAATTAACGCTCCCACTAATATCCCGTAGTTTTTAAGGATAGGTCCGCGACCGCGTTCATCCGTACCGTAGATTCTAGTGTTTGCTTATCTTAAATAAACGGGCGTAAGACCCTTATTTGTTATAACTTACTCTGTGTTCATATTACATTCGCCCTTAGATCCCCCGTAGTACCCCTGAGTTAGTCTGGAAACCTCCATAAAGCCCTAACAGGCGGAGGATTTGGGTGTGTGCCCTAAACACACATCACAATTTTATAAACCCAAACCCTTTTGGATGTCGCAGGAGTATCTTTACATAGTAAGAGCAGTGCTTGATGCTAATCTTATAAGCAATAGAATGTAAATTGGCGGCTGGTACACCGCGGAGCTGCAGCGTGCGCACGCGTTGCGTGTGCAGCTCTCTGCAGCAGGTACGCCGTAGACACGCGCGCGTAGACGTAGCGTAACCCGGTGTGACAGGGATGCTGTGCACGTCTACGCTTACGTCGATGCAAACGTGCTGCACACGCAGTCGCTGTGGTTCGGCCTTTATCGTTTTAAAAACGGTGCGCGGCCGGGGCGGTTTGTCTGACAGCCTTGGCCATGCGTACCTAAATATAAGCCTACACGTAGCCCCGATATTTACCTTCGCCAGGAAAAACCAACTCGTTTTTACCCAGCTAGTATATTTTATGTTCCAGAGATAAACAGGTGGTAATCCGACATCTGCGGCCATAAACCCCCTGCTCCCCACTACCCCCTACTGCCTCTAACCGCGTATCTCGAAGAGCACTCCCCTAGACTAATGTTAGAAATAAAAGCTGCAGCTCAGACGAGTTATTACGTGAGACGATTGTGTCGGTCATCTCTAAGAATATATGTACAATTTTAAATGTTGTTCTCCGGACAAGATCCCCGAAATACGGTAAAATTTCAGTCTTGTGATTGTGTAAGTGTGTACCAGGGGGTGGATCGTACTTTACCATCCCTATTTGATATCAACGAGTTTCATGTGCTTCCTTTTACATCGAATTAAATAACGTGTGCACATGGAGACAAAATACAGTGAGTTTAAAATTAAAATGCAGTTGTCTCTAGTCGACCCCCGAACCTAATACGTACCTAAAACGTAAATTGTGTCTTATTGACTGAATTCTTTGGCCGGAATTCTGCCCACTTTAAGGTTGGTTTTACTTGCAATTTGGCATGTTCGGATCCGTGAACAACGTCATTGAATTAGTAAATGAAAGTTATAAAAGTGATGTCAACTAAAGCGCTGGTATCAAGTGTTTCAGCAGCTCGATTAATGTTTAGCAAACATCGTCCTTTAGTCGTTACAAGCGCCGCTACACGTTGCGGAACCTGTGCAGGCATAAAGAGCTTCACTGTGTTGACAGGAACAGGATACGCAGTTAATTAATGCAATCGCTACCTACTCTTTTTTTAATAAGCACATGAGTTTCTTTATACTGCCAACAGTGCTAACCTTTTTTGATATGAAAACTTCTTTAGCGGCGCTGTGCACTTTTTGTGATGGGGAAAAAATTTTAAACTCGCGACAGGTCACGTGACCGTCCGATTCGTCAGATTGAAAATTCCTAAGACGGACACGTGACCTGATCGAAAAACTGTTACAATGTCATTGAAGCGAGTTGATTTTGTACGATAGCGCAATAAATGAATATTCTATTTTACCTTTTATCACATAAATGATAGTATTTTTATACTGATAATTAAAGCAATTCGTGCAAAATTATTCCCTAACCATTCCAAAATATCAAAAATGCACAACATTAATATTCAAGTTTTCACTTCTGCCGGCAATCCCAGAGTGTAACCCGTTGTTTTTTTTAAATATATATTTGTTCTTGGTGTAAATTGCAAGTGTACTTATAATTAAAACAATTAGTCGTATGCATATTAAAAAGTATACGTGTGCCGACCAGGCACATTCTCTAATAGAGATTAGATATTGAATAAAACGTGTATAAGATTAGCAATAGATTAATTACGTGCGAGATGTATAAATAATTATGCATGTCGCTACTTGTATATACATATACTATGTTAATTAATGAATAAATAACTATGACAGAATAACTGTGCGACTGCCATAAACCCCTCTGGGGTGAAGTCCACACTCAGAGAGACTGGGAAGTACTATAGTTATTAGACGTACTGTATTATTGGAAAATGTGCTGGACCAATGTGCATATATCAGAAGTTGTTTGAACGATACGCTTAACTGAGGCAGGAGCACTATGGTGTGATCGCTGCGCTGTGCTGCGCTCTGTCAATAATCCCGGAGTGGGCGGCGGACAGCCTCATTCACAGATTCTGGAATGCATTTTGGACGTATTGAAAGCTTACCTGTACCTGAACCGTCTGGGCACTCTGTCTTGCGACAGACGGACTGGTATTACTTAAGAAGGGATTGATACAAAATACATTATATACTTTTGTTTAAGCATATTTTCTTGATCTAACCTAATTTACCTAAGCCCGCGTTAGTAAACATGTAGGAATGTACAGTCAAGTGCAAAAATATGTATTGATTTAATCATCTCATAAATATGTACCGAAACCTTAATCGGCTGATATACATAAGAGCGATTGGACATATTAAGTTGTATGCACACATATTTTTACACTTGACTGTAGGTACTGTAAAGTGTTTAAATATGGGCGTACTCAACTTCTCGAAATATGTAACAGCGTTCTTATAACGGTAGTAAGAAGGTCGTGACTACATAATTTAAACAGTTGAGTGCGCACTTAACTGTGTCACGTTAACGACAGCATTATTATAACTGATTACCTATAATAGATAATTATAGTATAGGTCGCTGAGTGCCCCGGCGGTCCATATGGTTCCCCACTTCGCATCGCAATGAGATAACAATGTATTCTACGAGTCGTTTCTTCGCGTTTTCCTTGAAAAGTGTTTTAAGATTTAACTCGGGCAACACAACATTTTAGTTTACTTTAACAGTGTATGAATTTTCAGTTTTAAATGTTCAGACAGAAATAAATTATTTGCCGCCGCTGAGCGAATGCAAATCCAAACAGCGCAGGGCTCCGGGCTCCGGGCTCCGGGCTCCGGGCTCCGGCTCGGCGCTCGGCGCTCGGCCTGCTCTGCACTTACTACTCCTGCCTTGCCAGCTCGTACCCTTTTAAGTCCTAGTAAGGGACGAATGCTTCTTGTTACATAAAGTACATGTAGGCGATTATGCCGGAATTCCCTTGTTTGGCCTAATAACGTTTTGTCTAATTTCAGTTTGTCTAACAACCTTTACTATAATGCATTGTTTGTCTAAAGTCAATTTGTATAATTTAATTTTTCATAATAATTGTTTGTTCTAAATACGTTTACCCTAAATGATTGTTTTGCCGAATATTATAACTAAGTTAAAATAATTGCGCTTTCATATAACAATGTCTGCCAAGAAGTTGACGGAGACCCACTTTCGTTTCTGGGACAATCTCCCGCCCTTTGCCGTAGACTTTTGTAACTACTTACATAATATGTAATGTAAGTATTACTAAAAATGTTCGGTGGTCACTGTATGGTCGCAGTTCTACCTAACACTCCTCCTCGCTTCGCTCGTCGTCGTACCTACCTGACACCTGCCTTAAGGTGGATTATGCTACGTTGAAAGTGCAAAGGGACTTAGAAAATTTCGATATTGTGAAATTGTTGTCAGTATAAAATGGCAATTAACTTTTCTCCGTGACCATCCATTTTGGATATAAGAGGAATGAAAGGTGAAGATTACAACGCAATGACTAATAGGCATTCTGACGGAGCTTCGACGGGTCTCGCTTATTTATTTTATTATTCATTATATCATTATTTTTAATGTTTTTTTTATATATAAATTTATTTATTGTAAAATCAACATATCTTCTGAAATTTATACCATTGACGAATTATGTCAAGTAAGCCATTATGATAAACACGTTTTATACCAAGTGATAAATATAGTAAATGTATTTTATACTAATTGTAATTATAACCTTAAATCATTATATCACTTTTTACATTCGGTCATTTGAAAATTATCTGCAAAATTTTATATCATCCGTTACATTATAATAAGCAATGGTATATCAAACCAAAATAGATTAAGTGAAATTATATAAAACGTCGTGCACCCCAGAAAACGCCATATTAAATTGATATGGGTCAATTTATGACTTTTAAAATAGCCCTTACATTTGATATTGTTTTGATATTTTATTTCGCCTGCACTGGCTTTGGGGGATCTCCAAAACGATGCGACCTCACAAGAGTCTGTGGTTAGTGTCTTGTGGCTTAGCTTCTTGCTAATGTGCAGAGCATTAGCTTAATTAAATAACTACAAGCCAAGTTCTAAACCTTGTGTCAAAAACCTTTTTGGTAATAATGAAAGCAATGGATTAAAAATCGTTCGTATGTCCGGTGTCCGGTGTCCGTCCCGCTTTCCCACTGTCCGGCTGTTCTCCTCTACAGTTCGCTTTACTCAACCGATGCTTTTGGCAAGTCATTTATGCAAAATAAAAAAGACCGGGTTGCACTCCGAGAGTGCCGGCATAAGTGAAAACTTGAATATTAACGTTGTACATTATTGAAATTTTGGAATGGTTAGAGAATAATTTTGCACGAATTTCTTTAATTATCAGTATAAAAGTACTATCACTTATGTAGTAAAATACAGTATACATTTATTGCACTATCGTACATAAACATGTCAATTTATATTACATTAAAAATGTTACCCTTCAGAACTATTACAATAATTTTACATTAAAAAGTTCATCTCTCAGAAAAATCAACTTCCATCTTATACGTTTTACGTGTTACGTACGTTCCAAAAAGTGCACAGCGCCGCTAAAGAAAATTCACTTCAAAAACAAAACAGGCTCGCGAGTTCTACAACTCACACAGTAGTATAACATTTAAAAAAAAATGCCTTTCAGCCACCAAAAGCCGTCATTGTTACATGGAATGAGCCATTTTTATAAAAAAGCATTCTAGTTTTCTGTGGGTGCACATACGATTAAATACTCGTGACTGCCTACAACAAGATAAATGTTTCCTGGCGATGTGCGCTGCAGAGAGCATTCACTCGGCCGCGAGGGAGGGTACTTCCCATTATTACTTCTATAAAACAAATGAAATTTGTGCGAATTTGAGCTCTATTTGTTGAGGCTATTACCGTTGTGGAGCATTTGAAAAGTACCCGTGACGTCACGGCCCGCGGCCGTCACGGTCTGATTGTGTTGACGGACCCGCTTAATTCAATCCCGGAAGCACACTGCTAATGTTTGTCGGCTGAATCGCAATTCCAATTCATTGCGAGCCAGCCACCTGCGGGCTCCCGCCGGGCGCAGCGCCGACTATCCTTCACCGAGGCTTTTACAGTAGGTATCAACTGCTCAGTTTAACCGTCATAATTCTTCCCAAAACGGTTGACGCATTTATTGCCTAAAAATGCGACCATATTTCACTTTTTATTCGAACTACGATGCCGAACGGAGGCGGACGATTTTCAGGTACTTACTACGGGCGGAGTCGCAGACTGACAAATGTATTTCGGGACAACCATCCGTAGACATTTATTGCGACATAAAATAAAAAACCGGCCAAGCATGAAAGTATTTCATGGGCCCGAAATATTGTTGCGCATTTTCTTATCCGCGTAGTGGTCAGTAAAATAGACCGCGTCAGGGGTTTTATGATGGACGGGCGTCGTTACTCGAGGCTTTGTAGGAGCGTGATGTATCGGAGGGTCCGCGCGGCATTACTGACGTCCCTAACTGACGTTTAATTAGTCGCGACGTGTCAAGGCCCACGCGGAAATAGCTCGTCTGCGCCGCCCTAGACACTTCACACATGCTCGCCATTCTTCACTTACTATATGACATGTTCCCAATTCCGCCCGAATCGATTACGCCGCCTGCAGCCGAACGGGGTTTCGTTATTAAAACATGACTAAGGCGATAGATGCATATCGGATACAGATATTTGAATATGTATCGTGACTAAGAAAAGCTTGTTTTGCATTCAACGTGACCTTATCTCGGGCGTACGCTATCTGCATTCACGAGGCTGTATTCAAATGGATGTTGGCCGGCGCTGACACGTCCGGGGCCCGGCCGTTACTGGGCGACGGCGCCCCGCGAGGCGGGGGCCCGCGGCAGGTGAGTGGCCTTGAAGCGCGGCCAATACCGACGGCCCCGGAGCCGGAGCGGCGCACCTCGTGACCTCGCAACTAAATTCATTTCCTGATTTAAGCATTTATATTATTAAATCGTCGTTTTAGCTACATATGCTACATATACTATTTATTCATTCATAAATGAGGTTGAGACAAAGGAAACAATAAAATTATTTGAATTGACTATGCAATAGGTATACGTGATTTGGTAAGGAAGAAATTAACATTCATTTTTTTTTTAATGTATATACATATAACAATCGTGTTGGAGTTTCCACTGATTGGAAAAATAACAAATGTCTAGAAAAAACTATACTTACATACTGTAGGACAACATTATGAGGACGGCAATCGATGTTTGCTACGAGGGCGGGGTGTCAATGATATAACAACATTTATTATAATTTCATTGGATATAATCACTCAAGGCCCATAATAAACTTTTGGTATAACAACAATCAGTATTATTTTCATGGCGTATAATGTTCAAATAGTATAATACATTTTTGATATAATGTTTAATGGATATAATGTATATTGGATATAAGTATTAGTGGTATAACGTTTTGTAAGATTTTTGTTAATAAACACGTTATTTATTTTAACCTAACCTAAACCTAACCTAACCGCCAGCGTGTCGACGTCACCCCGCTTCGCGGAGTGCCTTTTTCCGCTCTAAGGTACACAAGCTAACCCTAACCTAACCTTCAAATAATACCATTGTTACAATTATTTGTCGTTTTTTTACTTGCTCACTTGTGGGGGGTTTTGCCCCCTCATCCCTCCTTTTTATAGCTGCCCTAAACTAGTATTCTATATTATAATTCTTATACGAAAATATACTATGTATTATTATACTGTTGTGTGCCAGTGGTTACTCGTCGTCGTACTTACACCAACCTGCCTTGGAGTAAAATAGGTAAGAAATAATAGTATAATGTACTATTGGCATAATCTGGAATACTTATTCCAGATTATGCCAATAGTACATTATACCAACTGAGTTTTATATCGAACAAAATTATGTCCCATGTATGTTATAAGTTATAACTATTAGATTAATAGTTGTTATATTACAAGTTCATTATATCTCTTGATAATTATATTACACTAGCTGTTGCCCGCGACTTCGTCCGCGTAGAACTTGATTGCTATTAATTTATTGTGGGCGGAACCACAATTATCGCCGACCCAAACAAAATTCTACCATCCTAAGGGATGATTTCTGTTATAAAAACTATGCTATATCCTTCCAAGGGTCTCAAATCATCTGTACGAAAAATTTCATCTAAATCCGTTCACGGATTAAGCGTAAAAGGTAACAGTGCGATGAGTTCATTAGTTTAAATTGCAAAATTTCAATTGAAAACTCAGTTTTTACAAATATAATATCTTAAGAATCATCAACAGACGTTTCTGCTTAAATTGTATATTTTTTCATAATGTAGGTACCTATTAAAGAATGACTGACAATTTTTGCTTAAATCCGTCCAATAGTTTTACTCACGTTAGTTCGGGTTACCTAGTTTTGAAAGCAAACTTATCTAATGCTAAAAGACGGAGAACTTTCCATCTCCATCCTCCGTCCCCATTTAACGGTGTTAAATATAAATAAATAAATATAAATATAAGGCGACAATCTTACACAAATCGACCTAGTCCCATAGTAAGCTCAGTAAAGCTTGTGTTATGGGTACTAGACGACGATATATATAATAGATATAAATACTTAAATACATAGAAAAACATCCATGACTCAGAAACAAATATTTATGCTCATCACACAAATATTTGCCCTTACCGGGATTCGAACCCAGGACCTTCAGCTTCGTAGGCAGCGTCACTACCCACTAGGCTAACCGGTCGTCAAAATAAAGAAGTGTGTTAGAGAATAAATTATTTTGATTAGGCCCCTTTACCCCCTTATTTCACCCCTTTAGGGGGCAAATAGATCTACATATTATAAAAGAAACCTGCTGTCCTGCTTTCATGTTTCTAGCCACAGTTTAATATTAAAAATCACACATTAGTTAGGTAAGTGAACTTTCAACCCCTATCTTAACCCCTTCAAGGGATGAATTAGAAAAAAAACCCTTGTCAATATTTTTGACTGTACATTAGGAGCTTGTGACCGAAGTTTTAAATGCCTAACTTTAAAAACGACATGTTTCCCATACGAAATTTCAACTCTTTTTTAACCCCCTTAGAGGATGATTTTTTATAGCAAAGTTAAATCATTTGATTGGCTTTTTAGTAAGAAACTTATGAGAGTTTCTATGAACAAAGATTCAAGTCTGTAACTTTCAAAAATGAACGACTTCCATACAACGGTTCGACCCCTATTTCACCCTCTTAAGGGTTGAATTTCGAAAAATCCTTTCTTAGCACACGTCCACGTACTGTAAAGAATATATGTTCCAAATTTCATGCTTATATCGTTAGCGGCTTAGGCTGTGCGCTGCCTGTTAATAGATTAGTAACGAAGAGTTTTATAGAAGGTGTAACAAAAATGTGGTATGAACCGATCAAGTGCTTAACAGGTATCGTGTTCTGATAAGAAAAAAAACAGAAAAAAAAATTTTTTGACGCGATTTTTTTTTACATTTCTATGGAGCTTGTCGCCCCAGTCGGCCAACGCTCCATACTAAGGTGAAAAAAAAATCGCGTCAAAATAATTTTTTTTTCTGTTTTTTTCTTATCAGAACACGATACCTGTTAAGCCCTTGATCGGTTCATACCACATTTTTGTTACATCCTGTATATATAGATAGATGAGAATATATCAAATGTGCATTATACCTTTTCATCGTTATATCCAGTGAAAATATAACAAAAGTTTTTATATCGATCGTTACGCACCCACGAGGGCGCAGGGGTCGCGCGTTGGTCGTCTTTTTTAGCCAAATCGCATTACAATGACACAACCATCACTTTGGCCTAGTTTGTAGTGCCCCTGCCTACGAAACCGAAGGTCCCTGGTTCGAATCCCGGTAAGGGCATTTATTTGTGTGATGATGATGAACACGAATATTTGTTCCCGAGTCATGGATGTTTTCTATGTACCTACATATTTAAGTATTTATTTATCTATATAAGTATGTATATCATCATCTAGTACCCATAGTAACTACGTACAAGCTTTGCTAAGTTTGCGACTAGGCAGGTAGGTAGGTAGTAGATTTGTGTACGATTGTCCCCGAATAAGTATTTATTATTTATTTATATCATAAGCACAAAACTGTTCTATCCATTCACAGGTTTAAACTCATTTAAGTATGTACAAATACTACGAGTATTACATATACCTAAGTAAATATAGGTCAACACTTGTATTTAAAAGTGTTATCCCGTCGGTGCCCCGCAGACCAGCAGCAGTTGCAGTTGGCACGGCGCGCTATCCCGCCCCGGCCTTCGCTCCACACGAGCTAGCCTTGGCTCCCTTCGATCCGGCCGTGTCCGTGTCGACGCCTCGCCCTGACCCCGCGCCCAACGGAGAAAACACCCACGTTCTCATTGCACTGCATTGTCTCCGTATCGAATTAGCTGCGGCTGTGCAGCGATAAACTGACCTGTCAAATATTAAACATTATTGGTCGAGGCATCGGCGCCAATCATAATTTGCACTAAATTAAAAGCTTTTTAAAAGCCGACCTCGTTCGCGCGCCCATTAATTTGACTGGCCAAACTAATGTAGCCCGTCGCTGCAGCTATGGATAAGAGCTGTTTTGCTGAGCTATAAATGGTTTAGCGTCTAATGCCGTCGAGACCTGGCCTTAATAGAGGAGTCGTGGAGTTTGTAAACAACGAAGTTTGGTATAGAGTACATTATTGACGAGTAGGTATAGTTGCAGTTTTCACGGATGCCGCGAATCCCGGCACCGGCACCGGCACCATGCAGGCTTACGCGACCTTCAGTTTGCAGCACACTAAGTATATCTCAGCTTGGATACGCGCCAAAGCCACACGTCAGTGATATTGCCTGTAATGTTTTCAGCGTGCGTGGTAAATAGAGGCCAAGCTCGCATGCAGTGCAGATATTATGTTATGGCGAGGCATTTGAACTGAGATTTGTGTCGTATAATTTCATCCTAAGGTAAACGCAGCTATTAACGACCCATCGAAAATCGGAAGGTATTGCCGACCTATTATAGTTATTCGTTATTTTTACGTTTCCAGAACTGTTCTAGCTATAAGTAGGGAAAGCTATACACGCACTTGTTCCTTGAGCATACTATACTTTTACTTTAGTGTGTGTAGCAAGTGGGCAAAAGAGATAAAACTCGTCAGTTTCTGCGGGGGAAGCGCGGACGCAGGTCACGCCATACTGGCTCTTGTTCCTCCAAGTAAGTACGTGACTTTTCTGCTTAAGACATTTATACGAATTTGTGAACCCTATACTATATCGTGTATTATTATTTATATCCGTTTAAGTGTCAGCTTTTGATTCTTTACATTTTATTGAACAAAAAAAACCATTTAAACCGCTAAAACTATGAATTAGGACGGTGATAGCTTCGCCAGTTTTTGTTGTGGCAGCTATCAACGACCCCTGAGTCGGTAATGGCCGCAAAGTAATGTTTAGTTTTTCTCTCTTTTATAACACAAGTTTTTTTTTTACCAGTTTGAAGCTAAACAATTAGTCTTTGTATAAATCTATTAGCGACACATAAATTGTTGTCCAGTTTCCTTTTTTTAGCGTTGTCAGTTTGACCAAAATTATGATAATTTCGGTAGATCGATATTTTATAGTAATCTTCGTAAATTATTGTTTTTCGTTTAAAGCCGTATATTTTGTTCATATTTTTTGTGATATTAATCACTAACAATCGATTTTGAAGTCAGAAGGTCGATTGAATAAAAAATGCCTACTTTTATGAGTCGGTAATAAATTTAATGTTTGTCGTTACATATTTTATTAACGACCCAAACCCGAGCAAAGGAGTCGGTATAGCAACCATGAAAAACTATTACCGACCCATATGAGTCGATAATAGCAACCATAAGAAACTATTACCGACCCATATGAGTCGGTAATAGCAACCATAAGAAACTATTAGTAATAGCTTCTTATGGTAGTTATGACTTCCATGGGTCGGTAATGGTTTCTTATTATTATGGTTGCCATTACCGACACCTATGGGTCGGTAATAAAATATGTAAGGACAATGCATTACCGAATCATAAAATGTGGGCAATTTATAGTAGTCGTTTTAGGACATACCCGGGTAACGATCGGTAATAGCTGCATAAAAATCGTTACTAGATTCACAGCCGTTGTTTTAGGACGGTAATAGCAACAATCGACTTCGTCACTTCTATTTTTTTTTAATACGATCATCCTTTATTTATAGGCATTTGACCGAGCAAATTTAATCTTTATACTTAACACTAACATATAAAATTAAAAAACTAAATGTGATGGCAACCAGTATACTTAAATAGTAAGGTCTATTTTAAAATTGCCTTAAGAGGGTCGTTAATACCTGCGTTTACCTTACGCCTTTCTCAAGCTGCACTTGAGCATCTCATATTACACCGACTATAACAGAGCCTCCGTTCTGCGACAAAAGTTTATATATTTATTTCCAATCTGCTTATAATTGCTTCCCTCTCTTACACATTTACGTAACACAGCAGGTGGCTTACCAACCTGGTTCTTATTTAATTTGAATTTAAACGGTGAGGGAATAGGCCCCAATTTACAAGGGCTTCCCGCATCTTAGGACCGCTCCCATCAACCTGAAAACCTCTAATTTGCCTATTGAGTAAACAGCTGCGTAATGAATAATCGTGGAGCGCAGTTTATTATATCCCTGTCAATGATTAGGTAGAATTCCGACCGAATGCGACCCGCTTCCTAGGGAGGAATTAATTATCGGGGTCCGGCGTCGCCGACCGCCGGCCGTTGGAACTCATTAAATTCCTATCCTCGGCTCGGAACCCTTTCTAACCTTTTAGTTTTACCTTCATAACAGGGGGCACATTCTTGAAAGGCTATTGGTAAAGTACTCGAGTGAGACCGACGGGGAGACCAGAACACGCTCGTGAAGTGCCGCTTGCATTCCGTTTGGATGCTCTCATGATAGGTACGTACTATCCCTCTTGCTTCGTGGCTGGTATGCATTATACCAGTGTGCATTGTATACTTCAAAAGCATGTATGTAACCTTGAAGTGGCAACGTACCCCATTCAAACTAACACTGCTGGTTGAGGAATCGAGTACGAGTTCCGTAGCATGTTTACTGTGACCTACTCTGCTGTCTAACTTCTAATTTTTAAGGCGGGTGTCCGCTCGCGCGCTGCCGAACGGCACTAGGTGGCTCCGGCCGGCACGTGACGTCACGGGCACTTCACTCCGCACGAACCCCTCCGCCTAGCCCTATACATCGCTTACGAGATCTTAACCTAGATACGTAAATATTGCAGAGGAATTTCGGCCTCTTCAAGCAGGCTTAGGTATTAATCTGGCTGAAACGGAACCCCTGAACTAGAAAGGTCTAGTTTCCGCGTGTTTAAAACAAATCGAGGGGTGTCTTATACTCTTAGCTACTTATAAAGATATTGTATACCTTCTGTCACATTTATACATGACCCTCTCTCGACATATTCAAATAAAATGCAAGAGGCCGTGAGGCGAACTGGTACGGCGCTCCGAGGACAGGTATTAGAGACAATCTTAAAATAATGGAATGTAATAAAAACTTGAACTGCGCTCAATACGCGGGTGCCGGCAGGTGCCGAATTAATATTCCGGGCAACGTCTTGCGAAACAAAGAATCGCGGCCGCTCTACTTAATTTATGAGTAAGTATCCCATTTACGCGCATTCGCTCGTCGGGAGACAAAGGCCGCCCTTTGTGCTAAATAACATTTGGAATGAAAGCGTGTACCAATACCGGCGGTAAACTCGCGGCATGTCGGAGTGCGCGTGCGGTATTTGTGAACAAGTTCATTAGGCTACGCTCATCCCACCGCGGCTCATATTCGCTGCGGAATTCCCCTGTCTTACGACGTTTCCCGGCGCGCGAGTCAATAACACGAGGAACGTTTGATAAGGTTTTACGCCCTTTACCTCCGCTCCGTTATCGGCTGCCTGCGGCTAATAACTACGTTCTCTAGATTCATAAATCGAGCGGCTACAGATGCGGGCGAGGCTTATCTCCGCGCGGCAGATGTCATTCCGTCGCCTCCATTTTTCGCGGCATTATCATATTTTTGTCGATATTATTGAGTAAACGTGACGACAATTTTTCGGGCGTTTTCAGCGGCGGCGGGATCGAAAAGTTTTCGACAAATTATACTAACTTTGGTCGTCATCAAAGCGCCTATTCAAACGTTGTAAAGCGCTCAAGGAGGTGGCGCGTTACGTGGGCGGATAAATTCGGCTCGTGTGTTTACTTCAGACACCGTGAAATATTAAAAAGTCGTTCGGGTTGGGTGCGGTGAAATTCCGAATGTTTGTGTAAACGTTGCTTTGTTAAACACGGCGGGGAACGCTGTCGGTAGCTAAGCTAAGCTCTACAGCTCACCGACTCGACTGTAACGTACTTTAATACGATTATATTTTCATTACCAGCATCACGTTTAATTCTTCCTTGATACAGTGTAGTCCTTCTGTACTTTGTTCCTGATATTTTGTTCTGTGATAATACTGTAACGATTTGCTACAAAGGTGGTCTCTCGGGACAGACGAAGACAGATGGTTCAAATTTACGCTCTTAGAGTTCTCAGCGGAAGGAAACATCATTGTGTCGGATAATGAGTTTTCTAGTCATTCGCAGTTGTTGGGAACAAGGGAAGTATTGTTGATCTGCGCAGGGCCGCACGGCGCGATGAATTATTGAACGAGCAAGCCTTTGGATGAGACCCTTCAACTTTTTAAAACCTTCTAAAAAATTGAGCTTTCAGCACAATGAGGTCGTTTACATATTTATTAAGAGGAAGAAAGGAAAAGTCTGTCGTCTGTCCGATGCATTAAAACAAAAAGAGGGATGGTTCAGTTATTGCCCCGGGTCCATACATAATGCGTGCCGAATTATAAATCTTCTCTGTGTGTGACTTTTGCTCGCGTATACCGTTAATACGCGTATCACGTATAACATTATGATTTTCACGAAAGAGAAAATATGGGGGAGAGGAAAACATAAAAGGTTCGTTACGGCGTCGAACATCCTTTTCGTCTATATCGTACCCGATTCAGATAACGGGAGACGCTGTAAAAATGTGCTTTATCGGAATCAAGATCGTTTTAAAAATTTATGGAGGACAACGTGCCTATCACGGCTCCCCGCACCCCAAAAAAACGTCGCGCGACACGCCTTGCCGCGTGACGAGCGACGACCTCTCTCCCCGCTCTACCCGCTAACAAAACACGAGCGAAATGTTCGCTTCCCTTAATGAAACTACTCGGCTTGAGTACTCGGAAAATTGAATCGACTTTGTTTCAAATTGATCTCAAGTGAGCGAAAGCAAAGTTGGCCGAGCGCGCCGTATTACTTAATGGTTTGTTTTCGCTCGCGGGGGCAGCGGTGCGCGGTGGCGAGTTAACGGAACTTGCGAATCTGCCGGGCACTAGTGGCACTACTCGCCCCGGGCGACCTACTTAACTGTACCGCGGACACTACTTGCCTGCCCCTGGCCCGACTCCGAACTCGCCGCAACCCGTGACCACCCTGCAACTTGCATGAGTGACCCACACGGAATTATTTATAAGCGCGCTTGAAACCACCTGAAACTCGGCTGAGAAGCTACTAATTGAACACGTAACTTGTTCCCTAAATGTATGCTTATTGCTGTTCGGATTCTCTCGGAATACGCCTGCAACTTGCCGGCGGACAGAGTAGGCCGCTTTAGCCTGTAACACTTGCATTTCAAGACACCTCATAATAACTTCATGTAGCTGGGTGCTTCTGACATGCAGTCAGAAATATTACCAAATACAAGCAAAAAGAATACATACGTAGTGTTTACTATAATGTTAAGTTAAAGACTTCTTTACGTCAATACCAAAGAGAAGCGATGTAGCTGTATACAAATCCATAATGAATCCATACATATTGTTGACGATGACATCCGTAAAACTACGCATTCTATAATATGCACACTGTAAGGTACGTACTGAAAATATAACGAAATATTAGCCATTAGCCATATGAACCTAGAATGTATAAGAAAACAATAAAGATTCCGTAGATAGTACCCTCCTAAACATCAATCGAGTAAATAAGTGACGAATGTAGGTTCCTTGGCTTCACTCTGGAGTCTAATCTTAACTGGAAGTGCCATGTAGACAAACTATGCGATAGATTGAGTAGTTCAGTCTGCTTTGCGCTTAAGGTTTTAGCTTACTAAAACCTTTAATATCCGACGATGCCATGAAGCAGGTTTATTTTGCTCATTTTCATTCGCTGATGTCGTACGGTTCGCTCATTTGGGGAAACTCAACGGATGCCAGCAGAGTGCTACTTATACAGAAAAGTGCCGTACGTGCGATGATTGCGGTAAAATCGAGGACTTCGTGTAGAGGCTACTTCTTAATGCAGGGTATTATGACGCACTCTATATATTCGAAATTATAATGTTCGTAAACGCGATTGGCAAAACACTCCGCCGCACTGGGCGTTTGAGAACAGTTCCCCGTCGCATGGCATTTGCAGGCAAGAACACTACGAGCGACTGCCCGCTAATCTTAGACAAGAACCATCTGACGAAGCATTTAGACGCCGCCTTAAATACCTTTTATTGCCATCATACTCAGTTAAAGATTATATGAGTCTTGGACTCGTAATGTTATAAAACACGCGTGTTTAATACTCAGGATTAGGAGCCTAAAAGCGACATAATAAGAGGTACGTTACGAGCAAATGTGTTGAAAATAATCTAATCTAATCTAATAGGTCAGTGTAATGTAAAATCATTAATTATAAACAAAACAACAAAACTATGGAACACAATACAACTACTAACAAAATTATGGAACATTGTATTCTGAAATACATGTTTTTTTTTATAAAGTATATCTCGCTTGTCTGACCATAGCGAGGGCCGCTGCGCTGTCGTTGATCGAGACAGGCACATGAAACATCTTTGACCGTTATGGAGACCACTGCTGGTTCCTGTTTGGGAAAAAGATTCCTTTGTAAAAACCTTATACCTGGGGGCACGGTAGTGTCCCCGCCAAGTCGAGTAAAACAGCGGCACGACCTCCCTATAACTTTGTTGTGGGTAAAACTAGAAGCCTGAATTTTCAGTAACCAAGCAGGAATTGTATAAACGCGGTATATTTCAATTTTCATTCAATTTGAACCAGTAGTTTAAGAACTAGTTAATGTTTCTTAATTTTTTCACTCACTCACTCACTGACTGACTCACCGATCATCAAAACTCTAAGGCACTTCTAGCAGACATAGAAGCTTTAAATTTAGAATAAAATTAGTGTTTAGTGTATAAATCAAAGAAAAACTAAAATAGTTTGCGATTTCTGTCTAGTTTTCTAGATGTGTATCAACTGCATAAATAATAATCTAATAAATAATATGTCAGAGTGAGATTGATTGCCCACAACTCTTGTCGAAACTCTATTTACGCGCTCGTACTAAATCAACAAGGACCAAAAACCTCTTCAATCTCCCTAAAACTAAGACCAACGCTGGAAAACGTGCACCCATACAGACTGTCTAACCACTACAATAGACATTTCAATATTATCTTAAAATCTTGCGCCCACTTCAGAACAGTTATACTCGTACTCCAGGCAAAATACGGTTTTGAAAAACATTAATTTATAATAGCGTTTTTTTGTTGATTTCATTTTAAAATGTTATTCTAAGATGATTTATTTATAGAATCCGACAAACTTTCCACCCGGAAGTAATTATGTAGATTTCAATAAATCATGCATTGTCTTTTTTTGTACGATTTATCTTGAATATTATAGAGAAGATGTAAATGAACCAAAGTAAAGCCAAAAATATTTATTAATATTTTTTCTGACTTTTCAGAAGCTAGTTAATTTATCGTTTTATTGATGTCTGAAATTTTGTCGGATTTTGTCGCTGGGTAACTATTTAATTGATAATATATCTGTTACACATAAAAAATAAGCTATTATAAATTATTTCCAAAATTGTCATTTTTTCCATACAAGCTGTCAGTTCATTGACTGGACTATTATTTCAAATCTCTTGATCAAGAAATAAATAAATAATTGGTACTGTCACAACGTTTCACCTGTTAGTATCTAGTTTCACCAGTTAATATCTAGTTTCACCTGTTAGTATCTAGTTTCTATAATTTGTACCTACACCTGTTCTTGTGTATTCTTAGTAACTTGTGCACAAACTTGTAAAGCTACAGTAGTATTAAATTTTGTTATTGTGTTCTTTGCGAGATCCGGGTATGGAAGCATCTGTATTTAAATCGATTTTTTTTAATTTCGATGTTTTAAACTCATGTATGTTTCTGTGTTGTCTCCTTAAATAGAGAGTGACGTCACGGACGCCATACGACTTACGCGCCTACTATCGCCACCGTCCATATAAAATAAAACTAGTGGTTATTTGCTTTGCAAATACATTTATTAAATGCGCTTTAGTGTAAATATTGACAATTATTATTTGCGTAATTAAGGGTGCAGTGATTAGACCAAAAAGTTACCAAAAAAGTTACATACTGTCGAGTGCTGTGACATCTACCCACAGTGATCAAAAAAAACAAACAACAAAACAATGAAAAAGTGTGGGGCTTGTGCTAAATTTATTGGGCGCACTGGCAACGTATCGTGCCCAAAATGCAGCTGCCAGTACCACGGTTGTAGCGTTCAGGGTTCAATTCACGATGAAAAATAGGCAAATTTCGCGACAAACTTATATTTTTGGAAAAGGTCGGTACATAGACAAAATTACTAGCTGGAGGAGCGTGCGGCGAGTGCATTAGCGTATATCGACTGGTTTAAATTTGCTACGATGAGGTAAAGTAACGGTTACACCCCTCCCGCGCATCTCGCTCTCTCCGCGCGCCCCTAGCTTTGACAAATAAATGAAAAGGTAGTTTTAAAAACTGTAATTGCGTCGCTCACATGCCCCACCCCAGTGCTGTTCTAGTAGCACTCTTCTTCAATAGGTATCCGAGCGACGCGCGCGGCGGATCGGGTAAGGACACCTGTTTTCGTCCTTATCTTAACCATTCTGGTTCGCCCGTCTCTGCCGGGTAAAGTTTGCTCGACAATGCCTCGTGGCCAAACATTTCGGAATCCATCAGGGTCGACGACAAAAACTAGGTCTCCCACTTGTAAGGGCCTTTGCTCCTTGTTCCACTTCTGTCGTGGTAGCATGTCGGGCAACACTTCTCGCACCCATCGTTTCCAATATGAATCGGCAAGCCTTTGCGCGATCCGCCATTGTTTTCGTAGATAAAACTCAGACTCATCGAAAATGCCCATCTGAGGTAAGTTTGAAGATGACCCCAAGAGAAAGTGGTTTGGGGTCAGTGTTTCTTTGCTTCCAGCTTCGACAGAGACGTGGGTTAGGGGTCGGCTGTTAACAATATTTTCCACCTCAGCGAGGAAAGTGTTAAAGGTCTCCTCCCTAGGTGCGCGTTCTTTCAGGACGACTTTCAGCGAGCTCTTCACGCTCTTAATGAGCCGCTCCCACGCCCCACCCCAGTGTGGGCTTGCGGCCGGAATGAAGGTCCATTTAGTCCCACGTTTGATGGCTGTGTTATGAAGCTCCTCGTCATTTTTCAGTTCCTGAATCGCCCTTTTCAGTTCAACATCGGCACCACGGAGATTTGTACCGTTGTCAGAGAAAATTTGCTTCGGCCATCCCCTCCTCGCGGCCATACGTCGAAGGGCCATAATTAAGGAATCGGTCGTCAGAGAAGCAACCGTCTCTAAATGAATGGCCCGTACGGTGAGGCACGTGAATATCACTCCGTACCTCTTCTCCCGTCGTCTCCCAATTGTAACTTCATACGGTCCAAACAGGTCGATTCCACAGAAAGTATAGGGTCGCTGGTGATGAGCCATCCGTGCTTCAGGTAAGTTACCCATTCTTGGGATTTCAGGTCTACTCTTCTTAATTCTGCAGATCATACATTTAGAGGCAACATTTTTAACTGTAGGACGAATTTTAATAATCCAATATTTTTGTTTTAGATTATTCACTACAGACTCCTGGTTCTCGTGAGCAGCGCTGACATGGTAAGATTTAACGATCAATCTGGTTATGTAATCTCGCCCGTCTAGAATTATCGGTCTTTTAGTTTCAGGCGACACTTCAGCAGCAGCATCGATTCGGCCCCCGACACGCAAGACTCCGTGCTCATCAAGATATGGCGAGAAGGTAAGTAGTTTACTACACTTCTGTATATATTTACCATTTTTTAGGTTATTAATCTCATCGTTAAATGTCTGTGCCTGCGAATATCTTATCAACAGGCGCTCGGCTTCTTCCATTGTTTCGTGATTGAGGTCATCGGTAAGTTTTCGACACGTCTTTATAAACTTCAGAAAAGTATAAGTACTTCTTAGCAGGCGCAACCAGGATGAAAATCGTGTAGGCTCAGGTACAGGTAAGCTATTATTATTTACCGTTTGTACAATAGATATGCATTCTAATTCAAGGTCGTTTATTGCGGGTTGCATAAAATCCTTTGGCCAGGTGCGCTCATCATTGTATAAAAATACCGGTCCGTGAAGCCATTGATTTTGCAGAATCGTCACATCGTATGCTTCCCGTGTTCCTACGTCCGCTACATTAAGGTGCGTCGGAATGTACCTCCACTCGTCACTGCAGGTAAGTTCATCAATTTCACCTAAGCGATTGGCTATGTATGGCTTGTAAGTGCGAGACTTATTTCTTATCCAGTGTAATGTTGTGCTCGAATCGCTCCAAAATATTTTACGATCTGCCTTTATTTTGTGTTCTTTTATTATATTATCGGCCAATCTAGCACCAATAATAGCTGAAGTTAATTCGAGTCTCGGTATAGTCTGCAATTTGTTAGGCGAAACGCGGCACTTACTAGCCACAAACGCTATATTGACCTGCGCGTTATTTGTCCAGCGCCAGTATGAAACGGCGCACATGGCGGAGGACGAATCGCAAAATGTGTGCAGTTGCAAGTTGCTATAGTAGGCGACGCTCGGGGGCTGTGACGTAAGCGGGCGCATCGGCGCGGGCGCGTTATCTCGCTGACTGGAGGTGGCGGCCGCCGGGTTCGAATCGGGCTCGTTCACTCCCGTGTTCGCTGCATTGTAGTAATATCGGGGTAGCCTTATGTTGTGTAATGATTTCAGACAACTTATCCACTTGCACCATTTTTCGTATAATGAATCTGGTATCTGGTCGTTCCAATCGATATTTTGTTGCCAACATTGTTGTAAAATAATTTTCCCATTAATAGTAAACGGAGATAAAAACCCGTAGACGTCAAATATGGACATAACAACACGTAACATGTCTCTCTTTGTCGGCCGTTGTGTTCCGTTAATTATGCTTTCAGGGATCTTCTTAAAAGAAACATCGAACCCCAGCGCATCTTCATGTGGAAACCAGATCAACCCAAGTGTTCGTTCGCTTTCATATTGCTCTCCGATTTTGAACTTTACAGCCGCTTCGCCGAGTTTCTTTTGGCATAGACTCGAGAACTTGTTTACTATTAGAAGTCCAGTTACGTAATTCGAAGCCACCTTGCTGATGAATTGTTTTTATATCTCTTATCAACTCGATTGCAGTTTTCTCGTCCGGGACGCTGTCTATATAATCATCAACGTAGTGTTGGTTGTATATAGCTTGACATGCAGGCATCATCGTTGGTTCAAAACGCTCAGCGTTTTTATTTTTAATGTATTGGGCTACAAATGGACTGCATGTAGCTCCAAATATAAGAGAGGTCATGACGTATATCTTCACGGGCCCCTTAGGTTCGCTTCTATATAAAAATCGTAGCGCATCTCGGTCCTCTTCTCTTATTTTCACCCTCAGGAACATATCTTTTATGTCGCCGGTTACACCAATTCTTTGCTCTCGGAACCGTAGCATTATTCCAAACAGTGACCTCAGTAGGTCGGGGCCCTTGAGAATGTAATCGTTCAGCGACAATCCGTTAGTTTGGGCAGAACAATCAAATACGAGACGCAGGCGCTTCTTGTTTTTATTATCAACTCCAAAATGAGGGAGGTACCATGATTTGCTAGTTGCCTCAGTATCGTGCAATTCCTGTGCGTAATCGTTGTCGAACAAATGCTGGACGCGATCGTTGTATCTGTCTTTGTATCCTTCGCATTTCTCCATCTTTCTCTCCACTGATTTGAGTCGTGACAGTGCGTGAGGAAATGAGTCTGGCATCACGCAGTCGTCATTCTTCCAGGGTAATCCGACGTACCATCGCCCATTAACTAGTTTAGAAGTTTTGTCTAACTTTTCCAGGGCACATACGTCGTTGTGGTTCTCACGTGGCTTGCTAGTGACGCCCAATGAGTCGAATGTGAAGGACCGACGAACTTCTTCATGTAGATTTTGCAGCAATCGTTTGTTCTCAGCCACGTCATCGCTGACGTCACTATCGCAGATAAACAGTGTTGAGTGAGGCTGAGGCGCGTGTGCAGATGACGTCATACGCACAGGAGCCCTTCCGTGCAAAGACCAACCAAGCGGCGAGCGTGTGGCACAAGGTTCGTGAGGATTGCCAGTAACAACTTCCAAAGGCAACAGTAGTTGGTAGTTGTCTTGTCCTATCAAAATCTCGGGTTTTAATTGTTCACAACATAAGTAATTTTTTAGTCTTTGCAAGTGCATAAAGTTATCACAGTTCACTAAGTTCAGGCCTTGACTGGGTAAATTAAGTTCATTAACACTTCGCGCATTAATCGTAAACATATGTCCATCTCGGTTAGATAAAGATAAATCGACCAGGTAGGTGTCGCACACTAGTTCAGTGTTGTCCCATGCGCCACGCACACGCATACACTCGCGGCGGCCGCGCAACCCCACCTGCTCTGCGAGTTTGGCACTTATTACAGTCACAGAAGACCCATCGTCAAGGAGACAACTAGTACTAATAACACCGCGCGGTCCGTGGATATTTACCGGCACTACTTTTAATAAAACTTTCGAAGATGATTTCATGTGGGCTACTACTTGGGGATCAGATTCAGTCTCAATCTCTGTCACTTGGACAGCACTGTTGTTATTGTTCTCGTATTGTCTTTCACTAGGCACGAAATGTAACAAGCGATGATGCGCCAGGCCGCAGTTATCAATATCGCACACGGGTGCCGGGCACAGATGTCTATCGTGATGACGTAATAAGCACTTAAAACATAGTCCGAACCGTTTAACATAACTCCAGCGATCTTTTCTTAATGACTTCTTGAATTTTTTACAGTCGGATAGATTGTGATTAAGTCCATGACAATAACGGCACTTTGAATAACTTTGTTGACTTTGCAGTAGGATTGTTTGCATATTTACGCCTATAATTGTCCTTTGGTGTGTTTATTAACGAGACACTGCACTTAGATATTTTAACGGCTTCTTGGTTTAGGAAATCCGATAGTTGGTCGAGTCTAGTCGTGGTACTTACAGTGTTGTGTGAGTAACTGTAGTCAGCCCATTTAGACAACAAGATTGTAGGCAGTTTTGATAACACAATGGTAATTAGACTCGAATCTTCAAGGTGATTTTCACAGCCAAGGGCACGCACGGCGGCGACATAATTTTTTATTTTATTTGAAAACACAATAATGTCTTTGTGATATTCTGTAGACACTGGATTTAATTTCTTGATTTCTTGCCTTATACGAGACAAGATTCCATCTGGGTTCCCGAACTGCAATTCCAGCGTGGATATAAGTATTTCAGGAGAAGTAGCCGTGATAAGTAACGCCTGGACAGCATCCTTGGCTGCGCCACGAAGGCACTTTCGTAGACGCCACAGGTTCTCCGAATCACTAAATTGACACAATCGGGTGGATTCTTCGTAGGCCATTTTAAACTGGAGCCATTCCATTGAGTCACCAGCAAACAGTGGTAGATCCTTGGGTGTGCTGATGCGTGCATGCAGAGGTAGTTATCATATCCTTAAGTACACAGGCTAACTGTTGAATTGGACCATCAGTGCCGGCGTCCATGATCGCCGGCGGGCACAGCACGCCTGAAGTTTCTTCCTGCTTTGTGGCATGCTGTGATTCCAATTCCATTTGGCTGCGTTCTACCCATCTAGCAACATCACTTTGTTTATCGGTAACTGAAGACTGTGGACTGTATTCTTCTTCTAATTCAGCAAGGTCCGCTTCTAAGCGTTTATCGATAAGCTGCATTTCAATTCGTGCTTTTGCCTCTTTTTACGTGCTACGATGGAGGATGATGAAGATTTTCTTGACAAAGACTTTTGGAAGGTAGGCTCATTCGGTTTTGGCATCTCGTACTTAACACTTCCGGCATCTATCAATATTGTTTTGTCAGGTTGCATTTTTTCTTCAACATCTGGAGCTGCACTTGTACTTGCCTTGCCTGGGTCGACCTCAGTAGCAGTAACTTTATTTTCTTCTTGTTCTTTCCTTACGGTGCTGCGTGTTTTAACCATATTTTTCGACGGCGGCGTGAAATACATCAAGATCCGGCTCGAAGACCACTTTGTAGCGTTCAGGGTTCAATTCACGATGAAAAATAGGCAAATTTCGCGACAAACTTATATTTTTGGAAAAGGTCGGTACATAGACAAAATTACTAGCTGGAGGAGCGTGCGGCGAGTGCATTAGCGTATATCGACTGGTTTAAATTTGCTACGATGAGGTAAAGTAACGGTTACACCCCTCCCGCGCATCTCGCTCTCTCCGCGCGCCCCTAGCTTTGACAAATAAATGAAAAGGTAGTTTTAAAAACTGTAATTGCGTCGCTCACAACGGTGCTTGTGTGGGTGTCTCGGCTGGAGCAGTGATCCCCAAGGGCTGGGTCTGTCCCGATTGCCAGAGGTTCCAACCGAGAGACAACCGCGCCGACACGCCCGTTAAAGGCCTGCCGGGTCAATCCTCCTCTTCAGCTCCGCCAGCCGCCGCTCCGCTCGCCACCGACCAACCCGCTGCTGCCGCTCGGCCCGCCTCCGCTCAGGCCACCATCACCCAGCCTGCCACCGCACTGCTTGCCTCCTCTGCGGACCCGCTAAGCGCGGACACGGAAATGCCCTGCTCTCCTGCATCCTTCGACGGGGAGGACATGGCTAGTGCGCTTATTGACCTGAAGCGGTTCATCGGCGTGGAGTTCTTCACCATCAGACAGGAGCTGAAGCATTTCCGCGACGAGTTCCAGGACTTGCGAGCTCACCTGTCCGTGTTTAGCGAAAGGATGGATCGTTTGGAGGGGCGCGTCGACGCTATTGAAAAGCAGGTCATAGATGGGGCTGCGTCAGCTGCTACCCGAGTCCTCGAAGAAGCCGTTGCGACCCTTTAAATGGAGCTGAACGACAGAGACCAGGAGCTTCTGTCCAACGACGTCCAGGTGACGAATGTCCCTGAGGACCCCGGTGAGAGTGCGCCGGCCTAGCCACGCGGATCTGCGCGAAACTGTGCGTGGAGCTGGACGTGCGTGACGTGGTGTCGGTGCATCGTGCCGGGCGGACGCGCGAGGCGGGCCGCCCGCGGCCCCTCGTGCTGCGCCTGGCGCGGCGCGCCGTCAAGGACGAGCTGCTGCGGGGCGCACGCACGCGCCGCGGCGCCACTACCGAAGGCCTGGGCCTGGCCGGCGCGCCGCAGCGGTTCTATGTGAACGAGCGACTGAGTCACTTACCTGTATGCAGTCATTCATTTGCTATTGTTCTTTTAACTTTTTTACTCGTTTTTATGATGTCGCGGTTTAATAATTTGAAATTTGGATAATTTAATGCTGGTTCCCTTGGTACGGGACACGATGAGCTGATTGCGACTATAACTGATACGATCGCAGACATTATTGCCATAAACGAGTCGTGGCTTCGGGCTGGCGAGGATGGACGTGCTCCCGCCGAGCCTGATTACCAACTACGTCACGTTACCCGGCCGGTCGAAATATGTGGAGGACGGGGTGGGGGCGTCGGATTTTTCCTGCGCCGGGGCCTCAACGCGCGCACACTACCACATCCTCCCGCTGCGCTCGTAGAACAAATGTGGTTAAAAACAATAATTAACAGCAAACATCATTCATCATTGGGACCGCATATCGGCCACCGCGGCTTGACGTTGATGCCATTACTGACTCAATAACTTCTTTTGTAAAGTACGACCGACTGATTTTACTGGGTGACTTTAATATTAATTAAACGGACAAGAACGACAGAAAATTTAGATGTTTGACACAATTTCTGACAACGATTGGCCTGACACAACATGTACGCGACCCGACTAGCCAGACAACTATAGACCTTATTTGCTCCGACGCTCGTGTTGTGTCTGTGGACGTGCAGAATATCCCGGACCTAGGGAGACATGCATTCATCACAGCCGAGTTTGACATTAAAAAGCGGAAACCGACGCCTAGACGTATTACTTATAGACCACTGAAAGACATTAACTTAACTGTATTTAACAATGACCTTGACGCCATAAACTGGGAACAAATTTTATTACTTAACGACGTAAATGACATGGTTAGACTATTTTACTCACTGCTACTAGGACTTTTTGACAGACACGCGCCGGAAAAGACGATAGTGGTGAAGGAGGCACTTAAACCATGGCTCACGAGCACCGTTCGGCTCATGATGCGGCTCAGAAACGAGGCTCACACTCGTTTCAAACGAACTGGGAGCGATGTTCACAAGCGGTATTATCTCGACCTAAGGCACCTTGTGATCGAAGCCATATATAACGAGAAACGTGCCTTGTCCACGCATCATGTTAATGACATCACTGACTCGAAGACTCTTTGGAAAAACTTAAAGCGCACTGTTCTTCCAGATTCACAGACGCAGACTGACCTTACACAATTTGATGACCCTGACTTGATAAACCGTCATTTTCTTAATATTCCTGGGACACAGGAAGTCACTTTATCGGACTTAACTTTTTTCGAATTTAATAGACATAACGACAAAACATTTACGCTTTCTCCTACCACTGCTACTGTCGTCACAAAACTCATGATGTCAATAAAAACTACAGCAAAAGGACTCGACTCAATTGATATTGACATGTTACTTCTGACACTACCGAGAACTACAGACGTATTGACTTACATTATTAATATGAGCATTCTGACAATGACTTTCCCAGCTGACTGGAAAATCGCTCAGGTGACCCCGTTACCAAAAAAACCGAATCCCACTGAAATGTCTCAACTGCGGCCTATAAGTATCCTTCCTTGTGCATCAAAGATAATAGAATGGGTAGTTTGCGAACAGCTGTCCGATTACCTGGAGAAAAACAGCATACTCCCTGTACTGCAATCCGGTTTTCGCAAGGGTCGATCGACAGCTACTGCGTTGCTCGACGTAGTCGATAACATCCTACAGGCTCGCGATGCTGGTAAAAGTACCTTTTTAGTTCTTTTAGATTTCTCCAGGGCCTTCGACTGCATTAGCGTGCCCCTACTATTATCCAAGATGTCTTATTACGGGTTTGATGTCACTGCTACAAAATGGTTCAGTAGCTATTTGTCTGGCCGTGCGCAGACAGTTGCGTTGCGTAGGATGGATGGTAGTGCTCTGCTGTCCTCTGTTTGTCCCGTGACAAGACGAGTACCGCAGGGTTCGATACTCGGGCTTCTGCTCTTTATACTGTATAGCGCTGACATCACTAACAGTATAGAGAGCTGTAAGTATCACCTGTACGCGGTCGACGTGCAACTTTACTTTTCTAGCTCGCCGTCAGACACATCTGCTGCCATAAACAAGGTAAATGCTGACCTTGACCGTATTTCCTCTTGGTCGGACAAGAACTGTTTAGTTCTTAATCCTAGCAAGTCGAAATATGTGGTTTTTGGCTCAAAAAATCAAATCCGTAATACCCTTAATAACCTTGAAGCTCTAACTTCCGGGAATGTCGCCGTCATGGGCGAACCAATAGAACGGGTGGTAGAACCAACCAACCTCGGCCTTCTAATGGACGGGAATCTGCGCTTTGAGAACCACATACTTAATGTTGTGAGTAACTGCTTCTATCGCCTTAAAGTTCTATATAATATACGAGATTACCTTAGTGTCGATTTGCGTGTTGACATATGTGAATCACTTGTATTATCTAGGTTAAACTATTGTGATGTCGTGTATGATGGGTGCATTACTGGTCGTTCCAAGAGGCTCATACAACGAGTGCAGAACGCATGTGCTCGTTTTTGTTTCAGTCCCTCCCCGGTTCCACATCACTCCATACTTGAACGCCGCTAACTTGCTTAACATGCCTGCACGCCGGCGCCTGCACCTGGCCACTCTGCTGTTCGGGGTGGTAAAACAGGAAACGCCCACCTACCTTTTTCATAAACTGGTATGGTCCAAAAGTGCGCGCAGGTTTAAGGCAACTTTTTCACAAGATGGCGTTTCTCGAGTAAACATGCCTAAACGATTGGTAGTGTTAATAACATAGTTAAAAATAATATTCTTGGACTTTATTCTGTTATTTATACTGCGTTATGAACTCAGTGCTTGTGTTAACATGTGACAATCATGATTTGAATCGGTGACTTCAGATAAGACTATTTAAATCAGTGATCTACGTACCAGTGTTAAAATACCGTTATCCACAAAAACATTTGGACGTCCAAACTCGATAACACTCACTACTTAATCGATTTCTACGTTACGGAACTAACGGAATTAATTTATTATACCGAACAGTGCAAACAAAGTGATAAGTTCAAGCTAATTAATCCTACTGAATGTCAAAATCAGCTGTATCATTGCCATATCTCTTTTTAACTACAGCGCCACCTGTGATAATTTCTGCTAACTACAACCAACGTACCGTTCCAGCTAACGTAGCTGCCAACAATCCCAATCCCAGTCAATAAATAGCGTTGTATTTCTAACGTTTCTAACTAGAGGGCAGCACCAGTATTGTCACGCGCTGTTTACATTACTCAGCTCAATGTCATTGCGAATTTAAACTCACTGACAACGTACTCAGTTGTAATGGATATCTGGGAAAATACCATAGCCAATGCTTAGGTATCAGCAAAGAACAGTACGATTCACTTCACCCCGAAATTATGAAGACATGGGTGTGTCCGAGCTGCACTAATGTTAACACTCGCCGCCGTAGGACGAAACCAGAGACACCGGTTCGCATACATCAAGTGTCTGCAGGAGACCACAGCCTGGACATGTCTTTGGATCGCAGCCCGGTCGCCCCTGGTCTCAGCGACATTGGTACTCCAATGAACCGTTTTACCGACGACCGGGAGACTGTCACATTGGGCAAAATAAGCACATTACTGGACCAAAAAATTCAAACTTCGGTATCCAGTCTCATAGAGGAGAAACTGAACAGTTCGTTGTCCGCGTTTATGAACACTTTCCGGGCAGCAATTCAAGAGGATGTCAAGAAACTGGTCCAGTCTGAAATTAAATCCGCCGTCAAAGATCTGGAAAGTAACTTCACGGCCACTACTGATTTTATATGCGCGGAACAGGACACTATCAGGACTCTCGTCTCGAACCAAGATAATAAAATCAAATTACTCGAAAGTGAGAATATTAAGTTGCAGGCTAGCCTTCAGAACATGACAACGCGTCTGTCCACTACGGAGAACATGTCACGAACCTATAATTTAGAAATTCAAGCCGTCCCAGAAAACAAAAACGAAAACGTACTTCAGCTCTTCAAAAATGTCTGCTCTACCGTAAAACTGCTATTAGCGGACAACAGCGTCACGGCCTGTCGTAGAGTTGCTAAAATGGACGCCAAATCTGCCAGACCTCGAAATATTTTAGTCTCTTTATCTTCCCCGCTTCTTCGCGATACAGTTCTCTCGTCGGTCAGCCACTACAACAAGTCAATTAAACATTCCGATGATCCCACTGCTGCTCTGCTGAACAGTTCCCATCTCGGAGTATCCGGGCCAGGCACACGAGTTTACGTCGTGGAACACCTTTCACCGGAATGTAAAATGCTTCACGCGGAGACTCGAAGGGTGGCTAAGGCTAAGGGGTTCAATTTTGTATGGACTCGGTACGGCAAAATGTATGTGCGCAAGGATGAGAACTCTGATGCTATCCATATTAAAGATACCAATAGTCTAAACAAAATAGTGTAACTATGTTCTTGATCATACTTTGTTACTTATAATTATATACTAAATACGAGCAACTATAATGTTAATATATTACCAAAATGTTAATAGGATCCGTAGCAAGTTAAAAGAAATATATCTTAACATCTTAAACTGTAACTACGACATTATTTGTCTCACGGAAACGAACTTAAATGACGGAGTTTATGACTCCGAATTTTTGGACTCTAGGTACAATATTTATCGCAGAGATCGCGGATCTACTTCGCTCAGCAAGACAGAAGGAGGTGGTGTTGCTATTGCTATAAAAAAGCAACTGACCGTTGATCGTTTGAACACGAGGGAGAGTGAGATTGAGGATCTCTGGCTTCAAGTTAAAATTACCAATTGTCGTACTTTGATCATTTGCCTTTGCTATTTACCACCAGACCTTGAAAAAGACAAACTTAAGTCGTTCTTTTCTAACTGCCAGAAAAGAATGTCGCACACTAATAACATTGATTTCATTTTATTGGGTAACCTTAATGCCCCTCACATTCACTGGGCAAAAGCCCCTAGCTCGTCACATATGTTATCATCAATTTCTACACACGATATTAGATCCGATCTACTACTTGAAACCATTTCTCTATGCAACCTCACACATTATAATAATGTACCAAATAAAAATAATAGGTTTTTAGATCTCATTTTGTCAAGTCTCAACAATGTTCATGTCTATGGTGCTGTCCCACTAAGCCGCATTGATGCACATCATCCGGCTTTGCTAGCAGACATCCACATCGATGCTTCACCACCCAAGACGATTAATTCTAGAAATACAGATAGACCAAATTTTTATAAGTGTAACTACGACGAGCTTCGGAAGGACTTAGCCGCAGTTGACTGGGAACAGACTTTGTCATGCGCCTCCGTGGATTTTGATGTCCAAATATTTCATAAGAAGTTAAATAAACTTATAAAGAAACATGCACCTAATAAAAAAGTACGAAACCAGTTATACCCAAACTGGTTTAGCCCTGCTTTAGTTCGCGCCTTAAAAGAAAAGTTAAAGTATCACAAACGCTATAAAAAGTTTGGCAACCCTCTCGACTACGACACATTTGATCTTTTACGCGCACGTTGCAAGAAACTTATTGATCGTTGTTACAAAATCTATATCAGTTCCGTACAAGTATCTATTAAACACAACATAAAGCATTTCTGTGAGCGTAGCATGGTTGCCATTTTATCACTTATCGTTGTGGTAAAGACGCCCATCACGCTCTGACAAGTATGCGAGTGCGAGAGTGACGGATGCCTTATCCACAACGATAAGTGATAAAATGGCAACCGTGCTACGCCCGCTGGAGATATGTCAAAGACAAAAAAGGCGCCACTTCTATTCCTGTCACAATGAAATACAATAATTTGGTGTCATCAAATCCCACGGAGGTTTGTGAAATGTTCTCGAGCTACTTTGGTTCAGTTTTTGAACTGTAAGAAAGGCCCGGGCCCTGATGGTATTCCTCCACTGTTTATTAAAAAGTGCTGTGATGAACTTTGCCTACCGCTTTGTATCATTTTTAATAAATCTCTCAACACTGGTAATTTCCCTGCACTCTGGAAAACGGCTCATATCATATCAACGGCTCATACATAAGTCAGGAGACAATAACTATTGCCAAAATTACAGGCCGATTAGTATTTTATCCGTTTTTCCAAAATTATTTGAATCAGTTATGTACAATTACTTTTATTCCCATTTTAAAATGTTTGTATCACCCAGTCAACACGGTTTCGTTCCTAATAGGTCCACTATCAGTAATCTACTGGTATACAAAAATTATCTATGTAATGCATTTGCTAAAAGGACTCAAGTAGATTCTATATATACCGATTTTTCAAAGGCCTTCGACAAAGTCAACCATTCAATCCTAATACAGAAACTAGACGGTTATGGTATTCAAGGGAACTTGCTAAGATGGATTCGTTCTTATCTTGATAACAGAAGTCAACTTATAAACATAAAAGGACATCTTTCTGTGCCAGTTACTATTTCATCTGGTGTGCCGCAAGGATCGCATTTAGGGCCTCTCCTCTTTATCGTTTTTATCAACGACCTGGTTCAGCAATTGTCATGCCCTTGTCTATTATACGCAGACGATCTTAAGATATATTCTAGTATAACTAAAACCGAGGACTGTGTAATCTTGCAGGATAACCTTAATGCTATTGTTGATTGGTGTGTTGCAAACCGCATGTTTTTAAATTCTGATAAATGCTACATTATTTCTTTTACAACATCCAAGCAAAAAATAGTTTTTAATTATTCTCTTAGCGGTTTTAGCTTAAATCGTACGTCTGTTGTTCGCGATCTTGGTATTAACTTTGATGAAAAATTAACCTTTCATAATCACTATGACGTATTAATATCCAAGTGCACTAAATTGGTCGGTTTCATTTCTCGCTCCACAAGAGACTTCAGGAATACAAACACTTTCAAATATTTATATTACGCCTTGATTAGAAGCTCTTTAGAGTATGGTTGCGCTATTTGGTCACCATATTACAAAGTTCATATCGATAGGATAGAAAAAGTCCAAAAGCAGTTTCTTAACATCCTTTGCTTCAGGCTTCAGCTAGGGCGCAATCTAAGGTCATACCTCAGCAGGCTGAAACAATTCAACATACCATCTCTTTCATCTCGTAGAAAATGTAGTGAATTGATTACATTATACAAAATTGTACACTCACACATTGATTGTCCTTCCCTGCTGAGACTGGGGCCCATTGCCTCAATTTGTTTTTCCATTTCCTGTTATTTTATTTTATTTTATTTTTATATTAGTTAGTGTAATTCAAGATCATGTAATGTTGTGGCAATAAAAATACTTTTACTTTTTTTACTTTTTACTCTCTTGAACTTTATCACCAGGTACAAAGCTCGTAATCCATCACACAGATTATTCCAACTCGAAATTTACAAAAATAACACATCATTTTATAATCCCGTTGTCCGAATGTGCCGTTTGTATAATGATATGGTGGCTGAACATCTTTCTTTCGACATCTTTATACACACCCTACCCTCGTTTAAAAATAAAGTTAAAGATGCATTCAAATTAGGCATTTAAGATTTAAGATTTAAGTTAGTTATTAACTCAATATTCTGTTATTCTGGTTAATTTTAAATGTAAATAAAATGTTATGCACATTGCCTATCTCTGTAAGTTGGGCAATACTCATATGTAATTCCATCTAGTGAATAGTTTGTCTAAGTTATTAATCTTTCTGTGCACACACTGTTTAGAAATGTAGTCCAGATCTAGACACTAAGCTTTTAATGTACTCAATGTATGACTGTAATTTGTTGTGTGAGCCTAATAAATAAAATAAATAAATAAATGGCCATTATACCTATGCACCGAACCGCTGCGTTCAGAGGTAGTTTCAAGTTTGCGGCGTCTAAGTGCTGGAATGATATCCCTCCTCCTATCCAAAGGGCGCTTAGCAGATACACCTTTAAGCGTGTGCTTAAAGGCTATTTGTTGACGCTCCAGAAATCAAAATCCTAATCCCCAGCACTGTGACAGCAATAAATATGACAATTTCTTATCTAGTTTTTGTTTTTAATGTGTACTGTAAATATAAATATTTTATTGAAGCTGCATCTAGGTAGTGTGTACATGTGTTATCTCACTTTTTATTTATGTTTATTTCTCTTTCGCCTGTCCCAATACTGTAGGTAGTTTATTTATTACATTTGTATGACGTTTCCGTGAGTCACTGACGGTGCTGACTGAAAATCAGCGCTGCAGGTGTCTGACACCTCAGCATAATGCTGAGCCAGTGTCCGGTTCACTGCCGCAGGGACACACTTGTTTCATGTTTCATCTGTTTTCTGTTTTTTGATTATTTTATTGTTTAATACGTGTGTCCTGTGTGTTTGTGAATAAATTTATCTTTCTTTCTTTCTTTCTTTCTTTCTTAAATAAATAAATAAAAAGAATCCCATAATATATAGGATTACAAAGTTGCAGTGAATGGGACAAATAATGAAAAAGCAAATATGGGACTGAATTCATAATTTGTATGTATTGATAACACAATAACCTACAAAAAGAAGTGAGATCCCATAAAAAACATTCCATGTAAAAAAGAGGCCAAATGTAAAAAAGTCTCAAAACTCTTACACAGGAAAAAGTTGTGAGATATTTCGTAGAGCCAAGTCTCAGGCATTCTTATTAATCTTTATTTGCTAGCTAAATAAAATTTAGTGACTTGGCAATCACACAATACTACATAGTTCTAGGTATCCAAAAATCCATAAATGCAGTAAAATTGTGCGATTGCCAAGTTGCAGAATTTTATTTAGCTAGCAAATGCCAATTAAGCTCGTTACCTACTATCCCGCTAATGAAAAGGTCAATATTTAGAATAATATAAATGGGGCAGATATCCGTCCAAATTGTGTCAGCTGAATCCTCTTGAGAGAATATAACAACTTGTATGATTATAACTAAGAAAGTAAATGGGGATTATAAATAAGTAGTAAGAAAGTATAATTAAGTAGTGGTTGTAAAGGAAAAGTTATATATTTTTAGGGTTTGGTTCAGGGTCCTGTTGACTACAACAATGTCTGTCTGTCCGTAACCATTACTGTACCTCAGTAACCATTACTACTAGAAAACTGTAATTCGGCATATTACTCGGCAACTATAGTTACCGAGTAATAGTCGACCAACTTAAAATGTACTTAAATAAGTTTCTGACAAAAATGACATTTTTGGTACAAGCTTTTATTGCCGACTGTACTTTTCTGTATACTATCATCAACTGCTCATTGAGACGATTCTAACGAGCCCAAACTCGATGAGGTTATGTGGTTTTATTACGGAGTTCCTATGGCCACCTTCTGTCTCCATCATCAGATCAGCTCGATGGTACCATAATATTGAATTGTCATCCAAACTATACTTATACGCAAAATTTCAGCTCAATCGGTCACCGGGAAGTGGGTCAAATTTAACTTGCAAGATTTGACGGACAACTTACATACATACTTTTATACTTACATACGAACAAGTCAAGTTAATATAAAGCTTGTAAAAAGCCAACTTTTCGTACAAATTCGGCCGACGCAACCATTTAGTTGGCGGGCGCGTTTCGATGTAACTAAGAAAGACAGGCAACTACGGAACCCTACACTTCGCATGACCCGACACGCTTGGCCGATGTTTTCAATAGTAACTCCCATAGGTGTCGAGTGGGCTGCGGGGCTTACAATCCTGGGTCGCATGGTCGCACCTAGGGAGATTCATCCCGGTAATTTCAGAGCACGAACGCGTCTGCAGCCGTGCCTCTGCAAATTGCCCTTGTTAGGTGACTGTCGAGTGGTGATCGCTGCTGCTCTAGGCGTATCGCAGGCCACTCTGTCGGCGCACTAGAGGCCGTCCTACCGCGGTACAGCGTACAAGCGTGCATCACTACCAGCTTTATGGCACTGTGAGTCCGCTCTTGCATTTGGCAGTATATTTTGTCAACATAAACCAAAGATTAAAGAGGGACGTTAAGATACTAAAACCACTGTATAATAAGTCGATTAAGAGTTTAAGACACACTAACGCCTGAACATACTCGTTGATGTTATCCCTAAACATCTCTGCAGCAAATACGGAACGGACAAGTTGTAACAAGGGCGATATTAACAGGCTTACACACGGCTTACAAGTACCTACTAATCTCCAAAATAAGAGAAGATAACGAGGCGACTTGGGGTAATGGGAAAAACGAGAGGCAATAAGTCAACGCCAGCTCGAAACTACTTAATTCCCTCCTGTCCCTCCTCCTTTCCCGCCGAAAACCCGTCAATTTGCAACTGAATAGGTTCATAGGTCGAGTCGCTAGCCACCGTGAATGTTACTGACGTTTCTATTGTCAGATTGGTCGCGGCTGTCAATGTTTGGTCACGGGCTTTACACCAGTCGGGAAGGAGATTGTGCCCTCTGGATCCATTCCATTATGCGGCTGTATCGATTATTAATTTTGTGACGACGCGTCTGCGCCACGCAACGGCAGCGCGCGCGGGCAGAGCGACGACGTCACACCGGGCAGCTTTAAAAGGATGGAGCGCGCCTTCAACGCCGGCAGTGTTCTCCGGAGTCCACTTCGGATAGCACTGCCCCCTCCCTTCCCCCTGTGTCTTCAAGGCCACGGTTTTGGCCAGTCCTCGTCAGCCTTAGACGTTCCCGAATACCCTAGTCCTCAAGGCGGTGGCTTTGGCAAGTCCTCATCAGCCTTGGGCTAGATCACCCTGGAATCGTCCCCGTGGCGGTGGTTTTGGCAAGTCCTCATCAGCCCGGGGTTCCAGGTTCCTACAGCCTTCAAGGCGGCGGTTTTGGCAAGCCCTCGTCAGCCTTAGGCTTCCCGAATTAACGCTCCGACTAATATCCCGTAGTTTGTACGGATAGCTCCGCGACCGCGTTCATCCGTACCGTAGATTCTAGTATTTGATTATCGTTAAATAAACGGGCGTAAGACCCTTATTTGTTATAACCTAGTCTGTTTTCATATTGCATTCGCCCTTAGATCCCCCGTAGTACCCCTGAGTTAGTCTGGAAACCTCCATAAAGCCCTAACAGGCGGAGGATTTGGGTGTGTGCCCTAAACACACATCACATTTGGCGCCCAACGTGGGGCTTTCCGTGTATTAACGCTTTAAACCCCGTACAGATAATTGCCGCTTCGACTCCCGGGCAAGACCGCCAGACAGTACAATTAGATAGGAAGCTTCCAATGCCGACAGCCTGGATCTATCTCCTTAAGAAGCCAGGTCTCATAGAAGAAGCTGAGAAAAGAGGCGTATTTACAGAGGGCTTGACTGTGGAGCAGATACGCAGGCTACTCGTAGAAGCCGTGAAGGGAGCCGAAGAGTTTAAAACGCCAGAGGAGTCACGATCCTCGGTCATGGAGGACGACGAGCTTAAAGGAAAGGCGGTCAGGCTTAACAATTTACTGAGGGATTGGAACCTCGCATTCGGGGCTTCCGACGACGCCGTGGAGTTTGTGGAGAGGCTGGAGGAGCTAATCGAAGCAAGCGGCATAGAAAAGGAAGATGTGCTGCCGGCCTTACCACGCATCCTGAGGGGGAAGCCGCTGTTATGGTACAGAAACAATTCTGGCTCGTGGGAGACATGGGAAGAATTCCTGGAACTTTTCAAGCTTTACTATTTCCCCTGTAACTACGAGGAAGACCTCATTGTGAGGATAGTTGCGAGAAAGCAAAAGTTTAGAGAAAGTTTCACGGATTATTTGACCGATATACAAACCTTAATGAGAAGGTATGGGGGGTTAACAGAGAAGGAAAAACTACACCGGATATACGAGAACATGGTCAAAGAATATAAGTTATAGATCAAAAAACAGGACTACAAGGACCTCGGAGGGTTGCTAAGGCTGGCAAGCGAGTACGAGGGAATCGTCGCATCAGCGGACAAGGGGCCACTAGCGAGTAACGGGAGGCCATTCGCGACCGGAGGCCACACGGGCCCACAGGCGGCATATAGGCCGTACCCACCGCAGTTTGCTACACCGGCCACGACCTCATACGCAGCGAGACCACCGGTACGAGAGGGTCAACAACCGAGCAGGGAAAGGCTGGAAGGGGAGAAGACAGGGAAGGTACACCCCACTTATGATTCGAGCACGTGTTGTTGGTCGTGCGGCAAACCGGGACACAATGCCTGGGAGTGCAGGTCCAGAAGGCAATTTTTTTGTAGTAGCTGCGGGAGAATGGGTGTCCTGAGCAAGAATTGCTGCAAGGGAGAGACCCGAGGGAAGAGAGAGTTCCTGGGGGCAGCAGGAGTGCGGGATCGCGAAGATAACCGGATATATGTGGAGGCAGAAATGATGGGAGAGAAATACCGCTGCTTAATAGATACGGGGTCAACAAACACGTATGTAAATGAGCAAGTCTATACCGCCTGTAAAGCACGAGGTGCGTTGGAAAAACAGGAACAAAAGGGGATAGTCCTCGCTGACGGCACGAGAACACAAGTGGGGAAGAGTGTGTTAGTGGACATCGTGATGAAGGGAGCGACGATAAAGCATTGGGTGCGGGTGTTACCATCGGCGGCACACACGATCGTGGGGATGGATGTGCTCAGGCGAGTAGGGATGGCAGTAACGTGGGCAGGCGAGCTGCAACGCGTGGACGAGCCAACTACCCAGCAAGAGGACGTCGAGAAGCCAGAGGCGCCCGAGGAGCACCAGGCAACCCTTGCCGAGGCCGAGCGGGAAGGACACCCGGGTGAGGTTAGGGCTGCGTCAGGACATAACAAATAGGAGGTGTCCGGGGCATGCCCGGACGGTCACAAGATCGGGTCGCGCATATGCCGCGGAAGGGTAGGTAGGTGTAAATTACAAGAGGCGAAACTGCCCGCAAAAATGGTCATTTTATTAGAAGCGTACTATATATGGCTGGGGGATACGCCACCCCTGTCATAGAATTGCAATGGAGCCGCACAATAACGCACAGGCGACACACGGCAGATTCGACGTGACCGGCGGGCGAGTGGGAGAGGTGACTCTCACGGTACGAGGGGAGATGACGTGGGAGGTCCAGGACCCCGGAGCAACGAACCCAAGGGACCCAGCCACCGGAGAAGGGGAACCGAGCGTGATCGTCGAGTCCATATATACCTGGAACGACGTGTGCAGCGTGATAACCGGGGAGGGAACGGACGAGTTGCCAGTGCTGCAAATAGAGGACGAGGATCTGCTGCTCTGGTCGGATGAGGAGTATAGAGCGTTCCTGGAGGAGCAGGGGGAGGGACAGTCGCCGACAGAAGAGGTACCTCCCGAGCAGACACAACCGGGACCAGAGGTAGCCAGGCAGGACCGACCGGGCGGACGCAACCAAATCCGGGGCCGGCAGGCAGCAACCGAACGCAACCCCAGCGAACAGGCGAGGCCAACGTCGCCGGAGTGACAAGGAAAAAGACACACCGAGCCGGCCGGAAGCGGAACAAGGAGACGAAGAAAGGGACAACCCGATTGCCCCGCTACCGGAAGCCAAATAGGACGGCAACGCCCATGTAACACCCCCTGGATGGCAAGCGCGCACGGGCTGTGATAGCCGGGCGCCGGCAGGTGGACCGGAAGCGAATCCCACCGGGATAATACATTAAGTTTTTTTTTTTTTGTTACGTTTTAAGTTCTTAACCATTTTTTTTACTTTTATACATACTCGCCATGTACAATTTTATAGTTAGTTAGCAATGTTTTACACTTTATTGTGTTAGTTATTAAGTTTTGCCCAGGAAATAGGCCGACTGGGGAATAAACAGATAAAAGCATTCGAGTTGTCTTATAATTTAAAACTCAAAAGGAGAAAAGATAACCCAAGTCAAAGATAAATACCGAAAGCACCGGTAAACGGTGACCAATATCAGGGATAGGGAACTACAAACAGGTTGGTATAGACCTATTTCGGGTACACAACGGTGATTTTTTCCCTACAGTAAAAAATCTCCGGAGGAGGAGGGGGCACGTGACGACGCGTCTGCGCCGCGCAACGGCAGCGCGCGCGGGGCGAGCGGCGCGGCGCGCGGGCAGAGCGGTGACGTCACACCGGGCAGCTTTAAAAGGACGGAGCGCGCCTTCAACGCCGGCAGTGTTCTCCAGAGTCCGCTTCGGATAGCACTGCCCCCTCCCTTCCCCCTGCGTCTTCAAGGCGGCGGTTTTGGCCAGTCCTCGTCAGCCTTAGACGTTCCCGAATACCCTAGTCCTCAAGGCGGTGGTTTTGGCAAGTCCTCATCAGCCCGGGATTCCAGGTTCCTACAGCCTTCAAGGCGGCGGTTTTGGCAAGCCCTCGTCAGCCTTAGGCTTCCCGAATTAACGCTCCCACTAATATCCCTTAGTGTGTAAGGATAGGTCCGCGACCGCGTTCATCCGTACCGTAGATTCTAGTATTTGATTATCGTTAAATAAACGGGCGTAAGACCCTTATTTGTTATAACCTAGTCTGTTTTCATATTGCATTCGCCCTTAGATCCCCCGTAGTACCCCTGAGTTAGTCTGGAAACCTCCATAAAGCCCTAACAGGCGGAGGATTTGGGTGTGTGCCCTAAACACACATCACAATTTTAGGACACATGACAATGGATTCGTAGTTGAGCAATCGATGAAAGCCGTTATTTTATTCTGAGCTATTTAAAACTTTAGCGAAGAATACGGCCACGATACAGTATTGAATATCGGCAGCATGTTGCGGCGGCCTGTGGCGGGTTTAATCGACCTGTCACACTGTCTCCAACAACTTGCAGACAACCCGATCGCACCGAGCGTTGCCATTTAAAGTCAAAGCTAAATGGGAAAGACTGAAAAAATGTAAATTATTTATGAAATCGGTATGAGTGGCCGGTGCACTGCATGCGGCCATCTCGTTGCGTTGTTGGGCCATTTTACGGAAAGTTGTACACTCAACTTTTTTTTTTAATTTTCACACAATCGGGTTTTTTCTACACAGAATCGAGAGCACTTTCGAATGCTATACGAAAAAAAACTGTCTCAAGATGTTTGTTTTGCCGTTTCCATACTAAGCTTGTGTGGTGGTAACGGAACGGAAAACGAAAAATTATGTACCTAACATTTTGGACAGTTTTTTTCTCCTATTAGGTTCGAAAGTGCTCTCGATTCTGAGTCGAAGAAACCCGAGGGCCTACCGCGAAACGAAAACGAACTTCGTTCGTGTATCTCCCTCTCTGTTACACTTGCTGGTTCGAGCGACAAAGACGGAGATACACGAAGTTCGTTTTCGTTTCGCGGTAGCCCCTCCGATTATATTAAAATAAAATAAAAATGTCGAGTGAATAAGTTTCCGTAAAATGGCCCTGATAAACATTGCATGTTTACTCGTGTGTGTTGGGTTGCAAATAGAATGCTAAGGTTCTATTTACGTTGATTTTAGGGCGACTCGTGAGTTTGTGACATCTCAAATGTAACCATTTCATCTGGTAGGAGTACCTACTCAGTTCAGGAATGCGCTACAGATGTACTATCTATTATTAAAATTCGATTGGAGTTGTGTGAGTAGGTGTGCTTTTGCGTTTATTAATAGTGGGCGGGCTCTCGAGCTGAGGATGCAACCGGGATTAACGCCAAGATGAGAGAGAAAGAGAGAGAGGATTATTCGAATCACCTGTCACAACAGTGTTACCAAATCGGTTATATATATATATGTAAGTGCCATGTTGACTCAACAACACGTCATCAAAACGGCCGTGAACTCTAAACTAAAACTCTACTCTGCTGGCACGAACGACGAAGCTGCGAAGGCTACACAACTTATAATTAATTGCAGAGAGTAAGTAGGCATTGGCAACGCCCTTGATTGTCGGCCTTGACGTCGTGAGAAATGGCGCGAGCACGGCCCCCGTACAGCGAAGTGAGATGACAAGGCAGAACGCTGAACTACGACTCACTTACACTTTAATGCGTTTAATTGAAATTGGTTTGGTTAGTATAATTTTTCTCTCTCTCATCTCTCTCTCTCTCTCTCTCTCTCTCTCTCTCTCTCTACCGCGTTAGCACATTCAATGCCAAGAATCGCTAGCCGATTCCCGTGGTTTTCCTCGTATGTAGCGGAAAGCATGGGCAACCGCTAGGCGGCTTCCTGGCAGTGGAAGTGCTAGGCTTGACTCGAAACTCGAAGCTGACAATTAAAAAACAAATCCCAATTCAAGATGCCCCTTACTCAACATTTTCACTTTCTCGTGAACGAAATGGAGAGTGTCACACATGGTTTTTTTTGGACCAAAAAGGTAAAAACGGAACCGTTATGGTGTGACTCCGACCGTCTGTCTGTCTGTCACAAAGTTAAATATCTCAGGAACTACATTAGTAGTTCCTGAGATATTTAACTTTGTAATAAGTAAGGGGTAAGGCATTAGCCTTACCCCTTACTTATTACCTTGAAATTTAGAACTAAATAAAGCTAATCCTTGTGTATGGAAAATTAATAATTTTAAGATATATTTTTAATTTCTTTAGAAAAGGATAAGAAGTAAAAATGTAAAGTCTAGCTAGTAGGCCGAGTGTAGTATCACATGAGAGGGCTTGAATTGCATATTCTAAAACCATTTTTCTTTTTTTTCTACAGTGGTAAAATTTTATTGATTTTTTTATACTTAAGGAGTACCAACAGCTGCAAAAACATGATATAAGTCTTACATAGTAATACAAAGCCAATTAAAGGAACTCACAGATAGAAATGGCATAGAAAAAAGAAAAATGTTTGACACACTTAGCACACAATATCGCACTATTAGGCATATGTACACTGCTAATACAGAATAGTGCACCATGAAAAAGAAAAAATAATACATAAAACTACATAGCAACTAATTAACAAAGAAGGAACACGCGAGCAAAGTCACACGTACCCGAAGAAATCACCACTTGCAATTTATCTATCTTCAAATTTAGATTGGAGAATTGTTATCATTGTTGTTATTTTATTTTATAAACGAAAATGTCGAAAAAAACCATTCCCCCTTATCTCTGAAGTTAACCAAGCAAAAAAATTGATAATAATATAAATATATATGATTGAATGTAAATATTACCGGAAAAGTGTAACGAGACCTGTACCTTGCGTATTTTTTTTTATTCTTCAAAAATCATTTGTTAATTAAGTTTGTAAATTAATACTTCCGCGTTAAATTTTTTTTGCTTCAAATTCGTATGAAAGTATTCTGAAAGTACCTCCTAGTTAATAAAAAAAGAATTATCGAAATTGATTCACTTGATAAAGAATTACATCTGAAAAACCAACATAACAAGGTTGCAAGTTATTCGTCACATACGAGTTTACGCAGTTACACGCTAGATATTGATTCACTTGATAAAGAATTACATCTGAAAAACCAACATAACAGGTTGCAAGTTATTCGTCACATACGAGTTTACGCAGTTACACGCTAGAGATTGATTCACTTGATAAAGAATTACATCTGAAAAACCAACATAACAGGTTGCAAGTTATTCGTCACATACGAGTTTATGCAGTTACACGCTAGATGACCTAGATTTCACTGCCTGTAACATAGATCACGCTAACGCCAGCCTATGGAAACTCTCAGTATGAAAAAATGTACGGGATAGTTAACGCATCTTAGCCAACGTAACAAAACACAGAACTTTTGCACCTTATATATAAAGTGCACTCATTTTTCTTTACGTTGGTAGTAGACATAAGAGAATCCTAAGTCAATGTATGAAGTTCCACTTCTTAAAACGTAGTGGTTATATTCTCTTTGGATAACGCTTGTTCGACGTAGAAACAATAAGAAGGATAATGTCATACATCCTTCAGCGCTTTCATTTGTGGGAGTGTGGGACTCACGGAGACAACGCTCAACTATCGACCTGCGGTATTTTTTTTTTAAGTATGGCTTTTACTCCTTGCTGTTTTAGCAAGGTGGATTTGCCAATATCAGTTTTTTGACATATTTACACACGAGGAGAATGTTCGGTTTAATTTTGACGGTTTTTGGGGGATCCCTCCCCAAAAACCGTCCGGAAACAAATAAAAATTATGGACATCACAGACATTACATTTACAAACGTTATGAAAAAAGAACGGGAAAGTGCCAACATGACGGATATAGTGGAAAATGTATCATTAGAATTAAAATGTCGAAGAAATTACATGCACAGTGGAGTACGTTTTAGTCTAATGTTGTGTACTTGAATATATTTCAAAAGAATAGCAGTTATGGGAGAGGCCATTGAACAAAGAAGCGAGTAGAAATTTATAGGACGTAGGATTTTCTTTGGTAATACGTCGTACATTGAGTAAATAAACCTGGGACAGTTGAAAAATATGTGATCCAACGAACCTTCATCGAGCCCACATTCACACAGAGTTATCCCGCACCCTGATCTTGGCGAGGAACACTGGAGTGCAGTTATCACCGAGTCTAAGGCGGCAGATGGTTGATGTTGCCCACTTGGGGGCATTCTGGAAATTAAAAAAACCATGGTTTGCAGAGAATCAAGGGTTAAATGCCACCGAAATAGCGTCCTGTATGTAGTTTGGATGCATCCCACAAGTTTTGCCACGAGTCAGACAAGCTGGTTTGAGCACAGGTCAGTAGGTCTGAAGAATGTACTTTGTTATGGAGTTGTGTGCCTGTCTCAATTGCCTGTTTTGCCCAAGTGTCCACCTCATTAATTGCCGGAGATACCACAATTACTAGGGATCCACCCGAGAATAATATCAAGCCACTGGTCTCACATTGCAAAAGTTTTTCTTTAATGCTCAGAATTAGAGGGCTTATTATGGGCCTTAAACTGATTGCTCGCTAAGGCTTGCAAGCAGCTCCTGCTGTCAGTGAAAATAAGTGCTAAATATGATACTGCTTCCAGGATTGCAACCGACTCTCCAGTTAATATGGAAGATTTTGTAGGACATTTCAGAGATAGCACAATGTTATATTTTGGGATCCATACTGCTGCTCCAACACACCTTGCTGGATCCATCTTGGAGGAGTCAGTAAATATAGGTAAATATTCTGGCCACTTCCAGGAGTTTAGTGAATTTACTATTGGCTCCTGGACCATCTTTAAATATGCCAAAATCCGGAATTACCTTCGGGGAGTAAGTTATAGCTTCAAAACTGCATTCAAATAGGAGGTTATGTTATGTTGTGATCTATGTAAAATGGTGTTTACATTATTTATTTTGGAAAAACTAATCATGATTTTTGGAAACTCTTTATGGTCCCAATATTTGATTTTAGCAACTTCCAGAGTAAGAGACCGCAGTCAAGGAAGCAGCAGGTGACCGGAGCAGGCGCTTGCCCTAATGACAAATCTATCGGCCAAATACTGTCTACGGAGAGAAAGAGGGGGTTCCACGCACTCAATCTGCATGGCGTTCTTTGGAGAGGACTTCATGGCACCTAGTTTGATCCGTAAGCACCTGACAAAGCACGAAGGATGTTGATACCCTTTTCACATTTTGCAATACTTAATGTAGTTAAGGTGCGATACACCAGACATTCTACCATCTAAAATTACGCCCAGTAATTTGACTGATTCCCTACTGGGGATGCTTTCACGACCATATAGGACATTTGAGCTGGGAATACTCCTTTTGTCACTGTGCAACTCTTATATGGTGATAGAGTTAGCCCATGTTCATCGAGCCAGTGTTTAAGGTAGCCGAGGGCTGAATTGATATTGGTAGCAGATTTATCAATGGATTGATACGAAGTGTACAGCACAAGGTCGTCAGCATACTGTAATACACTGCAAAACGATGACACAGATTGTTCCAGGTCATGTGTGTATATGTTATATATTCAGGAGAGGTCTAATTATCTGTAATTAGATCCTTGCGGCAGTCCTTGCCATAGAGTACGGGGCCAGAATATGTGCTACAAGCGTAGCGCGTATAGCGATTCTTGGCAGTGAATGTGTTAATATGCCATTCAATTTCGTTGGCCTTTATCTATGTTTTTCAGAAAGGGTACAAAGAAGAAAATTTATTAATATGAGTGATGGGATGGTTTCGTTTGCTGTAGAGTCGGTGGCGAAACACCCAGAACATCGGGGTGAAAATAAACATTGCGTAGGTACCTAAGTTATAGAAGAGGGAGATATTATTAGGAGCTGGGCTGAAACTGAAACGATGCTCATAATTATTTTACCAAGACTACGTAGCAAGAAGAAACCAAGTTTAGCCTGGAGGTTTATTTTTGTTCGTTGCTTATTTCATCTTTTGTGTTTTCTTTTTTATTTAATTATTTTCTTGCTCGTTTCAACCCTCACCGAGCTCACGTGTCAGAACGAGATCCCGAAACAAATTGTAATGCGAGTGCAATGCGGAAGGGATGAGCCAAGTTGTGTGTGGCCCTGGTAATTATAGTCGATTCCGTGCAAAAGTCCGATTTGCTGATGTGCGGCCGCGCCGGAGCCGGTGCCGGATCGATGCCGGATGCAAACAACTGCCTCATTACGGCGACTTGGCACCCGCCCCGCTCGCGGCGTGCATCTTTCACGGATTTAAATTAAACAACATTGGATTTTTCAGTCTGCTTTCATTCTAGAAGTTGAAAATAAGAGTGCATGTTTCATACTTAAATTAAATTGTCTCTGCTTTGTCTGAAGGGTGACAGGTAAAGGAGATGCCTTGATTTGAGTCGACACTTGTGTATTGAAGGAGGACACTGCTTAAACGAAATTCAGAAACTTGTAATAGTACCTACCTATCATCATCATCATCATCATGTCAGCCGAAAGACGTCCACTGCTGGACATAGGCCTCCGCCAAAGAGTGCCACAATGACCGGTCCTGCGCCACCCGCATCCAGCGGACTCCCGCGACCTTTACCAGGTCATCAGTCCACCTTGTGGGGGCCTACCCACGCTGCGCCTTCCGGTACGTGGTCGCCACTCGAGAACCTTTCCGCCCCAACGGCCATCGGTTCTACGTGCAATGTGCCCCGCCCACTGCCACTTAAGTTTAGCAATTAGGAGGGCTATATCGGTTACCTTGGTTCTGTTGCGGATAGCCTCATTTCTGATGCGATCGCGCAGAGAAACTCCCAACATAGCCCTCTCCATTGCCCTTTAGGTGACCTTGAGCCTTATTATGAGGCCCATAGTAAGCGACCACGTTTCACAACACACACTGGTCAAAGACTCTCGTCTTGAGACACTGCGGAATATTGGACGAAAAGATGTGCCGTAGCCTCCCGAATGCTGCCCAGCCGAGTCGGATTCGACGATTGACCTCTTTCTCAAAGTTGGACCTACCTAACTGAACAGTCTGTTCTAGGTATATATAATCGTCTACAACTTCGAGCGTAAAGTGTCCGATTGAAATGGGGGTTGGTATAGTCAAGAGCAAAAGTAGATGATCATTTTAGTACCTTGTCACTTCCACTACTTTGACAAATGCCAACTGTCGCGGTATGTACGTTAAGTGCGACAAAGTACTAAAATGATGATCTATATTTGCTGTTGACTGTACTACATGGAGGTTTGACATGATCTTTGTCTTATCCATGTTCATCCTTAGACCAACTTGCTCGGAGGCTTTACTGAGGTCATCGAGCATCGTGCTTAAGACCTCCATGGTCTCAGCCAAGACTACTATATCGTCAGCAAACCGAAGGTGAGTGATGTACTCGCCGTTGATGTTGATGCCTAGTTTTCTCCAGTCTAGAGTCTTGAACACGTCCTCCAGTGCAGCGGTGAACAGTTTTGGGGAAATAACATCCCCTTGTCTGACACCCCGCTGCAGCGGAATAGGCTTCGAACTCTGATCCTGGAGTCGGACTGACATAATGGCGTTCTCGTACAAACACTTCAGCACTTCGATGTAGCGGCAGTCTACTTGGCACCGTTGAAGAGACTGTAGTACAGCCCAGGTTTCGATCGAATCGAAGGCTTTCTCGTAGTCCACGAACGCTAAGCAGAGACGCAGGTTATACTCCTCAGTCTTCTGTATAACCTGGCGGAGCGTATGAATGTGGTCTACGGTACTAAAACCTCTTCGGAAACCGGCTTGTTCGGGAGGCTGGAAGTCATCAAGCCTGCGTGCGAGACGATTCGTAATGACCCTTGAAAACAGCTTATAGACATAGCTCAGAAGTGAGATGGGTCGGTAGTTCTTCAGCAGAGTGTTGTCACCCTTTTTGAAGAACAGCACCACCTCACCCCCGTTCCACGCCTTTGGCGTTCTCCCTTCCAGTAGGACGGTGTTGAATAACTTCTGAAGGGCCGTAAGGATCGGTTTTCCACCCGCCTTCAGGAGTTCGGCTGTAATTCCGTCTTCACCGGGTGCCTTGCTATTCTTAAGCTGTTTCAGAGCCATTCTAATCTCGTACAGGCTGATGTCCGGGATATCGTCGGTGTAGTGTCGGATAAGTCTAGCTCTAGGGTCTTCTGCCGGACCAACTTCGGGTTTGCGAGTTGACGTGTATAGCTGTCCGTAAAAACGCACTATCTAGAAAGAAAGAAAGAAAGAAGACATTTATTCACTACACAAAAGACACACAGAGACAAAGGGAGTACAGATACAATACAATTGACACATAATGTGTGTGTCTTCGCGGCAGTGAATCGGTCGCTGTCTCAGCATTATGCCAAGGTGTCAGACAGACACCTACAGCGCTGATTTTCAGACAGCACCGTACGTGACCCACGGAACGCAACACAACATACTGCCGATACAAACGTATACACATAATAAATAAATAATTTATATACTAAATCTGTTAAATATGTGACACAAGCACAATGGGATGAGAAACAATGTGAAAAACGCGAAACGATTGGGATGTTTAAAAAAAAAATGGTTGTTGGGTCTAGTGCCTCCAAGCGGCATCGTAATTTTCACTCTTAAAATCTAAACTTCTAATTACTAATGCTGCGCTCCCATGAAGAGAGGCGCGCAGGTAATGGAATTTATTAATATTGTCGATACCGGTCTCAGAATGAATTAAGGAAACGTAGATGTCTTTGAACTCCAACCAATTCTGATAACCACCGCTAAAATGCGGCAGATTAATTTCAGGCAATCTGACGTTGTTGTGTCTATTGGATACTACTGTTGGGCATTCATTGGAGCCTGCCTCAGACTGAACCTCCTTAGCAAGTTGGCTGCGATGTCTGTCAACAAGTGCTCGAGGCAGCAATTTCATGGTAGTAACACCGCTCGAACTGCTCGCGGTCAGAGTACTGCTCGGTCGGGTCTTCAGCTAGCACCTCCAATTCGCTCTGATACCTGTCAAAAGTTTCGTAAGAATCTTCAAGCTTTTTTATGCGCATATCTAATTCCACTAACTGCGAGTCGCTTAGGCGTGCACAAGTTTTTGACGAAGCTGCGTACGCAGTAAACTGTGTAAGCTTAGCTTTAATTGAAGCGCGCTTCTGTATTAATTCTTTGCATCTAGCGTCATTAGCCATTTTGCAGTCGTAAGAAGTAATTGAAGCTATTTGCTATATGTATGTATGCGTAAAGCACCATGCAAAGTCACTGTGCGAAAAAACATAGCAACAAGTTTCAACTATTAAGATTAAAATTATGGTTCCTACGAATCTTCTATTAGCAACAGATGAAATGACAATGTAATTTTTGCTCAACACTTCTATCAGGCGCTGAGCATTCGTGATTGCCCACAGAAATATATTGCTATTAAAAATGCGCAGGACACTTATGCCACAGTACACTGATATGATATTATAATATACCCACCTATAGTTTTATAAAAATGGTTGTGGATTTTTTGTTATCTAAAATGAATATGCGAAATGAATGTTAACTATGTTTGTCGTACTCGAATTAAATGTATTTGTAAGTAGAATTGGATAATGCACCAGCTGATTTCACTTTATACCTGTGTAATTGTTTACGTTAAGTATCTCTTAATGTTTACCGGTAGCAATTACCTATGTATTATTAATTATGTATGACTTTTATTTGTGAATGTTAGTATGAAATGGTAAACAGTAAGATTATGTTAGGTATAAGTACGTTTTATGATTTAATTGTTAATCTAGATGCAAGTTAATGTTTGTATTGGTAATGGTAGCTTGATTGGTGATTGTAGGTTTATGTTAAATATTATATGAGATCGAAGCAATGTTAAACTCAACAATTACGCTTTTGTCGTGCCGCTGATAATTGTAAATAGGTAAAGATTTATTAAATATGACGTGACTCTAAAAAATAAGTGTAATTAAATGAATACCCAAATAAATTAGGAATTGGAAAGGCCTCACAGTTATGCTATCCTGGGTCGTTTTCGGTAGTTTGCGGGATCCTGATCCTGTGCACTGAGGTATCACTTAGATATGTCTGTTGCGTAATTGATGGTTCCTTTGTTCGTATGATACTCGCTCGCTGCTGTTCACGGTTCCTAGGTTTATTGTTGATAGGCTGAAATTGCCGTTGCTTGACGAAGAGGATACAGATGCTGATGGATCCTAGCAAAAGCGGCTAGCTCGAAGACCAATGATGATGAAGAGATGGTGGGTGACGAGGAAGATACTTGTCCAATCACTCGATTATTTTCGTCACGGTAATATGACCACTACGGCGACGAAATGTTCGATCGTTGCAGTCCTCGATAACCTCGATTAAGTCCCAACTTCTCGATTTAACCAGCACACCAGAATTACACCTACGCGTCCGCGCTATCTCACTCAAAAGTTCAGGTTTGGAAGAAACGACTCTGCCGTTCTCAGTTTTCAACCTTGCGAGCTGGCTCTGCCCAATAGACAGATCTCGTGCGAATACTTTTGAGCCCTTATTTCGCTCGATGGCCTCTTTGATACGGTTCGTATTGAATTGGCGCAGATCGCGGGTAAGGGACTTGGAGATCCGTTTATTGAGCCGCCGGTATAAAGTCGCATCGGCTGAAGACTGCAGAATCATTTCACTCCTTTCCTTCATAAGCTTCTGAGTGGAGCTAGATACCCTTTTAGTTCTGTTGGGCCGCTGGGCCTTGAAGAACTTAGACCCAGTGGCACGGACAGCTTCCACAAACCCGTCGTTGAGTTCGTCCACATCGCCACCTAGGCAATCGAAACGGTTTTGGAGTTCCAGCTGAAAGCTCTCGGGGGTTTGGATTTGGGTGAATACTGGACGGAGCGTAGACTTGGAGGTCGCCTGATGAGGCGAGAGCGCTCTCGCTTGACACATATATTCAATATGCCTCTTACCAGGCGGTGATCATGATCACTCCCAGTTTTAAACGTATTGATCACAGAGACATCATTGAATACATGCTTCCTCGTCGACATGATGAAGTCAATCTCGTTTTTAGTCACACCATCGGGAGTCATCCAGGTCCACTTTCTGTCCTCGCGTTTCTTGAAGAAGGAATTCATCATGTAGAGTCCCTCCTTCTCCAAGAAACCAGCCAGTAGTTGGCCCCGGTGGTTCCGACTTCCGACTCCGAATTGCCCACTATCAGCTCCTCACCATCTCTCTTGCCTAGTTTAGCGTTGAAGTCCCCCATGACAACGGTGAAGTAGGTTTTGGAACTATGCATGGCCTTAGATATATCTTCATACATAACCTCCACCTCGTCGGAATGTGTCCAAGTCGGCGCGTAAACCTGTATGACCTTCAACGAGTACCTGTCGGATACTCTGAGTATAAGGTACGCCACCCTAGTCGACACACTCTCGATCTTCACCACGTTGTTCACTAGGGACTTGTGGACGATGAACCCGACACCTCCCTGGGACTGTTGGTCGCCCTCCCGGAAATAGAGCAAGTTGCCCGATTTAAGGGTTATCGTGTCCTCCCCCTCTCTTCGGACTTCCGATAATCCTATGACGTCCCACCGCAACTTGCTCAATCCTTCCTCCAGTTCCGTTATCTTTTCGTCGGTCCGCAGTGTGCGCGTGTTGTATCTTGCCAGGGCCAGGGGTCGTCGGTGGTGGTAGCCGGATCTTCGCCGGAGATTCTTAGCACCCCTGACCCCGCTAGTACCCTGGCCGCTACCATAACCAGGGTACCGGGGGTCGCCGGAACCTCGGGGCCGTGGCTTTGTTGTATTCTGCATGGGGGGTATATGCCATAATCGCATCGCATCGCTTGGCATGCGGGTACCTACCTATGCAAAATGGTTATAGAAAAATCGTTATAGTGCGCACGTACCAGAAAATCTTATACTGAGTCTTATACTGAATCTTATCTTATCCGTTCGGGAGCTACGATACCACAGACAGATACACAGACACACAGATACACAGCCAAACACGTTAAACTACCCCGCTCTTTGCGTCGGGGGTTAAAAACAAGATAACAACAATCTGAAAAGAAAATCTGAATCAATAATTTGGATGGAAATGTAAGTCCCAAGGAACCCAAATATTTATAACATTTGCACTCTGAAAATTGATGCATCAAATACGAGTTTGCGAAAGGCAGAGTTATAAATAACTAAGAAAAAATAAATGTCTTGGCCCGTGGTGCCTAACGCCTTTCGGGCGGTTTGGTGTGGTCCAGCGATTGTTGGACCCACGACGCGCCAGCCGCGCTACAACCGGGGATCATCCTATAATGGTCACACTTCGTGGACGCAGTTCTACATGTTACCGAGGTTAGCGGGTTTATCTCGACCGTGCCGATAAAATGCCGAGTGGAAACAAAGCCTCATTTGGAACCTTTTGTGGCCCTTCTTCTAATAAACTTTTAATACCATGATGTTGGCAGGAAACAGTAGATACAGCACACCTTGGCTGTCGAACTTTGTGGCTATGCTGCTTATAACTCAAAAGGTAAGTACGTGTGTGTTGCCGACCCTTTGAATGGGTTTGAGGATTCACTCTGTTGACAGCTTAAGGGATAGGATACAATTCCTTCGCCGTCAACATGATGAAATCCTCAAAACTTCTGGCGACCTTTAAGTACTCACCTTCAAAAAACAGCAATACTACATTACATAGCTGCCTGCAGCGTAAGGGGTTATTTGACTGCGAGCTGCAATGTACAGCTTAATGTGAATTGACTATAACGTGTATAAATCATCACTACAGCAGAGTTCAGTGATACGCTAGATGTTTCGTGGTCTGTTTATTTTCAGCAAGTGACAATACATAGGAACGTAAACAAACGGTTTCTAAGTATATTTAAATAGTGACAGGCATGTCGTAATAACGATTACTTATGGCCAGTAGACACATATGCGACCTCCAATACGCCCTCTTAAACAATTACGTACAGGTGTGAACACTTTTGTACTTGTCTGTACTCAGTACATAAAATAAAATAAATCTTAACACTTTTGTGTCTGATTGTACAAACTTCTACACTTATATGTTCAACACAAAACCTTAGCAATTCTGTGTTAAATGTACCTGTACACACATATATCGATTTAACAAGAAATCGAATATCCAGCTAAATTAAATATGCATAACGAAAACATAATAATACAATTATTCTATAACTCTCCTACACAAAGCACTTTAAAAAAACATAACATCATATCAAACATCTAACACTAATCCGCCCTCTTAAAAGAATAATTTGATAGGGATAAATCTTTCAAAAAATCTTTTACTTTCGGGCCATTAACACTTTGTTAAGATGTCCGCTAAGCTTCGTAAGAAAAGTGCTTCCTTTGAAGCCTGAGTCAGTCCTACGTATTCAGTTTCAGTAGAGCTCAAGCTAACCGTTGCTTGCTTCTTGCTCTCCCAGGAAACAATATTTAGGCCCAATTTGAAAATTAAATAAACCCGTAAATGATTTTCTATCAAGCGCGTTAACGTGTATCACACATAACGTGTATCAACACTACAGCAGAGTTCAGTGATACGCTAGATGTTTCGTGGATAGAAAAGTCCTTTGTGTTTCGTGGTCTGTTTATTTTCAGCAAGTGACAATACATAGGAACGTGAACAAACGGTTTCTAAGTATATTTAAATCGTGACAGGCATGTCGTAATAACGATTACTTATGGCCAGTAGACACATATATATGCGACCTCCAATACAGCTAAGTTACTTCTCCAATTGGACTATATATGCAGTGTACACAAATTTTAATCAAGACGACATTCCGGCATGCCGTCTCGTATTTTATGGATTTTCGTACAATATTTGAAATGAAAAGTACACACATGATGCCGCGTTCACATGCTCGCGTTCAAAGCGACATTCTCTTGCACGGGCACGGGCACGAACGTGTGAACATCCTGAACTTTCTGGGGGGTCACCAGTGGGACCCAACAATATGAGACCCCTAGAATAAATATTCCAAAAATAAAAAAATCTCTGTATGTAGTACTAACTCCCATTACAATCGGACACTTTACACTCGAAGTTGTAGACGATTATGTATACCTAGGACAAACTATCCAGTTAGGTAGGTCCAACTTCGAGAAAGAGGTCAATCGTTGAATCCGACTTGGCTAGGCAGCGTTCAGGAAGCTACGGCACATGTTTTCGTCCAATATTCCGCAGTGTCTCAAGACAAGGGTCTTTGACCAGTGTGTGTTGCCAGTGATGACATATGGCACTGAAACGTGGTCGCTTACTATGGGCCTCATAAGACGGCTCAAAGTCACCCAAAGGGCTATGGAGAGGGCTATGTTGGGAGTTTCTCTGCGTGATCGCATCAGAAATGAGGCTATCCGCAGCAGAACCAAGGTAACCGATATAGCCCTCCAAATCGCTAAACTTAAGTGGCAGTGGGCGGGGCACATAGCACGTAGAACCGATGGCCGATGGGGCGGAAAGGTTCTCGAGTGGCGACCACGAACCGGAAGGCGCGGCGTGAGTAGGCCCCCTGCAAGGTGGACTGATGACCTGGTAAAGGTTGCTGGAGTCCGCTGGATGCGGGTGGCGCAGGATCGGTCACTTTGGCACTCTTTGGGGGAGGCCTATGTCCAGCAGTGGACGTCTTTCGGCTGATATGATGATGATGAAAAAAATCTCACATGTTTGCATGACAAGCACGCCCGCGAGCGTGTGAACAGCCTGCATGGGCCGCAGAAGTACACGGGCTGCTTCCCGGGGTGCACGGAGTGCATGTGAACGCGGCATAAGGCTACAGGCGTCTGAGTTATTTCCTACCCGAAAAAAAGGAAATTGGAGAAAAACTAGAGCCATTCAACCTTTTTACTTACTAGCAGAGGCGTCTTTACCTATGGTGCAGGGTGTGCGTTGCACACGGGCGCAGCGGTCCTAGGGGTCGCCGAGCGCCGCCCGCTACCATTCCATTTTGACCGCGCGCTTACTAGGTGACGCTAGAGTAATGTTTGCACACGGGCGCTACATGGGCTAGAGATGCCTCTGCTTGCTAGAAAGAGACAACTTAATTTGGCTAGCCGAGGGGCAGGTGTGATCATTACTTGGGAACTGCAGCAGCGGACAGAAGAGTCCGGAAAACCACATACAGAATATGCACACACTATTTATCAAAATGCCTAAAGTCTACAACTAACTCCTGTTTATAGGTTTTTTTTACCCATTGATAATGTAGTGGTTATATTCTCTTTGGTAGTCTTTGCCCATTGACAGTTTTTATAAACATGTCATATTCTTGGATACTAAGCACAACACAAGCACAATATCGGACACTGGACGCATACTTATTAAAGTTATTAATACTCTTTGAATTAACGTCTACTAAACGTCACTATTCAAAGTGAAATGTCGAGCTAGATTGACCTCCCGCAATCTTGGAAAGCGCCGTCTCTGCCATCTAGTGTGGGTATAAAAAACTAAATTTCACACTGATTTCTTAAAATAGTATAAATATCTTGTTAAATAACAATTGACGAAAATTAACATTAATTTTAAACATTTAAAACTCCAGCCTTATCCTCAATATCTTACGGTCAAACAATCACGCATAGTGGTTTAAAACAAAAAAACTATAAGCAAGGTTAAAGTGATCTGTGTTGTGCGAAAAAGCATTATTACTGAACGCGCCGATAAAAACAATGTCTATGAAACTCTATGGCCGACGTGATTACCAACATAAAATCTAATATAAAACAACCTGAAAATCTTTTTGTGTTTGTATAGATTTCTAATTTCATGTTATTTTGTTTTTAAAAATGTAATTTTTGTATATTTTCAATCTTTTAGCCTGCTTTTTGTGCCGTAGAATTAAGAAATCGTTAGAAACTTTTTTATTTTGACATTTGGTTTCGCGGTTTTAACTGGTTGGCCCCCTTTGCATTTGCAAAAATGGTCGCAAAATGTTGACGTGCACACGCTCTTTGCATTGGAAAAATATGGGAAAGTAAGGTACATCTTGATTTGGTACCGTGACATTATAACTAGTAAGTTTTTCTGTTTGTAATTTAAGTTTAGCTAGAAGAAAGTGTTTATAGCCTAGAATCACTTCCGTTCTGACAGGAAAAGGAAGTGCATGGTTATGGCGATCGTATCGAATTGCTAGCTTAAGCTTTGACAGTATCCTTATCCTGTTAATTTTGATGATGAGCTGCGGTGCGAAATACTGCCTTTTACCTTTCATTGAGGAGTGCTTACACTTTTCAACGCACAAAATGCAATCAATAACCACTATAGTTGTGAATGGCAGCTATACAAAATATGTCAATTTCTGGTCAAGGTTATCTCATGGTACCGGAGACTAAATGTTAGTATAATACAAATTAATAAACGTTCTATTAGGAACTGGCGAGTGTAACAATTTGTTATGTAGCGCAATTAATAAATTTCCGAAGTCTTTCAGGTATAATATTGATATTCTCTCATTTACTTGCTATTGTTTATATATCTACCTACCTACTGCCAAACTTGTTTATAAATGTCATTGTTACTTTCACCAATTTTTTTTCATTAAATATGTACTTCCATTACATAAACATAAACCTCGTAATTAAATGTTCTGAGGCTAACACAATTTCAATAGTCATACTTATTCATTTTGTATTCTAACTTAACATGTCAGTAAGCCCTTCAAGAAATGAAATTGTCCAGAAGCCATGAAATCAGTGACAGTGTAGTGATTTTTGTGGTCCGAAGAGCTTGCTAATGGTGAGGTATGTGCAGGTGAGCTATGGCGGAGCCTGAGGAGGGCCCCGAGGAAGAGGTGGTGGTGCGGCTTGCTTCCATGCCTCAGATCATCTCGGTAAGTGTTCCATGCTGATTCATTACTCAAAAAAATAAATTGGCAGGTTTGCTACATTAGCACTTTTCATGCCTGAGTCTTTCAGCACTTACTACAAGGTGAACACTAAAATAAATTAATTTTGTATGATACTTTTCTTTCTGACTCATTATACACCTGTAATGGACTGTTGTGTTGGGTGGTGGGTTTGATTGAATGCAATGTGTAAAATAGGTATTCCAAAAGTGTTGGCTGTATTTATATTGTTTGCATAAATTAATTTTAAGATAAGAACCACTATCACAGTCTCAAAAGAATAAGAATAGTTTATTGCCACATATCCATTAAATACGAAAATAAAATCAGCTATAGGCAAAACACTTACACATAAGTTTTTAGGTATTTATATAAATCATAATATGTTGTGGATAAGTTTTTAGGTATTTATATAAATCATAATATGTCGTGGGAAACACAATGCATTGAAACGTGCAAAAAGATTTACAAGTTTTCCTATGCCTTATATAGATTAGCAAAAACTGCAGATCGTAGAACAGTACTAACAGCTTATCACGGTTTCGTTGCCTCCACCTTGCGGTACGGCATAATCTTCTGGGGGAATGCAACATACAGAGAAATATTATTCAGAGCCCAAAAGAGATGCATTAGAGCCATCTGCGGATTGAAATCATCGGAAAGCTGCCAGCCTCACTTTAAATCATTACAACTATTAACTCTACCATCCCTCTACATTTATGAGTGCTTTATTTTTGTAAACCTCAACCCCGACCTGTTTCAAAGGAAAGAAGCAGTACAAGGACTCTGCCTTCGCCCAAGAAACCCTGGTGTGCATTTTGGAATGTGTCAAACTAGCCTAATGAAAAAAAGTATTCTAACAATGGGTCCAAAGCTATTTAATAAATTACCAGGTGATATAAAAAATAAGAACCCAAGTAAATTTAAATCTTTATTGTTTAAATTTCTTGTAGAAAAATGTTATTATAATGTTCAAGATTACCTTAGTATTCATTAAATCTTATTAGACATTACAATAATTATACTGTTACACTTGACATTTCGCAAATTTATTCAATGTTTTAACTGCTTGCTTACTATTTAATATCATTAGTATTTTTAGGATTAAGTTTGTGACATTGTATTTGTAATTTATCATACGCCGAAAGGTACATCATGGTTGTTCCCTTTCTAATACCTATCACCTGTACATAACCTACCTATGATGACGAAATAAATGATTATGATTATGATTATGATGATTATGATTAAAAATAATATTACAAAGAAGAAAAAGAAAAAATTAATCTTAATTTACAAGTACAGTAAAACAAACAAGCAGAATATATTGGGCAAAGGGTTTTCAGTTTTAGTGTGTGCCGGGCCAAGGTGCCCGGCGCTGGTTTTCAGACTGGTCCCAGACTAAGACGGTCGGAGGGCAGCATAATTAGATTATATAAGTAATATCAATTACAATAACAACTTCTGTGCTCCTAATTAAGTACATTTTAACCACATCAGTCTCTGTTTGGTGGTAATTAGTAGCACTGCTTTGTAGTTCCTATTTAAGAATAAGAATAAGAATAAGAATAAGAATAGTTTATTGCCACATATCCATTACATACGAAAACAAAATAAAATTAAATTACAAAGAAGAAAAAGAAAAAACCTAATATTCATTTACAAGTACAGTGAAACAAACAAACAGAATATATTGGGCAAAGGGTTTCCAGTCTCAGCGTGTGCCGGGCCGAGGTGCCCGGCGCTGGTTTTCAGACCGGTCCCATTATCCCGTATTTGTTGTGGTGTGCTTTATCTGATATGCTTGAGTGGACCAAATTGTATTCCTCGCTGCTATAACATGCAGAATTACAGATGTACTGTATATTTGAATGCTGTGGCAATGTGTTAGTAAAAATTTTAACTAGATAAATTGTTCAACAATCTTGAGTTGCCTGCATTGAGTAGCTTCTTATCACTGTCCATTTCACCTCCTCAGTTTGGAGCCAAGCAGCGTTGTCTATGGCATTTACTTAGATGACCATACCAACTAGTGGCATACTGTCTTCAGGGGGTTACCTTTGTTTTGCCAAAAAATATTGTCATTTTCACTTGACTTGACAAACAATTTTTCTCAGAATTTCATTTGCCAAATTATTATGTGTCAAATAAACTTCACAAATAATTATAACACAAACCCAATCTTTGGCAAGTGAATGTTTAAACACTGACTCTCTTACCAACTGGTACTTTGACCAACTTTGATGTACTCTAGAATTATATCAAATGAGCGTAATTGCGACTAGTATTGTCTCAAAAAATTTATTAATGCACTGTTAATACGCACCCGTCTGAATTTTATTTTCCGTGGTAATATTTTTACATACATACATACATTCACGCCTTTATTCCCAAAAGGGGTAGGCAGAGCACATGAAACGTATGTTCCAGCGCCACTTTTAGCATAAATGTGGGTATAAAAGATCGACAAAATGTGATATTGCAGTGATAGGTTGCTAGCCCATCGCCCATAACACACTTCAACCTCATTATAGTAATAATATGCTGAGTGAAAATTTGGCCAAATGAAAATGTGCCTACTAAAATTATTCCAAAGGTTGCATTACCAAACACAAGTTTGTTTGGGTAGTGAAATTTTACCAAAACAACTTTGGCAAAACGGCAGGATCCCGTTTTCAGGACATACATTTTGCATTGATATGGTGTCAACAAACATAATCAAAGCAATTTTCTGCAGCGCTTTAAGTAAAAATAAATTAAATAACAGAACTAGCCCCTGTAATGGGAGGTATTATTGGGTAAAGTAAACAACGTGAATGCAGACAAAAGACTGAGGTTTATTAAAAGAAACATAATTTATAATTACAATAATTAGCAAAGGTTGATTTATAGTAAATACAATAAAAACTTGTAGCATTGGGTACCAGACAACTAGAGTTCAAAGATTTGAATTGTCCAGACTAAGTATATGCCAGTAGGAATTGAGTTACCATCATCATGAGCAGTTCTCTCTATGCCGAGGATTGTAACATCACGATGTTACAATCCTCAGCATAGGGAGAACTGGACTAGGACACGTCCTATTCTAGCTGACCTGACTCCCATGGGGACTCAATTCTCACACTAGAAGCCTATGGAGGCTTCTAGTGTGGGAATTGAGTAGTGTTTATGTAAATTGTGATTGTAGCCAGAGGGCATAGTCCCGAGCGGGCGCGCGGCCGCGTCGGCCGGCGTGGAGCTCGGGCGGCGCCTGCTGCTGGCCGCGCGCGCCGGCGACACCGCCGCCGTGCTGGACCTGATGGCGCAAGGAGCCCCATTTACTACTGACTGGGTAAGCGTTTTAAGTTCATAATCATATCTCCTCTCCTCAGGAAATCTTACTAATGCAATGTAACAAATAGTGATCTCACAAATGTTTACGATGCTATTGATCGGAACCTGTAATTGGCTTTTTGTATTTTATCTATTTTATTTATTTATTTCACAAGAACGGTTAATACCAATTACACTTGTGCAAAAGATTCTTAAATATAGGGATTAAGTACGTATTCAGTAATCATTCATCTCAGTCATTACTCATGCATTCTCACAATACGAGAGGCACCTGGATGCGAGTATGGGCAGGCTGTTTACAAAGAGATCCACTTTTGGATCAGTGCACAGTATACATCTATGTAATCAATGTGTTTCTGTTGCTGTTGATTCTCCAAATAAAAATAAATAAATATCTGCTGGACATAGGCTTCCTTTTAAGGGTCAACATGACCATTTCTGTGCATCAGGCTGGACTCCTGCGTCCTTGCTTTTATTAGTCCTGGCACATTTTTGTTATTTGTCAGAGAATTATTTTATAAAGCTGCGTACGAATTTGAGCGGCTCAGCCTGAGGCATGCTCGCCCCGCGCGGCGAGCTGCTCGCGAGCCTTTTGGTGCACATAAACATGCGCGGGCGAGGCAGCGTGCTCGCAGCGAGCCGACTTTGTGCGTCGTTCAAAATGGCGTCGGACACGATGACAGCCGCGGCTGCGTTTATCATATTTCACTGTTGTATTAATAAATTTACGATCAAACTTGATTACACATGCATTTTCATGCAATTTGAGCAAGTGGATGACCACTTGCTCAAATTCATACGCGCCTGGCCTAGAAACAAGTCAGAACGTGTCGCTCTGTCTGCGGCACGCTCGGATACACGTCCAAATTACGCGAGGCACGCACACTGAGGCGCCTTTGAGCACGGTCAAAAGACCGCCTCCGGCCGGCTCGCCGCGCGCCGCTCGCGGGCTGCTCGCGCACAGCGCGTGAGCGCGTACGAATTTGAGCAAAATAGGTGAGCCGTGCGTGCCTCAACCCGAGGCTGCTCTGATTCGTACGCAGCTATAGATTAATGCTTATTTTCGAATATATGTCAATTTTGTGTTATGTTATGTATGTTGCCCATTATTTTTGGTCTGGAATGGAGGTTGAAACGCCAGCTAGTAGTTTGTACTGGCTTAAGTTTAAAGAAAAACCAACAATGCCTAGTTTTCCCTCCAGGCTAGATGACTGTTGCTTTCATAAAATAGTGTCTACGTTTTGACGTAGGGATTAGGTATTCAAGGGGACCTCTCGGCTCATTTAGGATCCCATAACCGGGAAAACCCTAGGAGAGGGATGAAGATGAAGCTGATTTAGAGTTGCGTTGTTCAGCTGGGCACGTCTCCGCTGCACCTGGCGGCGCTGGGCGGGCACGCGGGCGCGTGCGCCGTGCTGCTGCGCGCGGGCGTGAGCCGCGACGCGCGCACCAAGGTGGAGCGCACGCCGCTGCACCTGGCCGCGCACGCCGGCCACGAGGCCGCCGCCGCCGTGCTGCTCGAGCACGGGGCTACCGTCGACTGCAGGTATGCCGTGCTATCGTGAGCCGCGACGCGCGCACCAAGGTGGAGCGCACGCCGCTGCACCTGGCCGCGCACGCCGGCCACGAGGCCGCCGCCGCCGTGCTACTCGAGCACGGGGCTACCGTCGACTGCAGGTATGCCGTGCTATCGTGAGCCGCGACGCGCGCACCAAGGTGGAGCGCACGCCGCTGCACCTGGCCGCGCACGCCGGCCACGAGGCCGCCGCCGCCGTGCTACTCGAGCACGGGGCTACCGTCGACTGCAGGTATGCCGTGCTATCGTGAGCCGCGACGCGCGCACCAAGGTGGAGCGCACGCCGCTGCACCTGGCCGCGCACGCCGGCCACGAGGCCGCCGCCGCCGTGCTACTCGAGCACGGGGCTACCGTCGACTGCAGGTATGCCGTGCTATCGTGAGCCGCGACGCGCGCACCAAGGTGGAGCGCACGCCGCTGCACCTGGCCGCGCACGCCGGCCACGAGGCCGCCGCCGCCGTGCTACTCGAGCACGGGGCTACCGTCGACTGCAGGTATGCCGTGCTATCGTGAGCCGCGACGCGCGCACCAAGGTGGAGCGCACGCCGCTGCACCTGGCCGCGCACGCCGGCCACGAGGCCGCCGCCGCCGTGCTACTCGAGCACGGGGCTACCGTCGACTGCAGGTATGCCGTGCTATCGTGAGCCGCGACGCGCGCACCAAGGTGGAGCGCACGCCGCTGCACCTGGCCGCGCACGCCGGCCACGAGGCCGCCGCCGCCGTGCTACTCGAGCACGGGGCTACCGTCGACTGCAGGTATGCCGTGCTATCGTGAGCCGCGACGCGCGCACCAAGGTGGAGCGCACGCCGCTGCACCTGGCCGCGCACGCCGGCCACGAGGCCGCCGCCGCCGTGCTACTCGAGCACGGGGCTACCGTCGACTGCAGGTATGCCGTGCTATCGTGAGCCGCGACGCGCGCACCAAGGTGGAGCGCACGCCGCTGCACCTGGCCGCGCACGCCGGCCACGAGGCCGCCGCCGCCGTGCTACTCGAGCACGGGGCTACCGTCGACTGCAGGTATGCCGTGCTATCGTGAGCCGCGACGCGCGCACCAAGGTGGAGCGCACGCCGCTGCACCTGGCCGCGCACGCCGGCCACGAGGCCGCCGCCGCCGTGCTACTCGAGCACGGGGCTACCGTCGACTGCAGGTATGCCGTGCTATCGTGAGCCGCGACGCGCGCACCAAGGTGGAGCGCACGCCGCTGCACCTGGCCGCGCACGCCGGCCACGAGGCCGCCGCCGCCGTGCTACTCGAGCACGGGGCTACCGTCGACTGCAGGTATGCCGTGCTATCGTGAGCCGCGACGCGCGCACCAAGGTGGAGCGCACGCCGCTGCACCTGGCCGCGCACGCCGGCCACGAGGCCGCCGCCGCCGTGCTACTCGAGCACGGGGCTACCGTCGACTGCAGGTATGCCGTGCTATCGTGAGCCGCGACGCGCGCACCAAGGTGGAGCGCACGCCGCTGCACCTGGCCGCGCACGCCGGCCACGAGGCCGCCGCCGCCGTGCTACTCGAGCACGGGGCTACCGTCGACTGCAGGTATGCCGTGCTATCGTGAGCCGCGACGCGCGCACCAAGGTGGAGCGCACGCCGCTGCACCTGGCCGCGCACGCCGGCCACGAGGCCGCCGCCGCCGTGCTACTCGAGCACGGGGCTACCGTCGACTGCAGGTATGCCGTGCTATCGTGAGCCGCGACGCGCGCACCAAGGTGGAGCGCACGCCGCTGCACCTGGCCGCGCACGCCGGCCACGAGGCCGCCGCCGCCGTGCTACTCGAGCACGGGGCTACCGTCGACTGCAGGTATGCCGTGCTATCGTGAGCCGCGACGCGCGCACCAAGGTGGAGCGCACGCCGCTGCACCTGGCCGCGCACGCCGGCCACGAGGCCGCCGCCGCCGTGCTACTCGAGCACGGGGCTACCGTCGACTGCAGGTATGCCGTGCTATCGTGAGCCGCGACGCGCGCACCAAGGTGGAGCGCACGCCGCTGCACCTGGCCGCGCACGCCGGCCACGAGGCCGCCGCCGCCGTGCTACTCGAGCACGGGGCTACCGTCGACTGCAGGTATGCCGTGCTATCGTGAGCCGCGACGCGCGCACCAAGGTGGAGCGCACGCCGCTGCACCTGGCCGCGCACGCCGGCCACGAGGCCGCCGCCGCCGTGCTACTCGAGCACGGGGCTACCGTCGACTGCAGGTATGCCGTGCTATCGTGAGCCGCGACGCGCGCACCAAGGTGGAGCGCACGCCGCTGCACCTGGCCGCGCACGCCGGCCACGAGGCCGCCGCCGCCGTGCTACTCGAGCACGGGGCTACCGTCGACTGCAGGTATGCCGTGCTATCGTGAGCCGCGACGCGCGCACCAAGGTGGAGCGCACGCCGCTGCACCTGGCCGCGCACGCCGGCCACGAGGCCGCCGCCGCCGTGCTACTCGAGCACGGGGCTACCGTCGACTGCAGGTATGCCGTGCTATCGTGAGCCGCGACGCGCGCACCAAGGTGGAGCGCACGCCGCTGCACCTGGCCGCGCACGCCGGCCACGAGGCCGCCGCCGCCGTGCTACTCGAGCACGGGGCTACCGTCGACTGCAGGTATGCCGTGCTATCGTGAGCCGCGACGCGCGCACCAAGGTGGAGCGCACGCCGCTGCACCTGGCCGCGCACGCCGGCCACGAGGCCGCCGCCGCCGTGCTACTCGAGCACGGGGCTACCGTCGACTGCAGGTATGCCGTGCTATCGTGAGCCGCGACGCGCGCACCAAGGTGGAGCGCACGCCGCTGCACCTGGCCGCGCACGCCGGCCACGAGGCCGCCGCCGCCGTGCTACTCGAGCACGGGGCTACCGTCGACTGCAGGTATGCCGTGCTATCGTGAGCCGCGACGCGCGCACCAAGGTGGAGCGCACGCCGCTGCACCTGGCCGCGCACGCCGGCCACGAGGCCGCCGCCGCCGTGCTACTCGAGCACGGGGCTACCGTCGACTGCAGGTATGCCGTGCTATCGTGAGCCGCGACGCGCGCACCAAGGTGGAGCGCACGCCGCTGCACCTGGCCGCGCACGCCGGCCACGAGGCCGCCGCCGCCGTGCTACTCGAGCACGGGGCTACCGTCGACTGCAGGTATGCCGTGCTATCGTGAGCCGCGACGCGCGCACCAAGGTGGAGCGCACGCCGCTGCACCTGGCCGCGCACGCCGGCCACGAGGCCGCCGCCGCCGTGCTACTCGAGCACGGGGCTACCGTCGACTGCAGGTATGCCGTGCTATCGTGAGCCGCGACGCGCGCACCAAGGTGGAGCGCACGCCGCTGCACCTGGCCGCGCACGCCGGCCACGAGGCCGCCGCCGCCGTGCTACTCGAGCACGGGGCTACCGTCGACTGCAGGTATGCCGTGCTATCGTGAGCCGCGACGCGCGCACCAAGGTGGAGCGCACGCCGCTGCACCTGGCCGCGCACGCCGGCCACGAGGCCGCCGCCGCCGTGCTACTCGAGCACGGGGCTACCGTCGACTGCAGGTATGCCGTGCTATCGTGAGCCGCGACGCGCGCACCAAGGTGGAGCGCACGCCGCTGCACCTGGCCGCGCACGCCGGCCACGAGGCCGCCGCCGCCGTGCTACTCGAGCACGGGGCTACCGTCGACTGCAGGTATGCCGTGCTATCGTGAGCCGCGACGCGCGCACCAAGGTGGAGCGCACGCCGCTGCACCTGGCCGCGCACGCCGGCCACGAGGCCGCCGCCGCCGTGCTACTCGAGCACGGGGCTACCGTCGACTGCAGGTATGCCGTGCTATCGTGAGCCGCGACGCGCGCACCAATATACTAATTTGTATTTTAACAAATGTGCGTGGTAAGCAAGCTGGTGCTTACCCACCCTGTTTCCTTTCTATATGACCGTTTTTCCAAAAAAAAAAGTCGACCAGATCAGCGCGCCCCCAGGTCATCTCTAGTCATCATTGAGTATAATGTGGTCGTGCCCGCAGGGACATGCTGCGCATGACGCCGCTGCACTGGGCGTGCGCGCGCGGGCACGCGGCGGTGGCGGCGCTGCTCGTGCGGCGCGGCGCCGACGTGCGCGCGCGCTGCAAGTTCCGGCGCAGCGCGGCGCAGCTGGCGGCGCGCGACCAGGCCGTGCGCGCCGCCGTGAGGGAGGCCATGCAGGAGCGCGACCAGGCCGCCTCCGTGCGCGCTATACAAGGTGCGTGTCTCTCCTGTAGGGTCGCGCTGCAAGTTCCGGCGCAGCGCGGCGCAGCTGGCGGCGCGCGACCAGGCCGTGCGCGCCGCCGTGAGGGAGGCCATGCAGGAGCGCGACCAGGCCGCCTCCGTGCGCGCTATACAAGGTGCGTGTCTCTCCTGTAGGGTCGCGCTGCAAGTTCCGGCGCAGCGCGGCGCAGCTGGCGGCGCGCGACCAGGCCGTGCGCGCCGCCGTGAGGGAGGCCATGCAGGAGCGCGACCAGGCCGCCTCCGTGCGCGCTATACAAGGTGCGTGTCTCTCCTGTAGGGTCGCGCTGCAAGTTCCGGCGCAGCGCGGCGCAGCTGGCGGCGCGCGACCAGGCCGTGCGCGCCGCCGTGAGGGAGGCCATGCAGGAGCGCGACCAGGCCGCCTCCGTGCGCGCTATACAAGGTGCGTGTCTCTCCTGTAGGGTCGCGCTGCAAGTTCCGGCGCAGCGCGGCGCAGCTGGCGGCGCGCGACCAGGCCGTGCGCGCCGCCGTGAGGGAGGCCATGCAGGAGCGCGACCAGGCCGCCTCCGTGCGCGCTATACAAGGTGCGTGTCTCTCCTGTAGGGTCGCGCTGCAAGTTCCGGCGCAGCGCGGCGCAGCTGGCGGCGCGCGACCAGGCCGTGCGCGCCGCCGTGAGGGAGGCCATGCAGGAGCGCGACCAGGCCGCCTCCGTGCGCGCTATACAAGGTGCGTGTCTCTCCTGTAGGGTCGCGCTGCAAGTTCCGGCGCAGCGCGGCGCAGCTGGCGGCGCGCGACCAGGCCGTGCGCGCCGCCGTGAGGGAGGCCATGCAGGAGCGCGACCAGGCCGCCTCCGTGCGCGCTATACAAGGTGCGTGTCTCTCCTGTAGGGTCGCGCTGCAAGTTCCGGCGCAGCGCGGCGCAGCTGGCGGCGCGCGACCAGGCCGTGCGCGCCGCCGTGAGGGAGGCCATGCAGGAGCGCGACCAGGCCGCCTCCGTGCGCGCTATACAAGGTGCGTGTCTCTCCTGTAGGGTCGCGCTGCAAGTTCCGGCGCAGCGCGGCGCAGCTGGCGGCGCGCGACCAGGCCGTGCGCGCCGCCGTGAGGGAGGCCATGCAGGAGCGCGACCAGGCCGCCTCCGTGCGCGCTATACAAGGTGCGTGTCTCTCCTGTAGGGTCGCGCTGCAAGTTCCGGCGCAGCGCGGCGCAGCTGGCGGCGCGCGACCAGGCCGTGCGCGCCGCCGTGAGGGAGGCCATGCAGGAGCGCGACCAGGCCGCCTCCGTGCGCGCTATACAAGGTGCGTGTCTCTCCTGTAGGGTCGCGCTGCAAGTTCCGGCGCAGCGCGGCGCAGCTGGCGGCGCGCGACCAGGCCGTGCGCGCCGCCGTGAGGGAGGCCATGCAGGAGCGCGACCAGGCCGCCTCCGTGCGCGCTATACAAGGTGCGTGTCTCTCCTGTAGGGTCGCGCTGCAAGTTCCGGCGCAGCGCGGCGCAGCTGGCGGCGCGCGACCAGGCCGTGCGCGCCGCCGTGAGGGAGGCCATGCAGGAGCGCGACCAGGCCGCCTCCGTGCGCGCTATACAAGGTGCGTGTCTCTCCTGTAGGGTCGCGCTGCAAGTTCCGGCGCAGCGCGGCGCAGCTGGCGGCGCGCGACCAGGCCGTGCGCGCCGCCGTGAGGGAGGCCATGCAGGAGCGCGACCAGGCCGCCTCCGTGCGCGCTATACAAGGTGCGTGTCTCTCCTGTAGGGTCGCGCTGCAAGTTCCGGCGCAGCGCGGCGCAGCTGGCGGCGCGCGACCAGGCCGTGCGCGCCGCCGTGAGGGAGGCCATGCAGGAGCGCGACCAGGCCGCCTCCGTGCGCGCTATACAAGGTGCGTGTCTCTCCTGTAGGGTCGCGCTGCAAGTTCCGGCGCAGCGCGGCGCAGCTGGCGGCGCGCGACCAGGCCGTGCGCGCCGCCGTGAGGGAGGCCATGCAGGAGCGCGACCAGGCCGCCTCCGTGCGCGCTATACAAGGTGCGTGTCTCTCCTGTAGGGTCGCGCTGCAAGTTCCGGCGCAGCGCGGCGCAGCTGGCGGCGCGCGACCAGGCCGTGCGCGCCGCCGTGAGGGAGGCCATGCAGGAGCGCGACCAGGCCGCCTCCGTGCGCGCTATACAAGGTGCGTGTCTCTCCTGTAGGGTCGCGCTGCAAGTTCCGGCGCAGCGCGGCGCAGCTGGCGGCGCGCGACCAGGCCGTGCGCGCCGCCGTGAGGGAGGCCATGCAGGAGCGCGACCAGGCCGCCTCCGTGCGCGCTATACAAGGTGCGTGTCTCTCCTGTAGGGTCGCGCTGCAAGTTCCGGCGCAGCGCGGCGCAGCTGGCGGCGCGCGACCAGGCCGTGCGCGCCGCCGTGAGGGAGGCCATGCAGGAGCGCGACCAGGCCGCCTCCGTGCGCGCTATACAAGGTGCGTGTCTCTCCTGTAGGGTCGCGCTGCAAGTTCCGGCGCAGCGCGGCGCAGCTGGCGGCGCGCGACCAGGCCGTGCGCGCCGCCGTGAGGGAGGCCATGCAGGAGCGCGACCAGGCCGCCTCCGTGCGCGCTATACAAGGTGCGTGTCTCTCCTGTAGGGTCGCGCTGCAAGTTCCGGCGCAGCGCGGCGCAGCTGGCGGCGCGCGACCAGGCCGTGCGCGCCGCCGTGAGGGAGGCCATGCAGGAGCGCGACCAGGCCGCCTCCGTGCGCGCTATACAAGGTGCGTGTCTCTCCTGTAGGGTCGCGCTGCAAGTTCCGGCGCAGCGCGGCGCAGCTGGCGGCGCGCGACCAGGCCGTGCGCGCCGCCGTGAGGGAGGCCATGCAGGAGCGCGACCAGGCCGCCTCCGTGCGCGCTATACAAGGTGCGTGTCTCTCCTGTAGGGTCGCGCTGCAAGTTCCGGCGCAGCGCGGCGCAGCTGGCGGCGCGCGACCAGGCCGTGCGCGCCGCCGTGAGGGAGGCCATGCAGGAGCGCGACCAGGCCGCCTCCGTGCGCGCTATACAAGGTGCGTGTCTCTCCTGTAGGGTCGCGCTGCAAGTTCCGGCGCAGCGCGGCGCAGCTGGCGGCGCGCGACCAGGCCGTGCGCGCCGCCGTGAGGGAGGCCATGCAGGAGCGCGACCAGGCCGCCTCCGTGCGCGCTATACAAGGTGCGTGTCTCTCCTGTAGGGTCGCGCTGCAAGTTCCGGCGCAGCGCGGCGCAGCTGGCGGCGCGCGACCAGGCCGTGCGCGCCGCCGTGAGGGAGGCCATGCAGGAGCGCGACCAGGCCGCCTCCGTGCGCGCTATACAAGGTGCGTGTCTCTCCTGTAGGGTCGCGCTGCAAGTTCCGGCGCAGCGCGGCGCAGCTGGCGGCGCGCGACCAGGCCGTGCGCGCCGCCGTGAGGGAGGCCATGCAGGAGCGCGACCAGGCCGCCTCCGTGCGCGCTATACAAGGTGCGTGTCTCTCCTGTAGGGTCGCGCTGCAAGTTCCGGCGCAGCGCGGCGCAGCTGGCGGCGCGCGACCAGGCCGTGCGCGCCGCCGTGAGGGGAGGCCATGCAGGAGCGCGACCAGGCCGCCTCCGTGCGCGCTATACAAGGTGCGTGTCTCTCCTGTAGGGTCGCGCTGCAAGTTCCGGCGCAGCGCGGCGCAGCTGGCGGCGCGCGACCAGGCCGTGCGCGCCGCCGTGAGGGAGGCCATGCAGGAGCGCGACCAGGCCGCCTCCGTGCGCGCTATACAAGGTGCGTGTCTCTCCTGTAGGGTCGCGCTGCAAGTTCCGGCGCAGCGCGGCGCAGCTGGCGGCGCGCGACCAGGCCGTGCGCGCCGCCGTGAGGGAGGCCATGCAGGAGCGCGACCAGGCCGCCTCCGTGCGCGCTATACAAGGTGCGTGTCTCTCCTGTAGGGTCGCGCTGCAAGTTCCGGCGCAGCGCGGCGCAGCTGGCGGCGCGCGACCAGGCCGTGCGCGCCGCCGTGAGGGAGGCCATGCAGGAGCGCGACCAGGCCGCCTCTGTGCGCGCTATACAAGGTGCGTGTCTCTCCTGTAGGGTCGCGCTGCAAGTTCCGGCGCAGCGCGGCGCAGCTGGCGGCGCGCGACCAGGCCGTGCGCGCCGCCGTGAGGGAGGCCATGCAGGAGCGCGACCAGGCCGCCTCCGTGCGCGCTATACAAGGTGCGTGTCTCTCCTGTAGGGTCGCGCTGCAAGTTCCGGCGCAGCGCGGCGCAGCTGGCGGCGCGCGACCAGGCCGTGCGCGCCGCCGTGAGGGAGGCCATGCAGGAGCGCGACCAGGCCGCCTCCGTGCGCGCTATACAAGGTGCGTGTCTCTCCTGTAGGGTCGCGCTGCAAGTTCCGGCGCAGCGCGGCGCAGCTGGCGGCGCGCGACCAGGCCGTGCGCGCCGCCGTGAGGGAGGCCATGCAGGAGCGCGACCAGGCCGCCTCCGTGCGCGCTATACAAGGTGCGTGTCTCTCCTGTAGGGTCGCGCTGCAAGTTCCGGCGCAGCGCGGCGCAGCTGGCGGCGCGCGACCAGGCCGTGCGCGCCGCCGTGAGGGAGGCCATGCAGGAGCGCGACCAGGCCGCCTCCGTGCGCGCTATACAAGGTGCGTGTCTCTCCTGTAGGGTCGCGCTGCAAGTTCCGGCGCAGCGCGGCGCAGCTGGCGGCGCGCGACCAGGCCGTGCGCGCCGCCGTGAGGGAGGCCATGCAGGAGCGCGACCAGGCCGCCTCCGTGCGCGCTATACAAGGTGCGTGTCTCTCCTGTAGGGTCGCGCTGCAAGTTCCGGCGCAGCGCGGCGCAGCTGGCGGCGCGCGACCAGGCCGTGCGCGCCGCCGTGAGGGAGGCCATGCAGGAGCGCGACCAGGCCGCCTCCGTGCGCGCTATACAAGGTGCGTGTCCTCTCCTGTAGGGTCGCGCTGCAAGTTCCGGCGCAGCGCGGCGCAGCTGGCGGCGCGCGACCAGGCCGTGCGCGCCGCCGTGAGGGAGGCCATGCAGGAGCGCGACCAGGCCGCCTCCGTGCGCGCTATACAAGGTGCGTGTCTCTCCTGTAGGGTCGCGCTGCAAGTTCCGGCGCAGCGCGGCGCAGCTGGCGGCGCGCGACCAGGCCGTGCGCGCCGCCGTGAGGGAGGCCATGCAGGAGCGCGACCAGGCCGCCTCCGTGCGCGCTATACAAGGTGCGTGTCTCTCCTGTAGGGTCGCGCTGCAAGTTCCGGCGCAGCGCGGCGCAGCTGGCGGCGCGCGACCAGGCCGTGCGCGCCGCCGTGAGGGAGGCCATGCAGGAGCGCGACCAGGCCGCCTCCGTGCGCGCTATACAAGGTGCGTGTCTCTCCTGTAGGGTCGCGCTGCAAGTTCCGGCGCAGCGCGGCGCAGCTGGCGGCGCGCGACCAGGCCGTGCGCGCCGCCGTGAGGGAGGCCATGCAGGAGCGCGACCAGGCCGCCTCCGTGCGCGCTATACAAGGTGCGTGTCTCTCCTGTAGGGTCGCGCTGCAAGTTCCGGCGCAGCGCGGCGCAGCTGGCGGCGCGCGACCAGGCCGTGCGCGCCGCCGTGAGGGAGGCCATGCAGGAGCGCGACCAGGCCGCCTCCGTGCGCGCTATACAAGGTGCGTGTCTCTCCTGTAGGGTCGCGCTGCAAGTTCCGGCGCAGCGCGGCGCAGCTGGCGGCGCGCGACCAGGCCGTGCGCGCCGCCGTGAGGGAGGCCATGCAGGAGCGCGACCAGGCCGCCTCCGTGCGCGCTATACAAGGTGCGTGTCTCTCCTGTAGGGTCGCGCTGCAAGTTCCGGCGCAGCGCGGCGCAGCTGGCGGCGCGCGACCAGGCCGTGCGCGCCGCCGTGAGGGAGGCCATGCAGGAGCGCGACCAGGCCGCCTCCGTGCGCGCTATACAAGGTGCGTGTCTCTCCTGTAGGGTCGCGCTGCAAGTTCCGGCGCAGCGCGGCGCAGCTGGCGGCGCGCGACCAGGCCGTGCGCGCCGCCGTGAGGGAGGCCATGCAGGAGCGCGACCAGGCCGCCTCCGTGCGCGCTATACAAGGTGCGTGTCTCTCCTGTAGGGTCGCGCTGCAAGTTCCGGCGCAGCGCGGCGCAGCTGGCGGCGCGCGACCAGGCCGTGCGCGCCGCCGTGAGGGAGGCCATGCAGGAGCGC